>NW_006499728.1:6428987-6492476 GCF_000471905.2 Amborella trichopoda | reverse complement strand
TTATATACTACTTGATCCTTTGAGTGAGGGATACAAGCACTCTTGGAAACCACTTTCTGTCTAACAAAGTCGCAATACGCTTACTATATGCTTGGTCTGCTCATGAAAGATGAGACAAACACTATTTTTATGGCTTCCTTGTTATGGCACTGCATATTAATTGAGTAGTCTACTATAATAGCACTCTCTTTCAAGTTGCCTTACCAACTCAGACAAAAAAGATGTCACCATTCCTTATTCTGCCACTTGTCACTAGATTAGCAACACTTAGTTTTTTACTTTTCTAGGTTTTAGGTTATAATCTAGCCACAAAGAAGGGTTACTGGATTGTAGGGATGGTGATAGTGAAAGAAAATGGGGAAGAAAAATTTTGTTTCTTAGTGTTCCCTATCTTTAGCCGTATTTGTTTGAAGTGATTAAAGAATACTAACTGTCGCTAATAATGTCGTGCTATTCTTTGAACTTGCTGGTAGAATTATTTAGTTATAAAGAGCTTTCATCCTATATCTGCAGCTGTATACACAACAGGATGAAGCTGAAGATTATCCTGGTGGAAAGGACAGTCCAGTTGAAACAAGAAAGTTTTTCCTATGCTGCATAGCTCTTCTGTGGGGACGCCTTAATAATGAACGCCTTGAACTTGCAATGTCCAAAACTGGGCCAGAGTTTTTAAGCATATTGCTTGCACAGGTTTGTTTCTTTTATCTTTTTCCTTTTTCCATTTTTCCTATTTCTACTGTCAGTAGCATCCTGTTGCCTTTCTTCTTGTTTGCTTCTGGTAATTCGTCATTTGATCGAAAGAAAAAATATTTCAGATTACTTTTTTTCAGTAGGTTGAGAATCATTTTAGCCCTCTCCTTTAGGCTTGTTCCACCTTCTGTGGCTCATCCTGCTGAATGACTGAATTACATAGGTTATCTGATCTTCTCCATCATGGAATGGCTTCCTGGACGAACAAGATAATTAAGCGCTCTTGCTTGTGAGGGTCTCCCTATTAGTAGAGGGGTAGTTTTGTACTTCCTATACATCCAGCATCTCTGATTCTCCACCATTTTTGCAGAGATCCTTGGCTTCTTTCATTGCCTGTCTTCCCTCTTCCTCTTTTCCATCATCCTTTTTCTCAGCTGCTTGCTCATTCCTCTGTATGTTCTTTATTTTCATCCTCTGGATGTTCTTTAAGTTCAACATAAAATTCTTGACGATCACCCCCTCTCATGCATAGATGCATGCAGACCAATCTGCTCACTTTGCAGGTAAAAGGCACTTGTCTGGTACCAGAGATGGCAATTACTTCAAACTGGCGTGCCAATTTTTGTTTAAACAACATTGTCACTATATAGGAAGGGAGGGTTCTGAATATTTTAATCTACTATGGCTTGGAAACCCATATTGATCGCCTATCTGTTAAAGAATTGCAGGTGTTCCTGAGGGGTTATTCAAAGTTTTTATTGGGTAACCATATTGCTTTAGAGTCAAAACGTTGCTTGCTCCGTTCTTTGTTTGGTCATCAGAAAATATGTTTTCCTGCATTTTGAGGCAGAATAAAACTGGGTGTGTTTTGTATAAGGCTGGGGCCCTAAACAATCAAAGTAAGGCACACCTCCAAATAGTTTGGGTTGACCTGAAAATTTATTTTCATACCTAATAAAATTTAAAGCTTCAAAAATAGTGTAGATCCATCAGATCTATGAACAATTGAAAATCTTGAAAATTGACGGTCCAGAAAATGCACTGCATAATGCACTATTTTCAATACTTGAAATCTATTTATTCTCTCGTTCATACATTTTGAGGTTGAGATGATCGATTTGAGGATTTTTGGGCATCGAAACAACCTTTTAGAGTGACTTTTTGAGGTGTGCCTTAACTTAATTGTTCAGAGCCTCACCCTTATATAAACTTTTTCCAATAGAAATTGACATGTCAGTTTTAAGTAATTGCCATCTCTAAACTTTAGATATTCTTAGCATGGCTGGTAATTTTTCGATATGGCAATTCAGTTTTGGAATTAATAGACTCGCTATTTAAAGTATGAATGATTTTTTTTTTTTCTTTTTTTTTAAGCTTCGTTGCAGGGATAATGTTCTGGTTGAAGGAGGTGTAGATATATTGAGGAAAATGATTTTTAAGTCAAACTTTTCCATCTCCGCTGATACTGAATTTGACTCTGGCCAAATCAAAGTAGTGGTAGACTTACTGCTTAACCTCCTTGATGAGAGGGATTCTGTTGCAAGAGCTGTTGTCTTGCTTATTTCTGAATGCTGCTCTATGTATCCTTTGCATGATTCCTTGGAGCCTGTTGTATATCACTACACTATTTCATACAATTAAAAGAAAACTCACTGCAGTATTTCTCTATCTACAATTCCATTATGTCAGACTTAATTGATTGTTTTCCAGAAATCCAGATGGTCAATGTTTGCAAGAGATTTTTAAGCGTCTTGATTCTGGAAATTACAGTCAAAGGAGCAATGCTCTTGATGTCATCTCAGAGTTTATGTCTATATGTTGTGTATCAAGAAAAGCGTTGATCCCTTCATTGCGGTATATAGCATCATTCTGATGAAAAAAATCTACCCAGCATGTTTCGTGTGCCTATATGTTTGATCAATCGTAATGATTATAATGTAGACAAAATATTGCATTGCACCTGCTGGAATGCCTTGGAGATGACGAGCTCATAATACGCGATAAAGTTTCTCGTTTGCTCTCTCAGCTTGGTCAGTATGTAGATTCTCTCTTTTTGTTGTGTCCAGCTGGATTACCTTTCTCCCCAACTTTAAAAACACTTGCTTCCACTTGTGCAGTATATAAGCTGAATATATTTCTGTAGTCATTTTCGTATTTCTAATAATTGTTGAAAAATTGATAGTTACTTAAATTTGCTTGGAAAAGAGTTGTGGCATCTAAATAGAAGTTCTCTTGTTTCTTTGCTCTTGTAATGTGTTTATTTTTGAAAAACCATGTCTTATCTAGATCCTGAGTTTGTTTTTCCTCCTCTGCTACTATGCGTGTATTCTTCGGATGAGAAAATGCAATCGGCTGCCAGTGAGGCCATTCTTGCAGTGCTCAAGGGACATGAACAGACATGTGATGTGGTGGTTGCGCTTCTTGACTCTCTCAGGTCAGTAATTTTCGCTTTTGCAAGCATCAGGTTGTAGTTGATGGAATTTTTATAAGCTAAAGAGGACCTGACCTATATAGACAATAGATGGGACTACATCAAATCTTTATGTTTGACCTATGATAATATGCTATGGCTGGCACTAATCATTGGTAGTGTGAACAGAAATATTAGTCAGAGCCCAGCTATTCCAGAAAGCCAAGGAGGGTTAAGAGAATGTATACCTTCCAGGGTAAAGACTTCTCAATCAGGTACATGTTCATCATGTTATGCCAATTTCATGTTCTTTGTGTCTGAAGTCTTACAACACGAAGCAAGCATTGTTGTGTTCATTTTTTAGTGGTATAAGGTTAAAATATGAGTTATAGATACCAATAAAAGAAGTGGCTCCAGTTTCAAAAGGGTGTTTGTAGCATGTCAGGGTGTTGCATCAAGCCCTGCATAAACCTTTAGGTTTGCTAGATCCATATAGGAAAATGAATTGAGACAGGTAAAAAAAAATAGACAAAAGATAATAAGAGAGGAAAAGCTTCGAAACTAGGAATTAATTTTTTTAAAAGTTTTACAATATTATCCTTGCTTCAGAAGGAATGAAGAAGAACAAGAACAAGTAAAAAACAAAAATAATCTTATCAGAAAAAAAAAATAGAAACTGTTATGGAACCACAGGTAAGTGAGTGAAATTTTAAATGTGTTCTTAGTTTTATTTTTATGTTTTATTGGATTTATGACGAAGCATCTCAATCTGGATTCAACATATTCTTTGCTTTTTCCTTTTGGTAATTAAGTTTCAAATACCATACTTTTTCTTCACACTTGCAATCGCAAATGTAAATATGGATCGGTTCTACATTCACTTTTGGGAATCCATATGTTTAACCATTTCAAAAATTGACAAATCTTGTAGTGTTCTTTATCTAGGATTGATTAAACTGTTCCTGGATAATGTTTTGGTTGATCATTGTTATTGCTTTACCTGTTATTCCTATCTCAGGGACCAAAGTGGACATTGATCAAGTACTTCAGTTGGTACCCAAGTGGTCAGAATCTGTAAGACAGAAATAGTTTATTTGACATTTCATCTTTGTATTGTTCATCATCAAAGTTAATTGGACTTGTGATTTCCATCTTCAAATAAGCCTGTGATCCATTCAAACATTTTCTATTGATGTGGCTCATATTCTATGTACCATGTATTACCAATTGCTCTTCAAGTTTTGAATGTGTTATTCCTTAACTGTCATTTTTGAAGGATGCATACATAGAAAATATACCGAGGAGCCTTATTTATGTTGTTTCATAACCTCAGAACTATTCTTTTTGTCATTAGCTGACCGGCCCTTTCAAGTCTGAGAATTAATATAAGAAAAGAAATTATTTCTGTTGAATTCTTAGCTTGGAATTCTACATTCCCATTTCTTTCAGTAACTTCATATTAGTTGCACTTATGTACACATTGGTGCACATTCTTGGATTCGGGAAGGTTATCTTTCTTTCTAGATATATTTGTGTTTCTATTTGTTTTCTGGACCTCATTTTCACATCCACACTTTATTAGGTTCAAGACTGGCGCACTTTAATTGAAGTTCTTTTAGAAAAGATACTGGCAGACCCATCGAATGCAATTCTTCTTCGATTTTTGGGTTACATTAACGAGCAACTGGCAGAGGCTAGGGATCTACTCCTCCATCGAGTTCTCTTACATATGCAAGCTCAGAAAGAGTAAGTATATTGTAAGATTATTTTCGTGACAGTTCTAATATTGTGATGCACAGTTCTTTACTAAGTATTTTGTAAGTTGCTGTATGAGATTGTTGTTGTATATTTTCAGTCTCTGAGGTTGCATATTGAGATTCTACACTGGTAAGGTTATTTTTGACACCAGATCCTATTTATCAAAGTCCCATAGTGTAGCACATAATGATGACTCATGCCCCCCCATAACAATAAGTCTCATTTATATCTACCAGAAAAAGCACCTTCTAACTTATCACTTTATTAATGGTGATAGAACCTCTGCTCCCTGATGGCATTAATTCGTAGATGATTTTTTGCAAATAAATTTAATGCCTTTGCACTACAGTTTTTGCAAGTAAAATTTAATCTACGCATAGTCTTAGACCGTAGTTAGATTTCTTTTCAGGGATTGTCTACAAAGATACCATTTACCTTTTGTACAAGGAGGTCACAATTATTCTCGATCATTAGAAGTCAAATTGAATGGCTTAGGGTGAGTCATGACGTCCAAGAATTTATTTTTTCGAACTTTGTTTCTAATCAATGACACTCTTACAACCACCCATTTTTTAAATCTAAGGGGCAAGAATGATTGTGACCTCCTTGTACAAAGGGTAAATAGTATCTTTGTAGACAATCCCGTCTTTTCAGTGCCTTCTCTTTTATCTATTGTAAAATGTACTAAAATACTGAAAGTAGCACCTGTCATTGATTCTGGAAACATTTAGCTTACTCTCATGAAGTCAAATGCATGGAAAGTCCATATTTGAAATATAACTTTGTCAATGTACTTTGATCAAAACTATGCCGTTAGTCCATGTGCATACAGTGATTACAAGTATTAACACTATAAGATGTCCCTTGAGCTTCGGCAGGGTGGTAGACATATCAGTTTGGGTGAGGAAGGTCAAGGGTTCAAGCCCTTGAAGTTTGTCCCAAAAAGAGTAAACAAGCTGACCTACCCATTTTTTTTTAAGAACACTATAAAACTTTATTTATGAAGCTAACCTGATTTAAATTCCTCTAAGGAAACCAGTGTGCCAACTCTACAAGAACCCTATCTTGTGTTTTGTAGGATACACAAGTGACTAGGGAAAGTCCTTCATGTTCTCTTCTATATCCATCCTCGTTCTCTTCTCCATCTTTCTCTTGTGTTTGTTCAAAACAATATGAAGATTTTGGTGAAAAATTTATGTGGCGTTCTGAAGCTTTAATCTTTTCTGTTGTAGGTTAAATGAGGACATGATCTCTAAGTGGGCAGATGGTGACTCTCATAGCGCCAATGGATTGAAAGAGTCATTATTTGATCGCCTTTGTCCATTACTGATTCTCAGGATGCTTCCATTGAGGGTATTTAGTGATCTAAGCTCCTCTACATTGTATGGTCATCTGCAGTTTTCACATGGTAAGTTATATTTTTGTTTCAAGTTTGCTAACAATTTATGTATTTTAAATCTCTGAGCAGGAATATTTTCTGCATTCCTATCACATAATGAATCAGAAGAAAAGGCGGCCTACTACTTTATTGAGCTTGAAATCCTTTATGATTTTATTTTTAACAAATTGAAATTCTCTCTTATGCTGGGTCAAAAACATAATTTTCACATGACTTTTCTCAAAAAAAAAAATGAAAACATAATTTTCATGTGACTCTTCGTTTGGAGTTCTTATTTTCTTTGATTGAAGAAATGGCATAGTAAAGAATAGGTTAGCAATCAGCTCTCGGCTATTTTTTTGTTTACTCCCTATACATAAAAGCTCCTAATACATTGTCTGAACTCAATAAAAAAATGAACCTAATTATTTTATATCCAGGCCTTTAAAAGCCCTAAACCACTAATTTTCTTTGTACATCAATACATCAAGGCAATTTGAATCGTAAGAGCTCATTGAGTTTGTTTTTTATGCTCTGTGTCAGCTTAAATAAATGATTATTTTTGGATTGATGCGCTGTAATAATGATGGTCTTAACATCCATTACATTCCTATAGTTTGTGCGGGATTTATTGATTACATATTGTCTCACATTTCGTCAGGGCACAGCAGTTTTGATCCAGACAGCACTGGTTGCATAACTACTTTCCTAATACACAGGTAAATTAAAAATGTAATGCGTGTGACCTTTTGTTGGCTGAAATCAAATCTTGTTGTGTCTTGACATCTTTTCTGGGTATCCTTAGGGCATTCCTTTTGCTTGAATTTGAAGATGTTCGTAAAGTTGCAGCAGAGGTTTCTGGCCGTCTTCATCCCCAAGTATGATATACTGGTCAATTGCGATGAGAATTAGTGATAGTGCTAGCATGACCATTTATCTTTTGGGTCCATTTCATAAGTGATTTTCTTTTTTAGGCATGCATGATATATCTTCATTCATTGCATAGTAAATGTTTTGCCATCACTGTAGATAGGATTTATCTGGTTGCCCATCGTTGCCAACAAGAATATGAGACCGCTATTTCAGGACAAGGATTTATATGGAGAGAGATATTCATGGTTGATCTTTGGCACTTAAAAGTAGTTTGAGGTGATAATATGTATGAATTGGCCCTTGAAAAGTTGTGTATTACCTGTTTTCAACAATCAGAGAGCATGGTTTAAGCCTGCCACCAAGCCTGTGCATTGTACTTACCAAATTTGTGAAATCCATGTTTGATTTTGTTTAATTACATGTTTCTTGCCTTAACTCACCATGAAGAGCCTTCAAGTATGCAGAGAATAATCAGCGAACATACTTGGCATGGTGAGGTCCAGTATATTTAATACAGAGGATTTGGTAGCCTTTCTGGCTTTGTGATATTTTCCCTGCTATGAGACCTGTAAAATCTAATCACATATGTCAGTGGAGGCCTTTCATCATATCCTTCCTTGCTTGATTCCATTGAGCATCACTTCATCTAGTTCTTAGGTGTTCATGCAAAGGATAACCTTCATGAGCATACCATTTTATCCTTCACCAAGTTCATCCTGGTGCATTTTCTTGGTGCAATTTGAAATTCTCATAATCTAAGGTCTATATTAGTCCAATGTATCTCTTTTTCTCCTCATTACCTTTTAAGTTTTAGATTGCTAGCAATCTTTTCGTTAATTTCAGTATATTGCCGGGTTGGGATTTATGCTAACAATTTTCTATTGGCAGGTCATCCTCCCTATCATAGGAGATCTTCTAGAGAATGCTACAGTATCTCGGGATTTGCTGAAAATGAGAGCTTGCTTATTTGCAACCTGTACTTCTCTTCTGGTACCTATTTTACCCACTATCACCCTCTTCTCTTGGCTTATTCACAGTTTGCATTCCGCTTCTGGTACCTATTTTGTCCATCGTCTCCTCTACCCACTGGTGTTCATACTCTCTCTCTCTTTTGATGTTTGTAGTATCCATTTAATTATTCATTCTTTAGGTTTGGGGCAAAGAATCAGTTGTGCACCCTGTCATGGTTCAGATAAGGAAATATATGGAGTTGGCCCTAAAATGGCCTTCTTTGGACTCTGATGAAGGTTTGCACCTATTATTGCAGTATAATTTACACTTTTTCTTTGTCAGGGAAATATACCATGATACGATGGAGTATGGTTGTCGGTCTCCAAAGGGCCATCCACCATCCATTCCTAGTGATGAACAATGTAGATTATCTGTACATGTGTAAATGTCCTAGTAGGCCCCATTACATGATTCATATCCATTTTTCATCATCATGATTGGTCGGTGGACTTTACCTTGAAGAATCCACCTTCCATTCCTAGTGATGAACAATGGAGATTCTGTACCTGGGTGAATGTCCTAGTAGGCCCCATCACATGATTCATAGCCATTTTTCATCGTCATGATTGGTTAGTGGACATTACCTCCTTTGGCATACTACATACCATACATTCAGTGCACTACCATACAATTTCCTTTTTCTTTTTTGCTTATCTATGCGAGCTTGTCAGGCTTCTTTGGACCTAACTCTGAAGTGGGTTTCCTCATCCTTAGTTTCCAAAGCACAACATGGATGCATTGATTGTCTAGCCTTTATGATATGTGCTGAGCTAGAGGCTTTGGTATCACCAACCAACAGTGATGTTCTAAACAAAACAGACCCTCTGAATGAATCCCAGAGTCATCTGCGTAAGGGCTTATTACTGCAAGTTTGTGAAGAACTTGAGAACATACTCTTATTATTTCAGTGATTTTTCATTTAGGAAACTTGTACTGTAGTCTAATGGTCTATGATATCTCATAGTCCATTGGGGTCATATCCGTCAGATGAAATGGACTGTGATGAAGAGATACAAAGATGCATTAGAACAGGAGATGACCACAACTGTGTCTCTCTCTCCCCATCACCCTCCATCATTTCATCAGATGGTATGGACATGAGGGACTATGTTTTCCATATTTCATTGGACTCTTTAAGGAAAGAGGATACTTACCCTTGTTTCTGTTTTCGTTTGTTTCACTAAGACTTCATGAACCAAAATGCAGGAGATACACTGGAGAATGGTTTGGTTCTCTCGTATGTTATTCAAAATTTGATTTGCCACAAAAATGTCAGATCATTCACAAGTTTGGAGGATACTCAAGCTAAAATTGAGCCTTTAGACTCCTCTCCTATAGAAAGAGGAGGTTCTCTGTTTAAGGGTTCAGCTCCACTTCCATTTCACTTGTGCATGGCAAATGTTCTCATTAGTGCCTGCCAGAAGATGCCACCTTTAGCCAAGCCATTGTTTGCTCAAAGGGCCCTTCCGCCTCTTATTCATTTTGTCAAGGTGGTTGATATTGAGTGTTTTTCTAATTTTTCCTTAAATTCTTTATACCTCTTTCATTTTATGTCTGGGAAATTTGTAAACAAAGTTAATCAAAATATATAACTGATATATTGTACAATATTTTTTTTTAATAGAAGTTTTTGTAAAAAGTATGTTGTATAGAAATGTTTATAAGATGATGTTATACAGAAATCTTTATAAGATGATGTTATATAGAAATTTTTATAAGATGTTATAAATTTTCAATATATACAATTGTATACGTATTTCCCATAGAAATATAATTTTTGGGAACTTATGTATACAAAACTTTTATTCTGGTATATAATGGAATTTCAGCATTTGTAAAGTTTATCTTAAGATCAATGTCTAAATGACAGAGAAAATCAACAATAAGTGACTTGAATTGTTGAATGCTTCAAACCACTAGATATGCACCAGATAATAACATGGTAGTGAAATGTAGTGTCAAGCTAACACCATTCAGAGCAATATATGTTTTGTGGGACAAACCATTCACAATTTCTCTCTATCATATGATACATAGTTTTGTTAACAACCATCTGCACCCAACAACAGATGTTGGAGATTAACCGATGGGCATTCACCCAGTTTTGTGCCATATGCCAGAGACAAGACTGTGCAAAGAATAATTGCCATATGTTGTCTATCGAATTCCATTCTACATTCAAGTAACTGTGTGGTGCGCTTCGTAAACCCTTTTGGCTCTTTAATGTTCTCTTGGCAGGTAATGGAACAACCGGAGATGAAAGCTGCCTGCTTGCAGGTTCTCTTTACGGCCGTTTACCATCTTAAATCTGCAGTGCTTCCTTATGCGACTGACTTGTTCAGCCTATCTATGAAAGCTTTAAAGACTAAAGGAGCCACAAAGGTATTCAAATGATATAAGTGATGGGATCTCGTTTATTTTGCATTGACCAAAGTCATGGGTAATATAGCAATTATTGTAACTTTTTGATGGTCCATGGTCAATTAGGTGGAACCTTCACTAAGGCCTAACCATTCTCTCTCTCTACTGTGCATTCTTTCGTATCATTTTAGTGGGTGGGAAGGAACTATTCTTATTAACGGGGTGGATAAGAAAGCTCTTTAGTAAAAATATTGCTCTTGTTCTGTGAGAAACTTCAAGGGTTTTGATCCTTGACCTTCCTCACCGGATTTCTTAGAGGGCTAGGTGAGATTCTAAAGGACTGATGAAGCCCTTAGTAATCTTACTCTATTAAGTGCTAAGAGAATTAAATAGAGCGAGAAAAAAGTTTTTAATAGTAGTCTTCTCTTCAAGCTTCTCTCACTAGAGATTATATGCACCAGGAAAGAATTGCAGGAACAAAGCTCATTGCCTCCCTAATGGCCAGCGATGATGCAATTCTCAAAAGCATCTCAGCAGGTTTGCTGGAAGCAAGATCAGTTTTAGCAAGTGTTTCTTTGATGGACTCCTCACCTGAACTGCAAGGTTTGTGTGAGAAACTTCTGAGTTTTATAACTTCTCCTTTGAACAATGATGTTCGTAGTGCTCTTCAACTAGGCTGAAAGTTGAGAACTTTGAGGTCCCTCTGTCTCTCTCTCTCTCTCTCCTCCTCTCTCTCTCTCTCTCTCTCCACTGTAAATTATCTAACAGAAGAGTGTACAGTCAACTTTATGAAATTTGTGCTGTTATTTGAAGTTCCAATGCGTTCAACTGTTTTCATTTGTTGCTTTTCACTTCACACGATCTTCAATACTTCGCAATTTTGCACTGATCAGTTATCAGTCAATTCCAATTAAATGGGGTTTGTAGAGCACGCTTACATGTACATGTGATGCACAAACAATATACAACAGTTTTCCTCAAATGTCTGTTTTGGACAAGATCGGTGGTGATGAACAATCCTCAAACGACCTGTGATGGCAGTTGAGATAAATGTAATTAGCTGTTTGTATGATGCATTTCCTGTGGTATGATTTTTGTTAATTATGTTGCCACTGTTATGATTTATCGAGAGCAAGTTGTAACTACCTTTTTTTTAAGCTGAAGTTGTAACTAATAATAGTTGCCAATATGCCACAATAACCTCTCTCTCTCTCTCCTTTTTTTGAATGTAAATGTGTATCCGATTCATTTATCGTCAAGAACTGTACCAGATTACCCAGGGGCAAAGCAAGATCAGTTAACTACCCACCCAAAATCTATTTATAAGTAACGAAGAATTCGGAGTACCTTGTTTAGCCAAGCATGCCTGCCTCTTAGTTTGTTTCTCTATAAATATAAGGCCATCATACAGATCCTCTTATCTCTATAAGCATGGTTTCATGCATTGGCATTTAGGGAGTTCCACTTTTACTTCATGATGGTTAATATCCGAAGTTTTTAGTCCTTGCAGAATAGCCCTTATTTTAGCTTCATTAGCTTTACTTTCACTTTCTACATTCCTTGGTGAATTTTCATCAAAATCAATTTGAAAGTACAAAGTAGTGGTGGTAGCCAACCTTGAGCTCTACATTCTCTCACGATGTTCATCTAGGCTAGTTCATTTAATTTATATAATAGATCAACTCGTCCTCAGGAGATGGGTTGCGTTAGGTAGGCAGTCAACGTAAAATTTTGACATATCTTATTATGAATTTTGAATCTACGTTATTTGCTCATGATAGGGTGTGTATGGCCCTTGTAGAGTATAATGATGAAACAAGATTCGTTTAACTGATTCTAATTAGTTGGGTTAAGGCTTTGATGATGATAGATCCGCGATAGCCCAACACTCTTTAGTGACAAAAGCTCAATTTGGTACCAACTCATCTTGTTCTTCAATCTTTCCACCTATAAACATCGACCCTTAAATAATTTCCATGCCTCTCCTTGCACGCCCCCCATAATGAATACAATCTCATAATTTTCGAGAGCAGCTCACTCGTCCTTGGAAGCAAATGCAGCTGATAGTTGAATGCTTATGAGACGTGGTGAGGGAGGGTTAAGTGTAGTTCCACAGACTGCGATACCCACTCCCAAATACTCTTTTGTAAATTCATAGGGAATAAATAGATGATTTTCATTTTCTTCACCTTGTTTGCACAGTAGAAATATCTTTGTGATAATTTTACCTCTCTTCCTCTAATATCAAACGGCTTATTTAAGCATAAAATCCACCAAAAAATTGAACTTTATAAGGAATAGAAAGCTTTCATACTTAGCTAGCTTGGCTCCTTTGCATCTCATTCTATAATTGAAAAGCACTCCACATAGGGAAGTAGCTTGGAACCATATTGTGGAATACCATGGGCCTTTAACCATTTCGGCCCCCTTAGCATACTTGAGTAGAGATTTTAGAAATACCTCCAGGAATTGAATCTTAACATGTCTATCACCAACCCACTTTTGGTGCTATAATAAGACGAACTCCCCCTGCTAATTTACCAAGGTGTAGTGAGAAATGGATAAGGGTTAGTTAGGACATTTTTAGTAGCCAGCCCCAAATAATTGGAATAAGACTTGGATGATAATAATGATTATGTTTTGATATAATACTTAACTAATACCTATAAGGTAAGTTTGCACATCTCACCGTCTCTCTTTTGGGTTTGCCCATCTCACAATCTCTTTTGGATTTGCACGTCTTTTGGGTTCCCCCTCCCCAGACACAACAAAAAAAACCACCAAAAAAAATAAAAATCGTATTCCTTCCCAATTCTTCATTAAACATATAAATTCCTCAAATACTATCTGAATGAGGATATGAATTACACCAGCAACGTCCCTCTCTATAGAAAGATAGAGATGGGAGAAAGAGACGTTTCCTTCAAATCTAGTGGACTGGAGTACAAGAGTCAAAATGCAAGGGTGGTTCTAGAGCAAACCAAGGTGCAACTCACGCCGCCCAACCCATGGGTTTCCGACCATTGATTTGGTTCCTGCCGAAAGACCCGGGGCCCCCAAATCTTTTATCCTTCTTGTCAATTTCAAAAGGAGCACAAGTGCATCGAAAACTTTTTGAGCTTGTGCAATATGCTCGTATGGGAGCATATTGTATATTTACTCCCTCTAGAATACTTATTAATAATAATAATAATAATAATTACTCTCTCAAGTGAAAGAAGGATTTCCCATTCTAAAATTTGGTGATTTACCTAGGAACTTTCAGATGATTGTTTTTTTTTAAAAAAAATTACAAAGTTTGATACTAGATATTCTTTTTTGTTTTTGAGGTTAGTCACTAGTATATTCTTTTCAGTTTGTCACTGGTATATATTTTTTTTATTTTTGAGGTTATCAGATGTCTTTGATCAATATGCCAGTATTGGTTGCCAGAAAGATTGAAAATAATGAGAGATTTCTTTTAGGGCTCTGAAGGTCATAGTTGCAGATTTCATTTACTGCGAGGGAATAGGGTGTGCACCCCAAAGAAGGAAGGTGGTTTAGGTATCAGAAAAATAAGATTGATAAAGCAAGCTTTGTTTTGTAAATGGTGGTGGATGAGCCTTCACTTTAAAGATCAGCTTTGGTATCAAGTCCTCCTTGCTAAGTAAGGTGTGGGTAGATCGGCCATTTGGATTGGTCAAGGTACTGGGAGAGAGACTTGTTAGATGTGGAGAAATATTGTGCATGTTTGGCCCATAGTTGCAAGTTACGTAGATGGTCGATTGGGAATAGGAATAATCGTTTCTTTTTGGCACCATACGTGGGTGGGTGAATATACACTCAAGTCCCTTTTCCTAAACCTTCTAGTTTACTAATCAAACTTCTATCCATTTTTTAACTCGTACCCTACCAATTTTGAATTTAATATCATAAATTTATTGTTTATTTGATATTATATAAAGAGACATTTGAAAGACTTCTATAAAAAATAAATAAAAATAAGGCTTATCATAATAAAATCATGTTATTCCAATCATATTGTTCCAATGACTTATCATGTTGAAACCAATGTCATGTTAGAAAACATATGATTGCATATTAAGTGCCAAAGGCACTTAAAATAAATAGGAAATAGTGTCATGACTGTAAAATGGGACAAGTTATTATTAGAAAATATTTTTAGAATGAGGATAATGTTATTATTAGAAATGTTTTTGGAATGGTGTGATGATGATTTTAATTGAATATTTTAGTGGAATTTTGTAACAAAAAAGAAGGAAATGATAATTCTGCATTTAGTGGAATTTTATGACAAAAAGGAAAGAAATGATAGTTTATAGACACGTGCTGGTAAAATATTGGTAATGCATTTCCTATATATCTTCCGGACATAGCCAAACAATAACTATGTATTTCCTAGGTTGCATCTAAATACTACCCAAACAGTAACAATCCATTTACAGGTAATGTATTACACGGTAATGTATTACTCCAGTAATATACTTCACAGACAATATATTTCCAGGTATCCGAACGGCCCCTTAAGGTATACCAGGCTGAATAATAATTTATTTTCACAGTGGTGTGCGCTGATGGAAATACTTGATAAAGCCTATATTGCATCAGATGCGAGAGATGAAATGTTTGGACAATTGAAAATGATGGAATCTTCACCATTAAATCATGCTGTAACCTTCTTTTCCATGATTGGCAGAGATGGTCTTACCCTCGGATTGTTGTTGTTTGGAAATGGCCTATATCTCGCAAAGTGCAAGTATTTATCTAGTTGGCCGCGTTGAATAAAATCTTGATTATTGACAATATGATTAAAAGCAGTAAAATTCTACCAAATGTTTGCTTATTATGACAAAAGTACTTGTTGTATTATTAATTTTTTTATAAGAATATTTTTTTTTGACAATAACTTTTTATTATTAATTTTTTTTTAATAAAAAAAGAAATTTGACAAGAAAATAATTGATAAGAACCTTTTTTTTTTTTATAAGAAAATTTTTATTTTATTTATAAGAAAAAAATTTGACAAAATGCGAAATTGATAAAAAAAACCTTTCATTTTTTTTATAATAATTTTCTTTTAAAAAAAGTGAAATTGATAAAAAAAACCTTTCATTTTTTTTATAAGAAAAAAATTTGATCTCAAAAAAATAAAATTGAAAAGAAAAATATTTATAAGAAAAAAATTTGACCTCAAAAAAATAAAATTGACAAGAAAAATATTTATAAAAAAATTTTGACCTCAAAAAAATAAAATTGACAAGAAAAATAGTTGATAAAAGAACTCCCTTTCGTCCCAAGGCACCCTCCACATCCAGAAAGAAAGAACCCGCAAGAATAGAACCCACGCCTTCCACAGGTAGAAAGAAAGAACCCGCAAGAATAGAACCCACACCCTCCACACGTAGAAAGAAAGAACCCACAAGAATAGAACCCACACCCTCCACATGCAGAAAGAAAGAACCCGCAAGAATAGAACCCACGCCCTCCACATGCAGAAAGAAAGGAGAATAGAACCCACGCCCTACACATGCAGAAAGAAAGAACCCGTGCATGCAGAAAGAAAGTTATAACCAGTAAGCCACATGCTACTTAGTAATATTAAAAGCGCAAACAAAATATATAATATATTAATGTTTCAAGTTAATACCTTCACATTATCTCATATCGTAGAGGTAGAAGGAAGTTGTAGTGAATAAATACCTCTTTGTAGTTAACGAGGATAACGTGTGCGAATTGAGGAGAGTCACGTAGCGAGGTGTACAGACCTTAAGGTACATGTACTTTTTAAAATTTACAAAAATAAATTTACAAAAACATCCATTGAAAAAAATTTACAAAAATACCCATTGAAGAATTGGCGGGCCATGACGTCATGAATCAAAGAATCGGTCATGAATCGAAGAATCGGGAGAATCATGACGTCACAGAAAATTTACAAAAATGCCACGTCATGAATCAAAGAATCGGTCATGAATCAAAAAATCGGGAGAATCATGATGTCACAGAAAATTTACAAAAATGCCACTTCATGAATCGAAGCATCGGTCGATTCATGATGTCACATGGCAATTTATGGCATGGAATCCGAATCATGATGTCACATGGCGATTTACGGCATGGAATCGCCGGTTCTTCTTTAGAACTGGGCGATTTCCGGTATTTCACCCAAATCGGGTCGGGTCTGTCGGTTCCCGAGTCGAATTAGACGAGTCCGGTTTGACTCACCAACGTTTGAATCATTGGTTGCAACTATTTGGTACACCACAAATATTCAGCAGAAAAGTGTGAGCCGGAAAATGTTCTAATTAATCATCTTGATCTCGAGATGTATGAATATAAAGAAAAACAAATTTAAATCTTAAAAATAGTGCATCTTCTAACAAGTTATTTGGATTGTTTATTTTCAAGATTTTTACATATTTATATATTTACTCGATCTGCACTATGTTTAGAATTTAAAATTTCACAATTATGTTGAAGATGAATTTTAAAGCCACCATAAAGTTTCTAATACTGGAACTCCCAACCAAATTTAGAAATATACCTTGCTTTTATAATATAAGGTGGGCACCTTATAGGCTTATACAAACCTCGCCTAGGATAGAATGATAGAGGAAATTTATCAAAACAATCATAAGATATAAATAATTATAAGATATTAATCATTTAATATTTTGATTTAAGTTCACAATACACACCAAAAGGTGCATAATTACACAAGGGCAAAATATTAAATTATAAGTATCTTGATAAATTTGTAGTTTCCCAAATTAAATTCATCATCTATGTCACTTGCTCGCATGTAATTTTCTTTTTCTTGAAAGACATAACAAGGAGATAAAGTTTATTATTCATTTAAAAAGGGCACCAAAAAATAGTTTTACAAGATAAGTATGTAAGTGACATCAGACATTCCAAGAACCCAATAAAGCCGTGAATCGGATGCCAGCAAAAAAGAGTCAATCACGTCTTGAATCTATCCACAAGAAGTGGGAAGAATTTTTAAGTCAAAAGATTATTTAGGCTTCAGACATCTATAGGACCTCAAATTCTGAGTATTTTTAATAGCCTAATTTTGACATATTGCTCTCACCAACCTTAAATAAAGTTGGCTCCTCTCTAGATTTAACCAACGAAAACAATGGGACATAATTGTAATTTTTTATAGGATTGATGTCATTATCGGGGGCAGGACTGGCAAAGGGCCGGGCCGGCTCTATGGGGAGCCCATCCCTAGTTTTTGCATCATTTTTTTTTTTTGGACAAAGTTATAAATTTTTATTAATGTTTCAACAACTCATTACAATTATATAGCAAACTCAAAAGCATTTACACCTTTTTGTTTTTTTAACAAGAGTATCAGCAACATCATTCGCCCCTCCTATAGACTTGTGGCGAAAATCTAATTGCAAATTAGCCATTAAGATTTCAAATGACCAAATCTTGTTACACCAATTAATGACATTGGGGGAGTCTCTTTCAATGACACAAAACAATCCAACATGTCTCTCTTTCATCAAAGCGTAGCACAACTTCAAGGCCACAACGCAAAGCACCAACGCGATGGTGCAGCATTGGCCCAAGAGCCGTGCCATATTTTGTGGCCTAGACCCTAATAGGATCAGGCTGGCCCACCCGGGCCAGTGCCACCAACCGGTGGAAGAACTAGAACACGTCATTTAAAAATATGAGACTAGAATAAGCTTGTGGCTCCAACTTTTTTATAATAAAAATGTAAAATTCGTGAATATTCTAAACCATGACCCATCTTTCACAAAAACAGACTCATCAGCCCTAAAATTTGCTCCAAGCAACCTTCTGCCAAAATGACGAACCGGCGCATATACTATGCTCCTGCTGGAGCATTACTATTCATCTACTTCCTCAGGTAGGAAACCTACTTGGGTGGATTCTTTGAATATAAAAATATGAGAATTAACTGATGAACACTAGATGATTATTTCTAAAAGATAAAATTTTAACGTTTAACTTTTCTAACACTTAGATCTCCCCCTCAAAAAATTGGATGGTCTTGGTTCAATCTTTGGGACATTTTTTTTTAAAAAAGTGCATTGAAAGTAGAATTTGGTAAGTTTTCTTTTTTTTTTTGTGGTTGGTCTATGTATTAATCATGTTACATCTCAAAAATTAACGAGGCTAACATTTCTCATAAATTGAGTTGTAACCGAAGGAGTAAATATATAATATGCTTCCTCGGGAGCATAAAAAATCTTTTGGCATCTAAAAGCCCAACATTTCCTCCTCCCACCAGAGACTCTTGGCTTGTGAGAGAACCCAGGAAAGAGGGGTACTTTTGGAAAGTACAAAAAAATAGAGGAAGTGAGAGGAATGTATATGCCTCTTAGGTCTTATTAATTGAGAGTGCCGAAGTAAAAATGACCAAAATACCCTAAATTTTTTTTTGAAAAGGATACGGGAAAATACACCAATCTATTCCCTCCATTCCAAACCCAACCATATGCTCTCTCTAATCATGGTCGATCAACATTTTGATCAATAACAACACGTTTGTTTTGCTTAGTTTTTAGATTTTAAGCCTAGACGAAGTGAAGTGAAGCGCCAATACATCTGTTTTAACCCTCTTCAGAATGTTTCGGCATAAGCATATAATTGTCTTTTTATTATTTTTTATTCTAAATATTTATTATTTTAATATATTTTATTGATATTAAACTTTTAAAAATCCTAAGGTCTACCTTGGAAGCACCGAATTGATTTGTTTTTTCTACCGGTCCAAAAATACCTCAAAAACACCGAATTGATTATTTTTCCTACCAACTTAAAAAAGCCTTTAAAGTTAATTTTCATTTTTATTTATTTGTGTTGACCAATTGGTCCATCCCCATTTTTAGGTAATGGCGAAACGAGGTAGTCGGTTTAACTCAAGAGTGGTCGACAAGGAAACCAAAGCTGTGGGCTTTGAATGGTTGGAGCTCACAACGCCCCACGCGTTCACATTGAGGCGCACGTGCATTGTGATAAATCTAATGAATGGCCTTCTCTGTCATTTAGTTAGCCAATGGGAAATATTTTCAAACTAACTGAATACAAAAATCAAGGGAAACGTGTCTCTTTATAGAAGGAGAAAGAGGTACACAGAACTTACAAACAAATAGAAAAAGGTGGGGAGGTTGCTCTTGCCCTACAGATCATAAAAGGCCCGAAAAAGCCTAAACTCTTGCTCATCATACAAACCACCTCTATTCAATTAGGGTTCTGTGAACATTACTCAAATAGGTGCATTTTTTATACTTATTTCTAGAATCCTTCAAGTTCGTAGTCATTTATAAAAAAGGTAAGGTTTGCATAAAGTTGCAACCTTAAACAATCAAAATAAGGCATACTTCCAACTTGAACTAACTCGTCGTTTTTCAGTAGTGTGCTGGGTCTGTTCCACACATGGCTAGCCTATCTAAGTTTGATATCTCTTATCTTATCATCTATTCGTACCATACCTAAAATTTTTTCAAATTTATTCATTTCGTATTCTATACCTTCTTGTCTTGTCACTCATCCATCTCAACATTCTCATCTCCGCTACACTTGTTCTAGTTGTATTTTTTTTTGCTGCCCAACATTTCACCCCATAGAGTAAACATGATCTCACAACTATCCTATATAACTTTCTTTTTCGTCCTATAGAACTTTTCCTTCAGCTTTATTAGTATTTGGCGATCACATAAAATTTCTGTTGCACAGCTCCAATTCGCCCACCCAGCTCTAATTCGATGTGTGACATCTTCTTTAATCTCTCAATTATCTTGGATTATAGACCCAAGATATCGAAAATGCGATCTTTTTAGTATTTTCTTACCGTTAATTTTAACTGCTTCATCGTATATACTCCTACTATTACTAAACTTGCATTTTATATACCCTATCTTAGTCCGGCTAATTTTAAAACATTTATATTCTAGAGCATTCCTCCAAAGTTCTAATATTGTGTTGACGCCGTTTCGAGTTTTATCAATCAAAATTATGTCATTTGCACAACATGCACCACGGAACCTTATCTTGTAGGTGCCTAGTAAAGTCGTCCTTAACTAAGACAAAGAGGTATGGGTTTATTACTGACCCCTGATGTAACCTATTATCTCTAAAAACTCTACTCATCTCTCAACTAGTTGTTTGTACACTAGTTAGTGCTCTATCGTACATGTCTGAACAGTTCGAGAAGCCAGTCAATGTCAATCTCCCCTATGCACTTTTAAACCCCTATCGGGATACCATCTGGTCTTAAAGTCTTTCTTATCTTCACCATTTTCAAAGCTTTTTTCACTTTCGATATCTTAATCTTACGAATGTATTTATGAACTCCGCACTCATTTATGCCAACGGTTCCTTCTACCACTATATTCGCACTATATTTATCATTTAATTTTATTTTTTTTCTGGGTCTAAGAAAGGTGATGACCTTAAACTTTCCTTTAACCCGTCCCATGTACAGGTAAAAGTGCTAGGTTATATTAGGTAGACAAACAATGTAAAACTTTATCAAAACTTATTATGAATCCTAAATCTTTAGATTGAAGAAGTTACATTCCCAAAATTTTGGGTCCTAAAATTCATTCTAAGTGGGGTTTTATTTGAGGGAGTAAATGAACATTCTACTCCCACGTTAATAGAATGTCTTTTAGCTTTGTTAAAATAAGTGCTTGGAGACAATTTCTTTTTGCTACAAAAAAGTCACAATCATTTTTACCATTGAATCATTAAATGTGAAATCTAATAGATGAAAGTGTGTGACAATATTCAAAGACATTTATTTTGGACTTTGTGCCCAAACAATGACACACCCTTAACCATCAAATTTTAAATCTAAGGGTAAAAAAATGATTGTGACCTCCTTATACAAAAAAATAAATAGTCTTATCGTATACATTTTCATAATAATAAGATAACAATGAGGAGAAAGTTTATTCTTCATTTGAAAAGGGAACCAAAAAATAATTTTATAAGATAAGGATGTAAGTTATGTTAGACACTCCAAGCCTTAAATGGGATGCCAACAAAGAATGTCAATCACATCTAACAAACTCTCAAAAAATTCTCTCATGTAGTTAAGTATTAGAATATTTTTACATCAATTAGTTGTCAATTAGTATGAAAGGATGCACTAAAACCAATTGGTATGAAAATATTATCACACTTAACTATATGAAATAATTTTTTCATGTGATAATATTTTCTAAACAACAATTTCACGTGAACCAATCGTGCTATAAATGTTTTTTAGTATCTTGAAGACGTTAAATTTTGAAATTTAATCTCCTCAACAGACCTTAAGAAGATAAAATTTGTTATTTTTAATAAAGGAACATTTTATATAAGACATCAACTTTATATTATAGGAGTAATGCTCACCTTTAAAAAAAAGCTTGTTTCGATGCTAAAAAATCCTTCAATTGATCATCTGAACATATGAAATTTCAAACCCTAAAAATAAAACATCTTGTAAATATTATTTGAACCGTCCATTTTTAACATCTTCAAATATTTTTAAATCTATGCAAACTATTTTTGAAGCTTTAAATTCCATATTTATAACTAGCATAGGCTTTCAAGCAATCATAGCACCATAACCGCATATATTTGAGGGTTTAAAGATACGCCTTACTTTTATCGTTTAATGTTGGCGCCATACACAAACACACCCTTTCGTTCCATTCCGTGCTTCGAGGTCAAAAGAACATCCTAGAATTGACCAAAAAAAAAAAAAAAGACTGCCGCCATCAGGTCTTTTTGGTTTATATAAAACCGAGGATCTAACCAATCAAATTAGAGCCCACCTCAGAATTTTCATTTTCATTAAAAGAGGTTGTTTTGACGCTTAAATATCTTCAAATTGATCATCTAGACATCAAGATGCATGAACATGAGAAAAAAAAATTAAATTTCATGTTATGAAAATAGTGTATCTTGTAAAACATTTTTAAAAGGTCAATTTTCAATATTTTCAAGTTTTCATATATCTGCACAATCTATACTATTTATTAAATTTTATATTTTATAATTAAAAATAAAAATATATTTTAAAACTATCACAAAGATTTTTAGTATTGAATCATTATTTTTCGACACTAATTGAAGTTGGGTTCAAATTTGATTGTTTTAGAACCTCGGCTCTATACAAACCTCGCCATGTGCGTTCACGTGAGAGAGAGAGACAGTGGTGCGGTGCTATCTATGTTCACATGAGAGAGAGAAATGCAGAGAGAGAGAGAGAGAGAGGCAGTGGTGCTTCAAATAAAGGAGAGCGGTAGAGAGAGAAAGAGAGGGGCAGTGGTGCTGCAAACAGAAGAGAGTGGTAGAGAGAGAAATTGGTGTTTTAGAGAGAGAAAGAGAGCAGTGGTGCTGCAAACAAAGGAGTGATAGAGAGAGAAAATAGTGTTTTAGAGAGAGAAAATGGTGTTGGAATATTTGCTTGACAGCTCGTGTTTTAAAGGCGGAAGGAGAGAGAAAGGATGAGAAGGTGGAGGTGCGTTGCTATCTAAATTTAACCAACCCAACGAGAATGGGTGGCGTAGTAATCGTCATTTTGGATAAAGGACTCTGCAATTATCACGACAGGCAATCACATAACCATAACAAAAAAGCTTGTGGCTCAAACTCATTTGCTAACAAATGTAAAATCCATGAATGTTTTAAACCACGAATAACTTTTAGTAATAAATGAAAATTAATGTATAATTCATGAATTTTTTTAACCATCAATAAAGGAATGAGTCATACGATATTCTGCCTGGTCAAGGACCATAAACTTAGTGAAATTATGGTGAAATTCTCTATAAGTATATATAAAAAAAAAAAATTGTTTCACCGCATTTTTACAGTCCAGAGGTATAAAACATCAAAAATCGATGCGAATAGGTGGTTCATCTAAAAATAATTAAAACTAACTGTCCAAATATTTTTTATAAAATTATTATTTTTAAGTTTTAAAATTTATTTATTTTCTCATATTCAGGATCTCCATGTTAGAGATTACATGTCATTAAAAATTAAGTCCAAATATCAATCTCAAAAATAAATTTTTAAGAGGCGCCTCATTTAAACCGGGTCCATAAAAAAGAAGCCTACTTCGTTTGTTTTAGGAGAATGGAAAGTAGGAAAAAAAAACTGCCGTGATGGCCGGATTCTCAGGCCATATTTATGGCACACGCTCTAGTTTTTTTGAGCTGGGCTGAAATTAAAGAAATGCTTAATAGGCCTCTACAAAGTTTCACTTTTATTTTCTGAATCCCGATTCATTACATTTACAATCTCTCGGAAATGTTACACTACAATTCATTATCAATTATATAGACCCAAGATCCAATTTATTGAAAGAGAACCCCATTCAATTAATTCCCCTTATTCTCACAAAAACCTACACCAAGGCAGTATGGTACAAATACAATACACTCTTCAAACCCAAGATCCAAGAACTATAACCAAGCCTATACAGCTTAGATCTATGACAGAGACATATTACAGGAAAAAAAAAAAACCCAAAAAGGTGAAAAATGGTGAGGGTATTTATCTACCTTCGGATCAAGGATCGTATGACTCTTGTGCACCCAACGCGTATGCGAGGATAAGCCCTGAGAGTATGAGTCAACATATTGCGTATGAAAGATTCTATGGTCTCTACAAAGAGGGTGAAGCTTCTGACGGGGGGCACGTACAGAGTGAGGGGTGCGGCCGAGAAGGCTAGAGCAAATAGGAGTTGCATCATCTCCACAAGCCCAACAATGGAAAATATCCAATTTATTCTTTTTTTTCTTTTCAAAAAACCCAAATGTTCTCTCTCTAAAATACCCACTTCCCTCTCTCTCTCCCCGAATACATAAGATTGTCTCTGAAGGACCCAACTCTTTCTTAAAGACTCAATACTCTCTCTCTACCCCACTCTTTTCTTAAAGGCCAAATACACTCTTTCTCTCTCTACAATTGCTGGTTTGCTACTGCTCTCTACTAGGCAATACTCTGGGAAAACACAGTCTCTCTCCCCAACACACTGTCTAGAACCCCAATACTCTCTCTCTCTAGAACCCCAATTCTCTCTCTCTCTCTAGAACCCCAACTCACTCTCTCTCTCTCTCTAAAAATGTTCTTTCTCCACCAGAAATCCTAGAACTCTCTCTCTCTCTCTATCTCTAAAAAATGGATTGAGCCGAAGCGTTGTGGGGCTGTGACGTTCTTTATATGGGAAAATCGACTTACATGTGAACTGGTACTTTCTCGAAAGGACAAAACCGGCCTTGCTTTTAAACCTAATACCCAATGTATCCTTTTTTTTAAAATGACTAAAAAGCATTTTGTTGTGTTAAAAAGTGGGACTGTATTATGAGCCTCATGGATAGTCATGAGGATTTATCGTCGTTGAACGAATTATCGTGCGGTGATGAAGAGGGAGTAGGGAACCACCATTTAGGGGAGTTTGATTTTGGGACGGTCCCCCTCTTCCATCTCTCCATCGTCCATCTGTTGTTGGCCGGTGATGACATCAGTAAGTAAATTCGTATGGTCATGAGGATTACATAACTTCGCTTTGAAGACTTTCTAGAGATGGTGGTATGTGAGGAAAAATAATTTTCTCAAATTTGAGTACAGTGCTCTCGCTAGAGCAAACTGTACACACCTATTCCCTCGGGTAAGAGACCTAATTTAGAGGATTTTTCTTTTACATTCTGAGCTGCACTCTTTAAACAAATGAGTATGTTCTGAAAAGAAAGTTGGTTTTTAACTTTTTGAACATTTAGACTATGTTGTCCAAAAATTGGACATTCTTTATTCAATTACATGTGGAAATAAGGCATTCCAGCAAGTCCGGACTGACCATTTCCATTATAAATATGAACCAAGGGAGTCCATAAGAATTGAATTGATTCCCGATCTAAATCGGCAATTGCATCCAGCACAACCCGAATCGACAATTCCTGATCCAGCACAACGGGTTTTATATGTGTCAGTTGAGAATGAGAAGCGGTTAATGAATATTTGAGTACCCGGGGCTTACCTAGAAATTTTAATGAAATTTGAAGTTCTTGTCATTTTGGAAAAAAATTAGTGTCAATTTAGGGATTATGATGGAAGGACGTCTTCTTTGGATAAACGATAGACGTGGACTGTTAGGTTCTCCTTTTTCCTAACGGCAACTTCATCGTAAGTCCATAATACAAAATTCCCCATAATTCTTGAAACTATTGCAGAGATGCCCATAGTTTTGCGGCTTGACTGGAAATTTATCATTTGAAAATTTGAACCGCGCACTAAAACTGGACAAAGTTTATATCGAGCCGAGGCTCTAAAGAATCAACTTAGAGCACACCTCAAAAATTTCACTAGAAGATGTTATTTTGATGCCCAAATCTTCAAATTCATCATCTAAACATCAAGATGCATGGACATGAGAAGAAAATGGATTTCAAGTTTTGAAAATAGTGCGTCTTGTAATACAGTTTTGGATCATCAATTTTCAAGAATTTTAAGTTTTTATAGATCCGCCTTATCTATACTACTTTTTAAAACTTGAAATTTTATAATTAGAGATGAAAATATATTTTAATGTTGTCACAAAGATTTTCCATATTGAAATCACATTTCTCAATACTATTTGAAGGTGCGCTTTACTTTGATTATTTAGGGCTTCGACTCCAGACAAACCCAAGGGTGGCAACGGGTCCGGACCCTACTAGACCTGAATTCTCTAGATCTAAATCCAGACCCAAAAATATAGTATGGGACCAAACCCAGACCCAATCAGAACTGAAACCAGAATTGGAACCTGAACCCGAACCTAGGCTTGAATAATGTTTGGATCCATACTCGGACCCAGATCAAATCTACCCCTCGAGTGTAGGGTCGAGTCCGGGTGCTGACGTCAAGTTGTATAGATATAAAAAAAAAAAATTTATTTTAAATCTTAAAAATAGTTTATCCAATACAAAATTATTTAAACATCTAGATTTTCAAGTGTTCATAAATCAGCTTGATTTACCTCATTTTAAAATTTTAAATTTTTATAATTACAGTTGTTTTTCAAGCCGTCCTAAGGTTTAACAAAATCTACTGGAAGGCCATACTTGTAGAGTATAAGGTAGGTACCTCATCAAAACCTCATTTTAAATCACGGTTAAAAGTGGTGCACGTATCTTGAGTAGAGGCACGATTGTACAAAAACATTTTTGACTAAAACCTCACAGATGAAAATGACCAAAACACCCTTATCTCCTCAAAGAAACACATTCTCCGACCTTTCAATGTCCTTGGCAACTGATTCACCAAGGTAGTTTGATGACTCAACATAACTAATGGGAAAGCTTTTTATGTTCCTGACTCAAAATAACTAATGGGAAAGCTTTTTATGTTCCCTCCAATATAGAAGCTTTTTATGTTCCTGACTCAAAATAACTAATGGGAAAGCTTTTTATGTTCCCTCCAATATAGAAGTTCTATTTTTATATTCCCCTGTAATATAGAAGTTCTATGTTCCTTCTTATCCAACCGTCCATTTTTTAATGGAGGACTAAGATTGCCTCAATCACAATGTCACGTCTCCACACTGTTTTATTTTTAATACTTTTTCTATAAACTTTTTTTACACCAAATTGTGGACGTCCGTTCCTATATTAATATTGCACTAAAGGAAAAATATATTAAAAAAAAATATTTTCAATAAAATAAAATGACCAAAATATTCTTGAAAGTTTTAAAAGGTATTTTGATCATTATTTTTTATCAAAAAATCATTGTTAATATTTTTTATAGGTGCACCCCAATGAGAAGATGGCATGTACCAAATTTCATATTCAAAAAAATTGCATTAAAAAAACTAAAAATAAAATACTTTGAAACATCAGATCTAAGATCAAACGATGAGTGACTCTCTTGATAAAAAATGGACGGCTGGATGATAGGGGGAACATAGAACTTCTATGTTGTAGGGGGAACATTGAAAGCTTTCCCATGTGTTTTTCTTTTTTTTTTATGGAACTCAAGAAGTCAGTATCCCGCCACCTTAATCACCAAACCTTGAGTCCATTCCTAAATGACCAAAATACTCCTTGCATACCTCTTGGCGCATTAGAAATGCAAAAGATAACAACAAATAGAAGTATTGATCAAATGTTAAAGGACAACAACAATGCACTTAACAAGTCATCATTGGGTGTGGATGAAGAGTTGGATCCTTGAGGTTTTTGCGCCCAAACCAAACCAAGCTAAATTATCTTTTCTTAACTAAGGATAAAACCACCAGAGTTAAATTTTGGAAAAAACTTAATACACTTGATGCAAGTGGATAGCTAATTGTGAAGGTATAACAAACATTTTCGTTCTATGACAAAATGGAAAGAACTTAATGAACTTTTGTCCTACCGGTGAGAAACATGAATTTGCTCATCCAATTTGATTTGATTTGATTTGATTTCAGAAGTCAAGATTTCATTTTGTCAAAATGAGTAGTTTCCCATTCAACAAGATGCATTCGCTAATGAATCCATTCTTGCCCAAAGAAAAGAAACTAAACCATTCACCAAATAGTTTAATACACTTCATATCATATAAGGTTATCAGTTACTCCATCCTTACTCACTTGTGATTAGAAGATTATACGCGCAATCCATGGCCTCAAATGACGCGATTATCAGCTGCTTAAAATCCAAAAATGAAACGAAGGGAATCACACACACCAACCCTGAACAAATTTCTAGTAAAACCCAGAAAATACTGAATTAGAATAAATGCAACCATTGTGTTTTTAGTCTCTGAAACCAATCCATGGCTACACTCAGCTTTTCGTCAGTTTTGGGCTCTGCAAGCAAAAGCTCATTGTCTTTACAATCAAAACCCTTTGGATTGGGCTCAGATTTTACCTTAATTTTGATGGGTAAACCCAATTTAGATTTGTCCTCCATTTTTGCTCTCTCAAGAGCCTTGGAGCAAACTGAAAAGTTTTGATCATCCCATGACTCCAAGATAATGCCAGACCCGATGCAAACATTTTTACGGTAAAAGGCAGCAAATTGCCCAGCTGCCAATCCTTGATCGTCTTCTGATATATGGATAAGAGCTGAATCTTCATGTTCATCACATCGTGATTCTATCTTGAAGGTGCAATCATAAAAGCAGGGACCATGGCGAACCTGAAGCAAGAACAATTATTTAAGGGTGAATTATGAACTCTCTGTCTCTCTCAAACACATAACACACACACACACACACACACACAAATAACACACACACACACACAAATACACACTTTCAAACATATTCTTCTCCTAACAAACACATATGGTGTTAAGAGACCTCCAATTTGGGATGAACAAAATAAGCTTCATTGCAAAAAGAGAGGCACCACAGTGCATTATGCAAAACCAAAGAACAAAAGAGGGAGAGAATGGGATGATTTGGGAAATCCCTACTCTCCCAAAGTCCAACCAAACTTTTAGAATAAAACGATTTAATAACCAATTTTTTTTCAGAATTTGGATAGAGAAACGACATGAGTTTACTCATCTTAGTTCATGAAAAGGTCCCAAATGCGGATTTCGAATCATAATTTAAGCTGGTAACAGTGCTGCTACTCAGCAGATCTCCCTACCATACCACTTGTTATCTACATCATAATTGACCTCATATTCAACTATACCACAAGAAGAAAACCATCAATCAATCAGGTCTGAAGTCTTTCACTTGGAATGATAGGTGGAATGATGATTTGCCACTATTTAAAAATCTTCCAAAATCCAAAAGGAAGTAGAACTACCTCGAGATGACCGCATGTTCTATTAGTCCCTTGTCTTAGCAGTGTAAATGGAATTACCTTGCATTGAAGCTGATCAAGGTGCTCCGGAGGTGCCCCAGACAACCATTTCAATGAACCCACACGAAAACTCCGTCTCTTTTTATCAAAAGAAAAGTAGTTTCTTGATACGAATATCACATTGTTTTCAATATCCTTATTGACAACATACCTGCCAAAAGCACGTATCATTCATGTCACTGGAAAACCAAACATCACCTTGAATTTTAACTGTTAACGAAACACCTGAATTGGCTCCATGAGCAAAGATATTGTGCGACATTTCCAACCATACAGTAACAGGATAGTTTATTATAATCCAAAGGAGTAATGGAACCTCCATAAAGGTCATCTACCTCCAAGGAAATAACGAACACAGTGGAAATTGAGTGCGATCCACAATTGCGGTCATGTCCTAACTCACAAATGTGGTAATGTCCTATTCTGTTAGAGTCCCATTCTTTCCCTTGCCATCCATCATTTGAGTGGATGTTGATGACCACAATAGACAATGGTTTTCCATATTCCATTGGTTTATAGTTTTTAGTATAGTTTCCTTGTTTTAAACTCATATAGCTAGCAAATGCTTACCATGGTCCACCAGGAAGACGAAGGCCTTGACGTTGACCAATTGTATAGAACCAATAACCCTGGTGTTTCCCAAGGAAATCTCCAGTTTCTGCTTCTAATAGGACACCTTCCATCTCCCCGATGTGTCTTGTGACAAAGTCACTGAATTTCAGCTATCAAGTACCAAACCCAAAGAAAAGCAAGTAAGAAGCCATGCATCAAATTACTTCTGACTGCCTTGGAAGACAAACCTGCAAGTACTCACTATGAACTCCAGCAAGTACGATAGATAACTAGAGATGGTTTAGAACTTGAGTACGAGCTCCCCTCCTCCATCTAGGCCTGGCAATTAGCAGGGCCAGCCTTGGCCAGGCCTTATGGGCCATTCTGCTGGCCCAAATCCATATAAGGGCTTAGCTGGCTAGACCGACAGGGCTACATGTGCCATTGCCAGGCCTAACTCTGTCCATCCTAATATGTGTGTGTGTGTGAGCATTCATTTGTTTTTGGTATGTCCCTAAGTGTATAGGAAAGGACCCAAACTAAATCTTAAAAACTGCAGTTGAATGCTCAACCATTAAAATGAATGAAAATGAAAACCAAAGTTAGAATGAACCAACTGCTGGAAAAATGATCTCACTTGCACATATTATATCAGAATTCTTACTGAGGCGAGATTGAAATTCATAAGGATATTCACCTTCCCAAGGAAACATATTCCTTGTGAGTCTTTCCTGTCTTTGTTGGGAAGACCCATCTTTGCTGCAAGTCTGCGAACTTCATCCTGCATATGACTCCCAACAAAGAATTAAAATAAAGAAAAATCAAATGATTTACAATGTCAAAAAACGAAGTATGGTGAACAATGACTAACACCAACAATAACAACAATGACAACATCAACAAGTATTATTTAAAACAAAATGACTAATTAGCCTTACACTCACAATTAAAATTTTATGATGTCATTATTAATGGATCACTTGGAAAAATCTCTATGTATCACCTAGAATCTACTAGCAGTCAATCAGTCATAACTGATTACAAGGGCAAGCGGCATTACACAATGCATATGAAACATGGCATTTCAACTTTACTAACAATATGATTATACATTGAGAAAGGGTGAAGGAAAAAATGCAACAGGGATGATCCCATCATCAAGTGAATTTATTACATCTTATTCGAATGTGAGACAAACAGAATAATCCTAGAATGCTGTGTAGCAACATTTCCTGGGAAACAGAAACAAAGTTTAGGAATTGAGTGGACACAAAATAAATCACAAGTCACAATTTAATGAAAAATGTTAAAGGAGATCATTTTGAGATCATTTCACTAGCTACTACTCATGCTAAGATTAAAAAAAACATGTGCAACAATTTACCAAATGCTCGAGAAAAACAAAGAGCAAAAAAAAAAAAGAAAAACGGGAAGCTACCCCATAATTAGGCCAAAGTGGATCCTGCAACAAACATGAATAGACAAAGAAACTAAATGTAGCTGAGTATTATAACGTAAACAAAGAACGAATTCTTATGTAGCCTTTCTAACCTTTGAAAGACAGCCAAGAGGAAACAAAAGACGATTAAGTTGGGTCTGCGAAAGATGTGAAAGGAAGTAGGTTTGATCTTTCACCTGAAAATATCAAGCACAAAGGAACAAATGAAACAATAATCACAAAAGAAGCTCAGAATGTCTATATTTCCTAAATAGGTCTAAGCACTGAAAAATGGTTAGAATATAAAGCGGACAGAAGATATAATTACTATCTACATGCCAGACATCTGCAAATACAATCCACCAGCAGGAGCAAGAACACCATAGCAAAGTGATTAAAAGGCATGAAACTTGTCTTGATGCAGCGACACTATATCACATACAGCTGTACGGGTGTCTGCCATCAGTTTTCAACAATGGAAGATGGAGAGATTAAACATTTTCCCAATAAACGACCATATTTGAGAACTACAGTTAATCTCGACCATCCATGGTTGAGAATGGCCGGTGGGTAGTGATACCCCAGCTATGTGCTACATATTATACAAAGGATGTGTATTGTATGCATTGCCACAGGCCTATGACCAGCTTAAGTATAAGGCAAACCTTATCAGCAGATAGTTCTAGGGCTGAAGATGCATCAGGTTGATCTGGAGGTGGATGAACTACACGAGCATAATGCCCGGAAGCAACATAATCAAAATCCATATTGCCTATAGCATCCAGAAAAGCACCTAAAAAGAAGGGGTAAATGGAAGATTATTATTACCATGTAAGATTCTGATTGACCTTAGTAGTTAATAATACACAATGATCTTAAATATTGACAATGGATAAAAGTATAAAACTACCAAGCAACATGCAATGCAGGTATAAAATTAATTAACTTAGAAACTGATCCAGTAGATACCAAACTTGATTCTTGTATTGCAAAGAACATCTGGATTTGGCGTACGGCCACTTCGGTATTCAGAGATAATGTGAGACACCTAGAGCATAATATTAGAGAAATTTCACCAAGTTTGAACAAGAAAAAACTCAAATCGAAATTGTGGAACATCGACACCAGTGGACTAAGCAAAAGGCAACCATTTGAAGAAATATCTTAGATCTTAATGAAATTAACTTCGATCTTGATTTCCTTGGAAGATCCAAAAATGTGGTAATAATAAAGAGCAAATAGCCTGTATTTACTCTAAAGAAAGGGACCACGGAGTCTATCCGAGCCTTAAATTACACTAAAAACATACTTGATTTTTACTAATCTACAGAGTGACAATCTGAAACTAGATTTAAAAGATAAAATTGCCTCGCATTATCACAAAACAAATATCAATAAACAACAGATGGCAGAATTATACATACCACATTATTCCAATACTCATCTGTCAAATGAACAACTTCTAGTGGAACATGAACCTAGCAGATGAACAAGCCAAAATGCAAGTAAGTTTTTCTTGTTCATCTCTAAAAATGTACGCAATTGTGAGTGGGTATTCTCCCAAGAATCACAAAAGACTCTCATTATATTCAGAATGAAGCAGGAAAACAAATTAATTCAAGAGATGCTAAACATGGAAAACCAAGGCCATGCATAGAAGGAAAGATATTCTACACAAACAACTCTAGTATAAGAACAAAGTACGCAATCATCTTGATAAACTAGATTCCAAATATGAGCATTAGCACTATGTTTGAAACATTTTATTAAAAGAAAATTGTCCCCCAAAGGCAAAGCTCAACTAGTGAGGCACATCATTGCCAATTAGGAGGATCAATAGAGTAAGAATACAATTTGGGATATAAAATATCTATGTTAATATGCAGTAAGACTCCACTAATTGCTTCTCTGGTAACCTACTGTCCTACAAAACAACAAATAAACACAATACATGACATTGAATAACTCAGAATTCAGAAAGGAACCACATCTTTAGTTATTGCTAAACATGAATGCTTATTTCCTCTCTAAAAACATCCAAATTGCAAGGCCTCTTTTTTTTCTTTCTTCTTCCCCCACCAGGAGAAGAGGGGGGCAGGGGGTAGGGGGGCGGGGGCTGGCGCTGGGGCTGGGGCTGGGGGGGGTGTTGGCGGTATTTGGGAGGAGTTGGTGTGTGGAGGGGGAACAGGCTTGTGTGCATGTGTGTGTGTGTGTCTTTTCAGCATGCGAGCGTACGCACACACATGTGTGTGTGTGAGAGAGAGAGAGAGAGAGAGCAAAATTTATTGCAGTAATACCCAGGTATAAGTCCGTTGAGAGAGAGCAAACTTTCTTGCAGTAATACCCAGGTAGGAGTCCGTTGAGCAACAGTGGTTTGCAATCATCAAAACGTTTTGTACAAATACCCATTCTAGTAGAAGTGATCATCATCATCATCATCAGAGCCTTTTTCCAACTATTTGGGGTCGACTACACGAATCTTGGTCCACCATTCTGCTCTATCAAGGGCCATGCCCTCAGTAAGGCCATTCTAACAGAAGTCAAATGCTATAATATTAAAGGACATTAATCGTTGTTCGCTATCATAAAAGAACATAAAATATAATATGAAAAACATCGATATGTCTGCCCCAAAAAGAAATTCCCCATTCCATACATCCAATCTTCTTTCACATGCGCCCAACAAAAAAGTTGATCGTTACAACAAGTCGTGCAGCCCCCACTGCCCTAGTCTCCTCCATCAAAACAATGTCTACATTCACCTTAATACCTTTATCTCCTATTAGTCAATCAAAACAAATTAAAATGAACTTTAAAATCACAACTACACTAAGATTTTGTCCATAAATTGAAGAAGTGAGATCACATATAGCAACTACTGGCAATAAGCCCTCAATCATCCCCCTCTCCTCGGTTCACCTAAGACTCCTACTCAGAGATTCAACAAGGATAATGAAGAAAAGAGGGAGCAATCACCTTTTCTTAAACCTCTAGAACAAGTAAACCTTTAAGGTCCCACTATTCATAATAATGGATAAACATGTCAACCTACATAAAGTCATCCAATGGCCTTGTTGCTTATGAAAACCCTTTCTCTTATCATATATATCAAAAATACCCAATCGACCATACCACATCTTTACCAGATCAATCTTATATAAGTAATGGCTGTCTCTTCTGATCTAGATCCATAGTTTCATCAGGTACTGAAACCCCATTCAGAATTTTCATGCCTAACCCACTAAAATGAGTAGTGACATAATCTGACAGGAAATTAGTTTCCTGGTCAAATATTTCAAATGCATGTGGTTTCTTATTAGTGGTGGGAATATTTGTTGAAACATGGTGATATAATCCTTCGTGATTTTTGTTGGAATAAGTAAATTGGACTGGGAGAATCATATTATTCTTCCATTTGTACCATGCATACTTTGGTTTCTAATCCGTAAAAACGGAATGTTTCCCATTAAGCATTTCGCTTTCTTCATCCATATATCATAAAAAATCAAAAATAATTTCCAATCACAAAAGGCTCCTCTTACATTAACTCTGCCATTATGGTTTTCCCTACGATCCACAATGACAATCTCTAGAATTGGTAATAATAAAAAAAAAAAAAGTGCTTCAGAATTAATTATATGATAGCACAGCAAACAACAACAGGGGAAAGGAAAAACCTCATCGCAAACAGCTTTTGCATACTTCAAATCTTCATCCCACGGGCATGCGGACCAAAAGTTTTCAAAATCCTCCTACATAAAAGACAAGTCAAAGTTCATCCCTTTGTCAAGAACTAAGGGAAACATATTGCATAAAAGAAATAAGAGAATAAGCATGCATGCTAGGACAGTACAGCAACCCTAATTTTCTTAGATGGGAAAAAACCTACTGGAGAGCTGTCCATTTCTACAACAAAGGCTCAAAAAACACTTTAGAAGAAGTTTTAGGCCCTGAAAGTTTGCTAACATATCTTGATTCCTGTTCTGATCATTTCTAAAAATAATAATAAACAACTTTGAGCCGTTAAAATTATAGATATAAAATTGTCACATGCATGGACGATCCAGAGTTGTAGAGTGAGCAGGACTGCTGTCAGCTGTCTAACAAAGTTGTTGGTATTTGGGCTTCCACCAATGCTGTAGGAAAGGATGATTCCATCCATAAAAAGTTTCCCAATGGATTAGATACTCTCAAAAATCACAAAAAATGGAATTAAATACAATTTGATTGTGGTCACTTTCCATTCTGCAATCACTTAAAATAGGCAACCCTACTCTAGAACAAGTTTCAGATCTAGATGGATACATGCCACTGGGAAACTCTATGAGAAAGGAGGTCCCATCTGGGACGGCAGCTTTTAACTGGTCAGCCAACAAACAAAAGGACCTAAGAGTTTATTTCACTGTGAGTTTCTCCCATTGATTGTATACATGCAACAGAAAGGAAGAACTTGATCCCTTTTCCTCTTTCCCACCTCTCCTATCATCTTCTCTTCTCCCTCCTTAGTTGTATTAGTCTCTGCTTATATGTACCTATAGGCAAAATTCAGCATATACTTCTTTCTCATGCAAATCAATGGGTACTCATCAGAATGAATAAAAGGAGGAATCTCTTAATTTTCATGACGAAAATGAGGAATTTGCTGGGAAGAAAAGGAGACCACAGTTTGGTGGACCAATATCCTTACCATTGTATGGTGGGTTTCTCGAAAGAAGGAACAAATGCATTTTCAGAAAAGCCACCACAGCCTATTGACTTGTTCTCAGATAGTCAGATTAGAGTCTTGTGTAAATTTGAGAAGCAGAATATGGCTCATGTTTCAGTCTTAGTACGAAATACTCATTAGCAAAATGTGTGCAAATGAAATGGGCTCCTCATCCACAAAGCGTACTAAAGATCAACCTCGACAAGAGTGTCAGAGGGAATTAAGGGCCACGTAATGCTCAATCAAAGGTTTATACATGAGTTATTCAGTGAGACTTAAGAGAGGAATTTCTGGCCAGGAAAATTCCATAAAATGACTTAAGAGAGGAATTTCTGGCCAGGAATGTTTCCTACAATGTAAGTTTTTTTTTTTTTTGGGCTGAAGCGTAAGATTAGAGTCTTAATTTCAGACAATAACTGGCACTGAAGAGAGTGTAAAACTTTCCTACACAGGAAGGAAGCCTAAGAGATCGACACTGCTTATTACTCTTCAATATTGTTACCTGGAGACTTGGGTTTTGCCTACATGCTTCATATCAACACATATCCCTACAACAACACATGTCAATGCTTCCAAACATTTCTCCAATACTTAAATCTTACATGTTGGAAGTATTAAAATCAAACTTGAAAGTGTAGAGCACCACTTAATTGGGAGTGCCAGACACTTCAATGTAAGTGTCAACGATGTTGTTGATACTTCTCTAGAATTGCCAACCGCATCACCATAACTTCTCCAAAAGAAAAAGACACTCGCCAGGTGCATCAACCCTTCTAGTAAAATCAAACACTTCCAAGTATTGGCATACATTCTCAAGGTTTCTTAAAGTTCTTTAATATTTTTCCTTTTATAGTTTCATATGCCTATACAAACATGTCACCTGGTGATTGTATCCGGGATCTTTTTAGGTCCTTGTGTCACCAAGACACCCATGTCCAATCCCATGCCGATGGTTATCGAAGACTTGATCGTTAAAAAACATTTTCAAATTATTTTGGTAATATAAAGTAGGGATGATTAACACAATGAGGAAGAGCAGATTCTGCATTTAACCTCCTAAATCTATTTATTCAATGCAAGTTTCAAGATATAAAAAGACGAAAGAATTTGTCAAGAAAGACCTGTGTTTAATTTAGAGATATTATCGTTCACAAAAAAAAGCAAAAATGAAGCATACATACTTCAATCAAATCCATGACAGTAGCAATATGAGTAACTTATTTAACAAAAGCATAGAAGTGAGCATTACAAGAGACAAATGGAAAAAAAAAAAATAGCAAAATAAAAGCTCATTAACATGAATAAAAAAACAATACCAATATTCACCAACTAAAAATACGTAGCTGTGAAAGTCAATGCAAATTAAAAGGTTAATAATAACGAGCAAAAAACAACAAAAACACTAACAAAAAAGGATGCGTAAACAAATATTTGAATAGTAATCGTTGCCAACTAGAAAATCAAATTAATACAAGCATATAAAAAAATATAAGTAAATGCTCAATCTAAAGAGAAAAATTACGGATTCAAAGCTCACCTGAAACCAGATTTTTAGGTAAAATGCAGTGCAAGAATGGCCAGCATAGCAGAGAAGCCTCAAAGCCACACTACTATCAACCCCACCACTCACTAAAACTGCAACTTTTGATCTTTTTTCAGGCAATGAGCACTCCAAGTACCGCTTTTCCGGCACGAAACTGCCCGAGTAGTGGTTTTCCGGTAAAAAACAGTCGGATGAGTGATTTTCAGGCCAAGGGGAGCGGTTTTCACGCAAAGAGGAAGACCCATCTTGAAAAACCAATAGGGAGTCGCCAGAAATAGAGAGAGAAAGGGGTTTTACTCTGGGTTTCTGGTTGTGTGGGGATGAAATGGGTCTGAGTAGTTTTAGGGAGAGAAAGGGTGAGAGGAAAGGGAAAACGGGATGGAGTTTGGAGGTGGAGTTTAGGGGTGAGATGAATAGGGAATGTGGGCGGAGTTTGGGGGTTGAGAGGAGAGAGAGAGCAGGAGAGAAGGCCATCCTGCTTCGCGTCATGACGATATGGCTATGGAAAATGAGCTTGTTACAGTGTGTATGGTGAAAATTGTTTCATCCGGGCTGAACGCTTTTCTGCATATGCGGTACTTCAGTATAAAGTGTGTTCATTTAAATCCAATCGAAACTATCTGTCCAAATGTCTTTTTAGTAGAATTATTATTTTTAATTTTTTAAATTTATTTATTTTTTTCATATTAGATCTCCAGGTTAGAGATTACATACTCTTAAAAATTAAATATCTAAAAAATAGATAAGAAATTATCAAAACAATACCTTAAGTTTCATCTAAGTAGAAAAAAAATCATCACTTTTATCATCCTCGTCTACACCTTGTTTTCTTCAATGACATTCTTTTTATCAAAATACCATGACCAGACTAAGCATTACAGTCCCTTTAAATACCGTAATGCTCACTGGGTCTCTTTCTCCCTCATTTGCCACAGCTGACCGGTCATTACAATATTTAAAATACCATAATGCATTAGTCATTACGGTATTTAAAATATTATAATGTGGTAATCATTACGGCAATATGATTTCTGTAAATACTATTTTGGTCAAAAAAGTCAAAATTGAGAAAAAAGACTACCATAAAAGCTATTTTGATAAAAAAATACCAAAAGTGAGGAAAAATAGTGTGGATCAGGTTTATGAAAGTTGAGAAGTTTTTTCCAATTAGGCGAAAAATATGTATATTTCTGATAATTTCCCACATTTCTACATGTGCGGGGTTGGCCCGCACGCTAACCGCATCTTTTTTTCAAAGCACCTATATGCCTGACCAGCCTATAGTTAGCAAGTGGGGGAATAGTAATATATCAACGAACCAATATAATTGGTAATAAATTGATTTTATTTCAATACGTAAAAAAAAATCGAATAGAAAATACGGATCGCCAAAAAAGAAGGTACTATATAAAATTGTGAATATTTTAGATTTGGCTCAAAAAAACATACTGAAAAAATCGATATATAAAGTTTGACATTATATAGGATAATAATTTGCAGTTATTTTATAGATACATTAAAGCTATTGAACAATAATGTTGTTGCCTTACCTGATGTTATTAGAGTATTACTTAACAATTTATTTTTGAAACATTAAAAAAAGGTGAGGTTTTTATAAGGTTGCAATATTAAACAATCCAATTAAATTGTACCTCCAAAACATTTATTATAACATATAATTTGGGTGTAAAAAATTCTTAAGATTATCTCAAAATGTATTTTCATATCTAATTATAAAATTTTAAACTCCAAAAATTGTTAAAATAAAGTAGATCAATAAACATATGAAAATCTTGAAAATGGACGGTCTAGATAATGTGTTGCAAGATGCACTATTTATCGGACTCAAAATCTTGTTCTTCTTTTTTCATATTCATACATCTTGATGTGGAGATGATCAATTAGAGGTTTTTCAACATTAAAACAACCTTTTCTGATGGATTTTTTAGGTGCACCTTTAATTCTACATTTTAAGGTTGCAACCTTATATAAACTTTTTCTTTTAATAAATCCAACAATAATGCTTATTCTATTATCGTAACAAATCATATATTTATTGGGAGCATAAAATGAAACAACAACAATAATATTAAGTATAAGAACTACATTAGTAAATAACAAGAACTGCAAACACGGTAGAGATTATTGTTCAAAGAAAAAAACAAAACAGTCCCTCAGGATAAGATCGCAGTTAACTAAAACTAAAAACAAAAACCCAAACATATTAAATAGCGGTCCATCCAAAATATTATATTGTATAAACCAATGAAATGAAAACATAAAAAAACAAAATAAAATCAAATTTATCAAATCTCACACCGAATTCGTATCTTCTTAAATCTTTAATATATTTGAATCTCGCTCTTGCTCTTTACAAGGATGTTCTAGATTTAAAGAAGAAAAAAAGATTCTTCATTGGTAACTCTTCTTCTAACTCTACTTATCATTTCGATATATATGATTGTTTTGATATCTTATTTTTTAGAGAATATATTGCTGGAGTTTATTCATTTATTATTTTAAAGGGAACTTATTGGTGATTTTTTTTTATGGAATTGTTTTGTTAATTAAGATTTTTAATTTACTTATTGTGCTTATCTTTCAATCAAAATTAATACTATTAAGTTAAGGAAAAAGTTTATATAGAACCGAGGTTCAAAACAACCAAATTAGAGCCCACCTTAAAAAATTTCACTTAAAGAGGTTGTTTTGATGCCCAAATATCATCAAATTGATCATCTCATCATCAAAATACATGGACATGAGAAAAAAATGAATTTCAAGTTTTGGAAATAGTGTATCTTGTAATGCATTTTTGAACCGTAAATTTTCAAGTTTTCATAGATCTCCTCGATCTACATTATTTATGAAGTTTTTAATTTTATAATTAAAGATGAAAATATAATTTAAGACTGTCAAATAGATTTCCAATATTGAAACCACATTTTTAGACACTATTTCTAGGTACACTTTACTTTGATTGTTTAGAACCTCGGCTCTATACAAACTGCATAAGTATGTTTGAAAAGAGATAAAATATCGATTTATATTGGTTCCATTATAAAAATGTTTGAATATCTATTGAAAAACTCGAAATTCTTAATAGATTTCAAAAAGTCGGGGATTTTTTTAAACAATCGTATTTTAAACGAAGACTTGCTAACTATGGACCGTCCTTGAGTCGGCTTGGCTCCGGGTAAGGGTGGCAATTGGGCAGGCCTAGGCCAGGTTAGCATTGTCCCTGGCCCGATCCATGTCCTCATAGGACAAGACCCAGGCTGGCCAAAAATAAATGAAAACATAAAAGAAAAAATAACAAAAAAAAAAGGTTGGGTAGGGGCAAACCAGGTAACCATTGGCCCTAGCCCGGTTCTCAAACTACAGTTTATGGCCCAGACCCTACATTATTAGGATCAAGCCGACCGGGCCAGATAGGGCGGCCCAGCCCATTGCCAGTGATGATTACCTTACAAGAAAAGAAAAATACCTAAAAAAACATTGACATGATCACATAGGAACATAGTGTATAGAAAGAGCTACTCTGGGAGACCTTTTTATGAAAATTTGGATTGAATCATCACCTAATTATTTCTAGAGACAAAATTGGATTTTGAGTCTTCAATATTTATTTTCTAGGTTTTGAAAATTACTGTTCCAATCTGGAATAGCAATACATAAGGAATTTGGTGGGTGCCTAGTGCCTACGATTACCTCTCGGAATCAGGAATCGGCTCTAGTATCTTACATTCACCTTGTTTCATGCATTTTTCAATTTGAAATGAAAATTATCAAACACATATTCCTATAGAGATATGCAACTTCTTCTCTCTTTAAACTATTGTCATTTAAAACTTGCTCTTGCAAAAAACTTATTATTTAATCTTAGAAAATATACCGTCTAGGCTTTATGATAAAAAGTAAAGCTGCACCTCAAAACCTTGCCAAAAAATGTAGTTTGATTCCAAAAAAATCCTCAAATCGATCATTTAAAAACCGACAATTATGGATCTATACAAAAAAAAAAGGAAAAAAAAGAAATCAAATTCTAAAAGCATTATATCTTGCAACATTTTTAGACAACCATTTTACAAATGTTTACATATCCATCAGATCTGTACTATTTTTAGAACTTCAAATCCCATAATCTAATAAAAATAAATTTTCAGATCATCATAGGAGTTCGTGGCACTAGAACTGTATTTTTCGATAGAATTATGAAGTGTGGCTTTTCTTTTTATCATAAAGCATAAAGTTCTATGATCCTACCCACTCTATTTGTTATTTATGTTGAAATGTTAACGGTGTGAATGGAGGATAGGATGCTATGTTGAGGTATTCGCCCCCCAAACTACCAATGCCCCTATCCTATTTTCTTGCGTGCTCTCTCAATACAAGCGTTAGATAACTAGAGCTTTGCCATTTAATGGTGTAAAGGAAACTTTACTGTGAACCTCAGGACTCTAAAACTAGATCATACTTAGATATGCAATTTTCCTAGAGTATCAAAGACCCAATGATTATAGGGAGAAAAAAGTAATACAATTTCCCAATTTGTGATTTTTATGACTCCACATTATTTACCATTTAAACATGAATTACAGATAAAACATCCCTCAAGACCCCAAAGGCACCCCCTTGAAGGCTCCATCCATTGAGAAAAGGGGCTGATAGTAATTCCTTTCAATTACAGTAAAAATGATGCTTTGCATTTGTAACAGCCAAAACATCTAGTTTATCCCTTATTTTTCTCTTCTCTTTGTATATCATAGATTCTCTTTCTCGTATTTTTTACTAGTTGGTTCCAAGACAATCTGTTTTTTTTCTAAAACATCATTTTTTCACAATTTTGAAGTAGTGAGAAAAGATATGGAGATTTATGGCCTCATTGAGAGTACGGCCCTTAATAAAGCAATATGGTGGATTAAGATTTGTATAGCCAACCCCAATTAATTGAAAAAAAGCTTTGATGAGGATGATGATAAAAGGAAAAAAATGACGACACTCTCAACAGTAAAAAAAAATGGTGGTACTTCACAATCTACCATATCAAACACCCTTGTGGACTTCGCCCATCAAAACCATCAAAGGGGAAAATGGCTAAACCTTGGACTCCCTCTCTATTTTGCCGAAAGGTATTTTACAGTTGTGGGAGTAGAATGTTCATTTACTCACTCCGGTAAGATGTAACCTCTTCAACCCATAGATTAGCCTCAATAATAATAATAATAATAAATCTCTAATTGTAACCTCTATAATAACATCTTGAGATTGAATACAAATCATCCATTTTTTAGATAGTGATATATAAGTATAAAAAAACTCAAAATTCAATTTTCTTTCGAGAGTAAGCATCTAGTAACTCTTAAGTGGTTCCCAAAATTTTAGACTAAAAAATACTCCCAAGTAGGTATTATGACTGAGGGAATAGAAGTAAACTTTGCTCTCAAGGGGGTAGTACAAGTTATCTTTAGAAGTAAACTTTTCTCCCAAGGGGGTAGTACAAGTTATCTTTAGAAGTAAACTTTTCTCCCAAAAGTAGTTCGTGTTCTCTTCCCTTTTATCTACAACCAAGGCACTATTTTAGATATAGATTTTAAATAGGAAAGTTATTAGAAATATACTTTAATTTTTGTCTAATTGGAAAAAAAACTCACAAGTTTCATAAACCTCTTCCACACCCTTTTTTTCCTAATTTTTGACTTTTTTTATTTATTTATAAAAATATCCTTCAAGGTAGTCATATTACCGTGAAGGATCTATCTTTAAGGTGCTTTAAATAATGTAATGCGGTAGTTATTATCGTAATACGACTACCGTGAAAGCCAATTTAGTAAAAAAAAAATACCAAAATTAAAGAAAAAATGTGTGGACGAAGTTTATAAAAATTTAAAGTTTTTTTTAATTAAGCAAAAATTAAGGTATATTTATGAACTATAGGAACATGGCTTTGGAGAAATAGCACATGTGGAATTTTATTGAAAGCTATTTGATTCAAACAATGGAAATGGAAATGGCGCAAAAAGTCATTTGATTTTCAAATTAGTTACCGTACAATAGGAAAGGGAAATCCAAGCAAGGATTCTTTGATTTCCAAAATCCCTGGATTTTGAAAATTCATCGAAAACCAAAGTTAATTTACTACAAGCTTTATGTTTGTGTGCCTTATAAATAGACCAACCTCGAAGGGAAAAAAAAAAAATCAACTCTCACTCTGTGCCTTATAAATAGTAACGTCTAACGTCCCCATATTGCACTAGAATCGCATTTTTCGAGAGAAAGATTTAGATGTACAAGAACTCAAAATTCATTTTTTTTTTCCGAAAATAATCATCTAACGATATTTGGATGCATTCTAAACTTTTGGATAAAAAAAATCCTCCCAAGTAGCTTTGCTTGATATTAAATACCAAAAGATTATATGATCGTGCAGGAGCATATAACACATTCACTCCCTCGCATAAAATGCTATCCAACAGTGTTTTTAGGACGCCAAATTCAGGGATGCAACCGCTTCAACCAGGTGAAAAAAAGGAAAAGAGAATCGGCGATGTAACCCTTCAACCTGGTAATCAACCCCCAAAAGAAAACATAAAAATAAAATGCCATACACAATTTATGTGTGCCTAAAAATAAAATAGCATTCTCAATATTGAATACAGATCATCCATTTTTCAAACGGTTAGATCTAAATGTATAAAACACTCATATGGTGATTATAAAGTGGAACCCCATATTTCACATGGAAAAAGTCCGCTTAGGTAGAGGACTTTTTCCATATGAATTTCTTGATTAAGAAGCCTGGCAAGCCCTTCTCAAGAGAGTGATTCTTAATATTTAAAGTTTCTCTTTTCCAAATACAACACATGTTTTGAAATTAATTGCTCATCTAACATGCACCCCACCCCCAAAGAACTTCGATTGGGTTTCAAGCCTCAACAAGAATGGAGTTCTGTAACATTTGGGTCGTGGGTTCGAACTCATCCGACCTACGAAAAAAAATACAATTTTTTTCGAGTAGTTCAACAGTAGGAATTGAATTTGATATATAACGTTGTTGAACGTCCGCTAGCCAATCAAACCCAAATCCGATTCTTAAAGAAAAGTAAAGCACTGCCCTTAACAACTGTAATTTACTAGATAAAGGATTTTCTTTTGTGATTTGTGCATAACTCCACTTTGGCCGTCCTCAAGCTGGTCATGTCAGTCCCCAACCCTAAGTCAAGGAGATGAGTTGTTTTAGGTAAGATAGCAAATATAAAACTTTGTCAAATATGTTATAAATCCTAAAATTATGAGTAGAATGACGGCATATAATTTATATAGCGGACTCCAAAAAATTGAAATAAGTCTTAAATGATTATGAACCGGAAGAATCAAGACTAAAAAGGACGCCAGTGCCCCTGTACAATGTGGTTTTACTATTTGGATTTGCTGCCTTTAGAGCGTCGACTTTGTGGCTTTAATGGATTTATTGATGGGAAAAGATTTAGTAGTCCGGCAAGACCATTCTCAACACAAGATCCAGAATAGCTCTAGAACTCTAAGGGCGCAAAATCCTATTTCGGAAATTCTCCTGGCCGGATGATCTGGACAGTGGGAGGGTCCACAGGCACACCCTTCCTACAGTTCAGATTGAACTTCACCACATCGAATGGTCAAAATATAATTTTGTATTTATTTTTATATAAACTTTATTTTTACCTAAATTTCAAGGTGTAGATTCTTTTTTATAAGCCATATCAAATAAAATAATAAAAAAATTATTTTTAATAAAGTAATTGATCAAAATATTACTAAAAGTTTTAAGAATATTTTGGTCAATTTATTTAAGTTAAAATATTATTTTTATTTTTATTTGGAGCTCTTTGTAAAAATAAATACATATCTCAAATTTCAATAAAAACTATTTTTAAATTAAAAATGAAAAATTAAACTAAATTTTAACTGGTGGATGTCGCGTAGTTCAATATGAACCATTGAACGGTGCTCATGCACCCTTCAAGCGACCATATCCCATCTCCTTTTTTCGAAACTGTTTGGAAGGAGATTAGAAATGATAGGAATATTGTCAAATAAATAATAATAATAAATTATATAAGATTGCAACCTTAAAATGTAGAATTACGGATGCACCTCAAAAATCTATCGGAAAATGTCGTTTTAATGTTTAAAAACACTCTAATTGATCATCTCGACATCGAGATGTGTGCCTATGAAAAAAATACGGATTTTGAGTCCCAAAAATAGTACATCTTGCAACATATTATCTAGACCGTCCATTTTCAAGATTTCATATGTTCATAGATCTACATGATTTTAACCATTTTTGGAGTTTAAAGTTTTACTATTAGATATGAAAATAGCTTTTGAGATAACCCTAAGAATATTGTACATCAAAATTATATATTATAATAAATTTTGAATGTGCCTCTTAATTGGATTGTTTAAGGTTACAACCTTATGGAAACCACACCCAAAAAAGAAAATGTTATTGTAGATAAAAAAAAAGATAATCTTCTCAATTATGTGTTTGGGGCGTAGTTAGAAAGTCAGGGATTATCAATAAATCGGCCCAATATGGATCGACAAAAATACTTCATATAAAGATATCACGAATATATCGGACTAGGCTCAAAAAATCAGATATATTTAAAATATTAGAAATTTTGAAACTCTAAATATATATATCACTCAATATAGAAAAAATTAATAGTAGCGAGGAGTAATGCTTTCACTCTATATATCACTCAGTATAAAAATGACCTCCCTATAAATATAAATTTAAAATATTCAATGTGATATATCTCTAAATCATAAGATGATTATCTATTCTATTTGTCAAGATAAGTTTTGGCAGGTGAATTCAATTTTCATATTTCTAGAAAGAAATAGTCTACCCCATACTTGCTAATTACCCATAACTACCTGAAAAAATACGCACCATATCTATAACAAAGAACCAGAGAAAATTTTGGGATAATGGAAATAAAAAAAGATTAGAAATTTCATAAAACAGGAAAACGATATTGAATTTTTCAAAAAAAGAAAAAGAGTATATTAATAGAAAAGTTTTTTTTGAAATGATTTTTTCAAAATTTGAAAAAGTCGTGTTTTAAACAAAATATCGTTTATTTTTATCGATCTATTGAAAAAGTCACATATTAAATTGTTTTTAAAAAAAACACCGATTTCTCGAAAAAGCAGCGATTAAATCGGCGACTTGCTATGGTTTGGGGGTGCGAGACCATGGGCTAGGGTGAGCGGGTGAGACCGCCAACCCAATAGCTATCTTCATCGACTATTAACCAAAGAAAAGTAAAGAAAAGTAAAGAAAAGATTTTTCCAATGTTTAGACAAGTATATGCTATATGTTCGGTAAAGTTTGGGTCATGCATTTCTCTCAAGTGGCTTGAGCTACTTAGGATTCTCTCTCTAAGGTTTATGCTTTTCGATAATTAATCTGGTTATCTCCATGTAAAATTCCTAAATTTGGATACATGGCGGTTAACGAGAAGAAAAAATATACAATTGAGACCATTTATCTCAGCAACGTGTGCCGTGGACCATAATCCGTCTTTGCTTTTGGTTTTTAATGATGTAAATATGTTATAATACTTCTTTAGAGCAATAAATTTATTAACATTAGTTAAAAAAATAAAATTTTTTTTTGATAATCGGATGTGAAATTAAGTGGTTACATTATTATGTAGAAAATTTACATATGGACCTGGTTTATTTTTTTACTGTTATAAAGGAATGGCCTGAAACTAGGTTGTTATTACTTGAAAGAATGGATCTCCAAAATTTATTTTTTTTTTGTCCAAGTTTTTCCTGATTTTTCAAATATTGTCATAGTTACACCCTCGAAGACTTTGCTCTCTTCTTTCTATCTCTTCTCTCTTCTGTCTCGCCTGCTCCCGGTTCTCTCTTTGGTTCATCACATACCATACTTGGAGAAAGGGAGTGAGATTTTTGAAAGGGTGAGAGAGAGAGAGAGAGGATCGAGAGAGAAAAAGAAGAGAGCAAAGTCCTCATAAGAGAGAGTAAAAGAGAAAAAGAGGAGAGAAAAAGAAGAGAGCAAAAGTCTTCTACGGTATAACTAAGGCGGTCGGATGTTAAAAAAATCTAACCAGGTGGTAAAAATTAAAAAAATTCAGAGATCCGTTTTTTCAAGTAATAATAGCTTATTTTCGAGCCATTCCATTATAACAATAAAAAGGCCCATCCAAATGCAAATTTTCCTTATTCTATTGACCAAGCTCAAAGTTTAAAAGAATGTTTTTCAAAATTTATAACATATCCAAACTAACATATTCCACATCGGATGATTATAAATAATCGTAACCTCATTCTAGATAATCCCATTGTATACAAACCCTAAAGAGAAGCACTAATAATGGCTTATGGTAATGACATTCTATTTTAAATATGATCTATTTTGGCTAAAATTTGCCAGTTAAGATTGAAGTCTTTGAACGAGCAAATACAATTTGAAAGATGTACTTTGTTATGTCAGAGTTATTCACGTTCTAGTAGGGACCCACATCCTCCCTTTAAAATATTTTTGTGTAAATTTCCCAATATTGAATACTTATGGACTATTTCGATAATTACCATAGCATATTAAAACTTGATAATTACCTATAAAAGTTATACAATATATATCATTAAATAACTTTATCTTAAATAGATGATTTATTTAAATTATTATACTATGAATTATAGTATTTCAGATATATACCTTTACGATAGACACAGCAGAAGGAAAATCATTATCAAGATTAATTGTAATAAAATAGACCTAAAAGATTTCCTACTCCCTTGGGAGTGTACTATTGTTTATTTATTCCCTCTGACAAATCATATGCTAGGGATACTCTCAAATTTTAGAGGCGTAATCTCAATGAAAATGAAATTCAGAAATGAAGTCTCTATGTACTAGAAATAATAATGCCTTGAGACTAAATGGAGGACTGTTCAATTTTTGAATAGCGAGATCTATATGTCTCGAAACTCAAAATTTGATTTCTTTTATTTTAAAATAATTATATATGGTTATCAAAATATTATACCAAAGAAAAATAATTATCTTTTGTTTTCAAAATATTATATCAAAAAAAAAAGCAAAGTGTTTTGAACGAGGGAGTAGATACATCGTCTGCTCCTACGGAGCAAATATACATGCTCATAGAAAATTATATATAAATCCAAAAGGGAACCAAATTATTATGTACTCCAAGAAGAGTCGTACTATTCATTCCCTCGTGTAAAACCTAATATAGGTGTAATTTTATGAAGCAAAACGAATATATTATAGCCTCGTTAGAAGCTTAATTTTTTTTGGATCAGTACTTAGAAGCTAAATTAAAAAAAGAGAATTTCAAATCACATTTTTCATGAACTGAAAAAATAAAAAAAGTATTAAAATACAAGAGATTTGACTTTTTAAAACTTAAAATTTGAGATATTTTATTTTTTTAATTTGTGAGGGTGTTTTGACATAATTAATTGAATTTTATAAAATAGACGTTTTTGTCGTTGTATAAGGGAAATTTGGGTTGAAAGTCAAATTTCTTTATTTTTAGCTTGAAATAGGGATAGTTTTTGATGTAAATACTTTTCTGTTCTAAAATTTTGATCAAAATGTCATAACTGTACTTCTCCACGTGAAAACATTTGTGGGTTGAGGAATCCAAAGACCTTCAGTCCGAGGGAGTAGATAAATAGTATATGCTTCCACGGGAGCATAGCATACGCCATCGAGAGAAACATTGACTTTGTGATGGATCACGATGGAGATCTTTGTCCAGGTGCGTGCAATGCATAACCGTCTGGACTCCATAAATCCAAAAAGGCCAAAGAAAACTACAGGAGCATTATGAAGGTCATATTAAGGAAAAACCCCATTTAAATATCCCCTCCAAACCCTCTCCGCTAAACCATTTGCCACCATGAAGCTCTCTTCCGTTTTGAGTTTGAACAACGGTCCCCTCTTCTCTTCCCCTTCTTCTCTCCAACTTTCTCTCTCTAATCATAAGCAATGCAATTACTCTCTCTCTCTTCCCAATGTTGGTCCCAAAAGAACGGGCTCGAAAACCCTAAGATGCTCTGCAAATACATTGGATTCACCTGCTCTTTCAACTGATGAGACAACGGTGAGGAATGAGAGGATGTCGTCGCTTGGTCAAGTTTGTGGGGTTTTGGGTTCTCAGTGGGGAGATGAAGGAAAAGGGAAGCTGGTTGATATTTTGGCCGAGAATTTCGACATTGTTGCGCGTTGCCAGGTTGGTCTTTTAGCTGAGACATGGGTTTTGGTTGTTTCTGTTTGTTCTATCATGTATCTATCTGCAATTGATCTTTTGGATGATATGAGAAATTGGGCTTTTTTTTTTTTTTTTTTCAATTTGTTAGTGTTGGTAATCTCTGTCTTTCTCTCCCCCCTTCTTTCTTCTCTGAATTTCAGGTGAATCTTATGTGTTATTTGTACTTGGGTGCCTCTAAGTCTCTCTCTCATTCAATTTTCACCAACTCTTTTCACATGTACGTCTCCACTTCCCCCACAAGCACCCCCAACCCCAACCCCACCCCCAAAAAAAAAAAAACATATGAATCTCTCTCTTGAATCTCTGAAGTTCTTACTTCTTATAGAAATTTTTACTTTTTTGAGCTGTGATACTATGGTCTCGTGACTGAACGAGATTGTTGGTTAAATTTAGTTATAATGATATTTATTGTAATGTGCACATTGTTTATCTCCCTGTGATATTATTGATAGAAAATTGTGAAATATTAGGTTTGCTATTCTCGTATGATTTAGGAAATATGTGTGTTAATAGCTTTATAATTTCTGGGTATTTGATAAGCATGCTTCCTGGGTATTGGGTTCTTAAGAGGTTGAGATTCTTTTGGTTTGTTTAAAATAGGAATTTTTTGATTTATTTGGAAATATTGTTGTAATCTGGTTAGAAACAAGCTTTTGATTGTACAATTTATGTGTGTGTGTGCTTTTTTTTTTTAAGACAAGCTTTTGATTGTACAATTTGTGTGTGTGTGTATGTGTGCTTTTTTTTAATGATTGTATATAATTTTAATAAATGGACAAACTGCTTTCAAAAGGTACACTGTCTGACTTAGATTAAAGATAAAATAGAAGGTGCGGAGCAAGTGGCCGAAAGGAACACATAAAATAAATCGCCAAAACCAATATTACTGCATGCAAGTAATCTGGTCCCTAATGAACTGGCAAATATATTACAGATGGTTTGATCCACCAAATTTGAATGTAGGTTTGAACCGGGCTAAACAATCGCATTTTTCTAGTTTCTTTCCTTAGAAAAGTAGTGCATCAATGCGTGCCCCCAAGAATATGGTGGATTGAAGAAAACCTGTCTTACAATGTTATGGAACAAACTGTGGATAAAGCCTAGATGGAAATTGTTGGTTTTTGAGTCCCTTCCCTGATGTGTTAAAGACTGAAATCAGCGGCTCTTCAAAACCTGTGCAACACATATCTGTCGAGGTTGTGCATGGCGGGCAGAGGAGTGGAAATCAATGTCCAAAATGTCTTCCTTGTCCAAGCCTGAAACAATCCCAATGCCCTCTGCTTCTTGTTCATCCTCCATCTCCAATTTTTGTGGGGCATCAATGGAGTGAATGTGGTAAAGGACATTAGCACTTGGCAGAGAGGCTGGCTTCAGAATGATTAGAAGATAGCTTTCCTTTCTCATTGATAAGTGGTCTTGGCATCGTGCATTAACTTCTTTGTAGGTCTCTACCAAGGTATTAAAAAGGGTGAAGTAGGCTAGGTTGCGTAGACCTTGGCCTCCATAAGTTTGAGGTTGTTGTCAACCAAAAATATTAAAAACATATATTTTTCGGTTATTTTAAAAGAGGTAAGGTTTTGTGTCTCCACGATGTCTAGAACTTTATTTGAAGATTCATTTAAATCAAAATATATTAAGATTTGAATGAGAAAACTAAAATTTTGTGCCCAAACTCAAATAATTGACTTTTCAATGCATAAGATTGACTCTAGTACGCATTCAACCTTCTTCTTATTTCCAATAGTGTTTCATGGAGTATTGATTAATAACTCTGCTAATCCAACTCGGACTCATTTGAATTACTCATGCTTAATAAAAACCTGGGAACAAGAGAACGTGAAAATGATGTCTTCAAATTAGATTAAATAAGAGAGAAAAATTGTAGGGATCTAAATCATATTAAATCCATTAAGAGTGAAGATCAGGATGGCAAGCTCAACGAAAGGTAGAGAGTATATTTTAAAAAATTATTAAATGACGAACACAATGGAAACATAGTGATAGAAGGAATTGTTGGTATAAATGAGGGCGGAGGTCATAGATACATTCATAGGATTAGGACATCAGAATTGAAGAAGCTTTAAAAAGGATAAGGATAGGAAAGGCTTTAGGACCAAATGGTATCCCAATACAGGTTTGGAAGTACATGGGGGAGATTGGCATTGACTGGTTCACGAAGTTGTTCAACAAAGTGTTGAGAACAAAGAAAATGCCAGACGAATGGAAGAAAAGTATTGTGGTACCTATTTACAAGAACAAAGGAGACATACATAATTGTGCGAACAATCGAGGGATCAAGCTTATGAGCCATATTATGAAGTTCTGGGAGAGAGTGATTGAGCAACGACTAAGGCATGAAACGAGTGTATCTGAAAACAAATTTGGTTTTATGCCAAGAAGGTCAACAACTGAGGCTATTTTCCTGCTTAGGTAACTGATTGAAAAGTTAAGGCGAAGGGAAAAGACCTCCACATGGTCTTTATTGACCTAGAGAAAGCTTATGATAGAGTATCTCGAGATTTGATTTGGAGGGTGTTGGAAGAGAAAGGAGTCTCCAGACACTACATCGACTTAGTGAGAGATATGTACGATGGAGCGCTAACTAGTGTGTGAACAACTATTGGAGAGATGTGTGAGTTTTCAAGGACAATAAGTCTGCATCAAGGGTCAGTATTGAGCCTGTACTTCTTTGTCTTAGTTATGGACAACTTAACTAGGCACCTGTAGGATGAGGTAACGTGGTGCATTTGTTCGCAGATGATATAGTTTTAATCAATGAGACACAAAACGACGTCAAAACAAAGTTAGAACTTTGCAGGGATGCTTGAGAATCCAAATGTTTAAAATTAGCCGGACTAAGACAGTATATGAAATGCAAATTTAATAATAATAGGAGTAAAGACGAGGAAGCAGTTAAGATTAACGGCCAGGAATTACAAAAAAGACCGCACTTTCGATACCTTGGGTTGATAATCCAGGAAAATGGAGACATCGAGGAAGATGTCGCACATAGAATTAGAGTTGGGTGGGTGAAGTGGAGATGTGCAATTGGAATTTTATGTGATCGCCGCATACCAATGAAGCTGAAGGGTAGGTTCTATAGGACAGCTTTGAGACCAACTTTGCTTTATGGGGATGAATGTTTGATAGACAAAAAACAATATACCTATAAAATGAGTGTAGCGGAGATGACGATGTTGAGATGGATGAGTGGCAAGACAAGAAGGGATATAATCCGAAATAAATCCATTCGGGAAAGTTTAGGTGTGGCACCAATAAGAGATAAGATGAGAGAGAGAGTAGACTTAGGTGGGCTGGCCATGTATGGCGTCGACTTAATACAACATCTGTTAGGAAACACGAGTTAGTTCTAGTGGAAGAATTGAAAAGGGCAAGGGGTAGGCCCAAAAGGATGTGGTTGGTAGTAGTCCGAAAAAATATGGGGACTTATGGTTTCACTGAGGGTATGACCTTAAGTAGAGCAGAATGGCGGACCAGGATTCGTGTAGCCGATCCCAATTAATTGGGAAAAGGCTATGATGATGGTGAGGTTTAATAACAACCTTATGAGGACGAATTCACCCACTTGCCCAGGATATGTATTGTTCTTGAACTCGCCCAAGTTACTGTGGTAACTCAGGCGAGGTTAAAAAAAGAGGGAAAAAAAAGGAAAAAGCAAAAAACTCGAACTCGCCAAGTTTCGGCAAAAAACACAATTATCAAGTGGGGGCGTGCAATAGGGGGTGGGTGGGTGCTGGAAAATCAACCCCCCCATTTTCACATTTCTGTTCAATCAAGCCCTCATTTGGTATGAAATTTGAGGCTTATGATTGTTTTTGCATCCTTTAGCTGCTGGAAAACATCATATTCGAGAGAAAAAAAAAAGATCTTGGATTTGCAAGATTGTGAAGTTTGAACTACGGTTTCGCTGAAGTCCAAAAACTTGTGATTCTTTGCAACCCTAGTTCAATCTTGGTTGAGATTTGTTGCCTAAGCCTATTTTTGAGTTTTTTATTGAATCGTGGGCTTTGTTTCCACAAAAAACTACTTAAAATCTCTGATTTCCAAGATTCGAATCATCGAAACGATATTTGGCCAAACATTTGAATAGCTTGGATCAACTAGATTTAAACTTTATGCCAAGTCAATTGTGCATTTTGTGTATAGGTATTGTGATTTTTAATTTTGTATTTTTTGGATTTATTATGATTTTTCTGGAAATTATGAATTTTAACCTTTTCCTGGCCTTTATATGGCCTTTATATTGGACTCAAGGGGCCACTTGGGACTCCCCAAGCTGAATTGATCCGCGCCCTAGGCAAGTCTCAAAGTTAGTCCAGGCTTTTGAGCAGTGTCATTGAATATCAAATCCTAAAAGTTTCTATTTGACTCACCTTTCCTTTTGGAAAAATATTTTCACTTGTGAAAATGAAATTGAAAATCTGGTTTTAATGCTGATTCGCAAATCAGCTAGAATTGAGTTTGAAGTGTAATGAGGGTTTACTCTCTTTACTAAACCCTTTGCAAGTCTCTGCAAACTGTTGTTCTTTAAGGTCTACATCGCTCAAATTATTTGTGGTTTTGTTGCATAACGCATATCGTTGTATTGCGTTTGACTCACACCAATGTTGTATTGCATAACTCAACTAGGGATGTCAATTCTTTCTCCTAATCATTTCAACACAGTAAAAATTACATTAAAAATGTTCTGTCTTTAAAAATATGGATGTGTGACTTGAAATGCTAAGTACTTTGTAAATGTAATCCAATTTGGTGTTTCATTTCCACCATTAGATTAAGAATTGCTGTTCCTAATGTGTATGGCTGGTAATCATAATTTGGTGGGTTTCTTTCCGGCCCAGGTTGGACATTTTACTTGTTAAGAAAAAATGGAGAACATGATATCCTAATAAGCAGAAAATAAAAATGAAATTGAAACATAACTGCAAAAGGGTCAAACTTGTCCTTCACAATACTACAAAATGTCTCAGAGGTTCACAGAGAATGTGGCTCACTTTTTTGTTGTATCTTTTCTGGTAGGGTCCCCTCCTTCTCTATCACTGGATGGCGATGGCCCCCTTCAAACTATGTCTTTCCTTAGTCTTTTTGATTATAGCATGCTTTCCCTCGAACAGTTTTATTCCTAAAGTGGTTGTGAATTATATTCTGTTATTTAAAACATGTTTAGATAGACATATGAGCTTTAGAAAACCAAATTGGACCTACATAACAATGCTTTGGAGTTGTGTTCAGCGACATTGTTTGTTGACAGATCTTTATTATTGGGAATGGTTAGTTTGGATGGCTTCATATATGCTACAGATAGTTAGCAATTTCCATTCGTTGAAAAAATAATTAGGCTTTGAATGATGTCTACTGATTTTTTTCAGGAACTAAATTATATCTATGTTTGTTTTATACTTGTTTAAATTGTCTTAACTATGAGAATGTCATATAGTCTTACTAGTTTACCTATGACCTAGAGGCAGAGGTGTAAATATTTTTTTTAAGTCTGTATCTACCTTTGTTGGTTCTCTCTCCCTCCCTCTCACTGCTTTGTAATATTTTCTCCTCCGATTCTTTTTTGTCAGTGTTATTGGTTTTTGTTTTTTGGGGATCCTTAATGTTCAACAGTTTATTGTTGACATACTTCCAAATGTTGCATATATGTAATAAAGTGTCCATGATGTCATTGCAACTTTTCTGTCCCTTAACAAGAGAAGAACCAGAAGCACTATCAACTTGGGATAAGCCATTCACTGGCAGATAAGCTGACAAAGATGTGCTTCAACGAGAAGCTTAGTTTTGAATTATTTGTTTCCTTCAATTTGTTGTTTCTTTGTAATACAAACTTTTGTTGTTTTTTTGTCATGAATAGATATATTTTTAATTGTGAACAAAGAAAGTAACGAAAAGGAAATGGAAAATAGAAGGGAATGACATCTGTCTTTACTTGCTGTGATTTTGGATAACAATTTTGCTTTCCTTATGACAGGGAGGAGCGAATGCAGGCCATACCATATATAACAGTGAGGGAAAGAAATTTGCTCTTCATCTTGTCCCATCAGGAATTCTTAACAAAGAAACAGTATGTGTGGTTGGAAATGGAGTTGTGGTCCATCTCCCTAGTTTTTTTAAAGAAATTGAGGGTCTTGAATCCAATGGAATTTCTTGCAAGGGCAGACTGTTTATCTCTGATCGTGCTCATTTGTTGTTTGATTTCCATCAAGTTGTTGATGGGCTTCGGGAAGCTGAACTTTCAAATTCCTTTATTGGGACAACAAAGAGAGGTATTGGGCCCTGTTATTCTAGCAAGGTGATCAGAAATGGCATTAGAATAAGTGACTTAAAGCACATGGATATGTTTGCTGACAAGCTAAAGATTCTCCTCAATGATGCTGTATTGAGATTCAAAGGGTTCGAATACACTCCTTGTACTCTCAATGATGAAGTGAAAAGGTATGAGAAGTTTGCCAAGTTGTTGGAGCCCTTTATTGTTGATACGATACACTTCATGAATGACTCGATTTCACAGAAGAAGAAGATATTGATTGAAGGGGGTCAGGCAACCATGTTAGATATCGATTTTGGAACATACCCATTCGTGACCTCCTCTAATCCTTCAGCTGGTGGGATTTGCACTGGGCTTGGTATCTCTCCAAGATCTTTGGGTGATTTGATAGGAGTGGTAAGTCGAATTAGCAAAGAGCTCAAAATTAATATGTCTTTTAGTTATTTGCATTCTTGCCTGTTCATTACCGGAAAGCGTACATAGTCCAATGGATTCTGGAATGCCATAGTCCATTGGTGTCACGACAATCTGTTGAAATCATTGACAGTTATGTCCTGTTCTGGTGGCTCTCTCTCTCTCTCCCTCCAGGGCATCACTGTCCATTATTTCATTGGCTGGCGATCACCTCGGTGGAGTATCAGTTCCAATAGTAGATTGGACAATGTTATACTCCTTGTAAATAGAGATAAAATGTCATGAACAAATTTCTTCAAGGGTTTTTATTTACCAGTGAAAAATGAAGCACGTGTGTTGGCCTTTAAAGACCAGCAATATCTTTTTTCACCTTTATGAGAGGGTTTAAGTGTCACTGGTATTTGATTAAATGGCATACACAATTATACCTTTTTTTTAAAAAAAAATAATGGTGTGCATTTTATACATGCCTGGTGAAAGTAATTGTATCTTTTATCTGTAATGGATTGATGGAATTTTGTATTAAAAGTGTGAAAACTGTGATTCCATTAATCACTGTTTTTGTTTCTTTGCACAGGTAAAAGCTTACACTACCAGAGTCGGTTCTGGTCCTTTCCCAACTGAGCAATTGGGCAGGATGGGTGAAAAGCTTAGGGCTGCTGGGCATGAGTTTGGTACAACCACTGGTCGACCTCGGCGGTGTGGGTGGATCGACATGGTTGCGTTGAAATATTGTTGTCAGATCAATGGATTCTCCTCTCTCAACCTGACTAAGCTTGACGTCCTATCCGGTCTTCCTGAAATCAAGTTGGGGGTTTCATATAGAGCACAAAATGGACAAGTACTGAAATCTGTTCCAGCAGATCTTCTAACTCTTGAGCAATTGGTTGTAAGTATTTCATGACTTAGTGTTTTATTTTCTGAATTAGTAATGACTTTGGGCTTTCTTGCTCGTTCAAAATTTTGTGTTATGATATTGTATGTCTTGTATCACACTGAGGATATTATGCGTAATATGCATCATTCTTGAAGAATTGCTTAGTTTATAACAGTAAATTTTACCATGTTTCATTTTTCTGTTAAATCTCAGAAGGTATTTGTGTATCTTTTGCCCCACGTACACTATATTGTTAATTTACCCTTATGTGGTTGTTAACTCAACCCCTAGAATGACTGTAGGTGACACAAGGATATTGAGATGGATGAATGGGAAGACAAGAAGGGATAAAATTCGAAATGAATACATTCAGGAGAAGTTAGGTGTGCTACCAATAGGCGAGATGAAAAAAAGTTGACTGAGGTGGGCTGGCTATGTGCAGTGCGACCTAATACAATACTTGTTAGGAGGTGCGTGCTAGTTCAAGTGGAAGGCTAAAAAAGGGCAAGGGGTAAGCCAAAAAGACATGGTTGGAAGTAGTGAGAAAAGATATGGGGATTTATGACCTCTCATTGAGGGTATGACCCTTGATAGAGTAGAATGATGGACTAGGATTTGTGTATCCGATCCCAATCAGTTGGAAAAAGACTCTAACGATGATGATGATAATGTGGTTGTTAACTCAACATGGTTAATTCTTCATGCAAGTTTCTTAGTTTGTTTGATATGTAAGCTTGCTTTCTTGGGATAATTAAGATCTAAAATCTATTTTTGGATTTTATAGCATATCTCTTCTACATATATATGCCACATTAAAGCGTAGGAATATGTGGTATTTAATTAGAGTAGGACCCTATGGAGAGGAGAAACTTTAGGGTGGGATACCTATTGAGAGAACCTTGCAAAGTGGGATTTCGTGGTTACTTACTCCTATAATCTAATTCAATCGTATTCTTCTCTTGTAATATATATCTTCTTTGGAAATTTATAATATGCAGTCTATTTGGAAAAGGAAACTCTCATTTTTAATAAATATCTCATAGTTGTTGGGTACGGGAACGGTTCCGGGATCGGGGGTGGGATCGGGATTGGCGGATCAAAGCTATACTCAGGATCCCTGTATTAATTAGGGATCTATGCCTGTACAATCTCAAAGGTGGGGATCGAGGTCCATGTGTGTTGGGGATCGAGCTCCTTTATTACATAAGATCAAGAATCATTATATAAAGATGCGAGATCCTATACATAAGAAGCGAAGTTCCCAGGGGCATTTTTTTTAGTTTCCTAACTTGGGGAGCACATCAGTAAAAGTGATCCAATATATTATGGAGTGAGGAATAACTTCTACAAGAGCGAGGTCCATTTTCTTAGAGCATGAGTTCCTAGGGTAGGTTGGAATAAGGATCCATGGCTTTAAAATGTAGCTCCTGGTGTTGTTAACCAATAACATGTAGGCTTAGTCTTCTATGAAATAAATAAGGAACTTTAAACTAATCTTAAACTAATCCATTGTTCATGATATTAATATAGTAGATAGATCATTTCACTAAACAAATTATGACATTCTAAATAGTTATGTGTAAATATATATAAACCAACACTATTCTCAAAAAAAAAAAAAAAAGATACATAAATCAACACTATATATACCTGGAATAATTGTGTTGTTAGTATTGCTGCTTTGTAAAAAAGAAAATAAAGGTGAGTACTCATTATTGAGGAACACGAGCAATTGTTTATTGATGTAGAATTGTCATAAAATATCACAATGATGTAAAGTTATCATAAAATTATGAAACATTAATGGGCAACGATTTTGTGGTGTTGTGTGGGAGGGTGGGGGAGCAATGTCCAAAACCTTGGCTTTGCAATTTACCGTCCAATATCAGGATTTCACAACCACTTGAAGGGGGGATAGAGATATTCCATCCTTCCACACTAGCTATCCCATAGTGGTGGGATCTAGATGCCATATGTGGCGATTCTTGTGTTACGTTATTTTGGAATCTAAGTCCCAATACACTCTGGAACGCGAACCATAAGACTAGGGAACTAGATCATGTAATATTCAGGAACGTGAAATGAAATTGTAAGAAACTCGTTCCCTTATAAGATGGGGCGAGATCCCGAAAAATCTAAATTGAGTTTCAGACGAGATCCGCTCCGGGATCGAGAGAATTGAGGTTCTGCAAGGGATTGCCAAGCAAGAGAGTAGATCCCGGTAACTACGAAATATCTTATCTTTATCCATACTTAAAGAGTAAAATCTTTTGAATGCCGGTACTCATAACGAGAAATTCTCTAGTATTTTGAAGATCATTATCTTTGTTGAAAACCTAAGCTGTAATCCCCATCTTTTAAGCACTTTTAATGTGTTCCTTTTTCCCCAACCAAAAAAAAAAAATGTTCGTACCATCTAGAGGTTGTTAGCACATGTGCATAGCACATGCCTCTTGGTAGACCCCATCCTACAGCCCTCTAATAATTTGTCGATGATGAGTGTGCCTCTTGTAGAATTTGCACTTCTATATCTATTGTGTTCATCACTCTTCTTCTTTTTTTGAACTGACATTACTTTTCTTCTTCTTGTTGTTGTTCTTCTTGCATTCTATAAACGGCATACAGCCATTCTATCTCATTTGATCAATGTATTTCTTTTTCCTGATTTTTTGCATACTCTATTGTCATCCTTTATCGTTTCTTTTTTTTTTTTTTTTTTTGCATACTATATCAGATTTGTATCCCATTTGACTGATCGTGATCCCTTTATTCTTAATCTGGTACAAATACTGCACGCTGTTCAAACTGTTTATTTTGTACATGGCAAGTCACCCACAAATAGAAATTAGAAAATCCTTGGCCTATGGGTTAGAAACTTTCTCCAAGGTTTTGAATAATAGGTATTTGTCAATGGTCTGATTATCACTATTCAGAGCATCCACATTGAAATCCACCTATGGAGAAGCCATAAAATGGTTTTGCACATCGGTTGCATTTGGAGTGAAAATATCAACCTGGTAACTTAAGGAAATCACTCTATTTGAGATAGATTCCTCTCCTCTTTCTCCTGTCATGGAATGAGAAAATAGTGATGCAGTGCCCCCACTCTATGGTTGCCTTGACCAACATCTGTGATTATTGGATTAAACTTGGCAGAGTCACATGCTTCTGGGTCCAAGTTTTCGATATATTCAAGAAGCTCCAAAGGGAACACATGAAGTAAGGAAGAGAATTGATCGCTACAAGGCCTTCTTTATGTAGAAATTGATCGATACAAGGCCATCTTCATTAGGTTCCAACGAATGTCCAATAAATTAAAGACATTTATCAATGAGATCATTCAAATAACTCTTTTTGATGTTCGACTTAGCCTTGAGAATCACTCTTCACGGAGAAGTAGATAATTTTGTTACAATTATATTTGACGACTTCCAAAGAATAATGAAGGTAAAAATTAACCAAGTAACATTTATCTGAGGAATATCACCAAAACTGCCATAGATATACAATTACTTTGATATATTGGAATAACTAGAATTTGTGACCTAAAAAAACCTTTTGAACATTGGATTTAAGCAGTTGCCTTTTTCACTTTTTAACAAAATGACTCTTCTTTTCATCAAATACCATTTTGTTTATGTGTTCTAAGTCTCGCACTACTTCTGAGAAAATTTTTGTACCTGAGAGGAAGTATATCAACACCGGTTATGAGGGGTGATTTGGTTCAAGTGGAAGGCTCTGAAAGGACAAGGGGAAGGCTTAAAAGGATATAGATGGAAATAGTGAGAAGAGATATGATGACTTATGGTCTGAATGAGAGCACGGTCCCTGATAGAGCAGAATGGCAGAACATGATTCATATAGCCTACCCCAAATAGTTGGGATAAGGCTCGGATGGTGATGATGATCATAGGAAGCATATCCGCCCCTTAACCTGACAGTTTGACTAGAAAACTGAAAAAAAAAGGTTGTGCTTCAACTATTAAAAACTTCTGACATTATACAAAGAAAAAATACTGTTGTACATCTAGAGAGTTACCTATAACTGTAACATAACGTAATGAACGAGCTTTATAAGACAGGAGCTGATCTGCATCTGCAACAATATAGTTCATAATTTACAAGGTTCGAGGTTGAACTCGTAATGGTTGTTTGTTGCTGTAACATTGATTGGCTTATCTTGGATACCTTAGCAGGTTTGGTCCACCAGGATTCTGTATCTCCACTATTGTTTCTTGAGTTCATCAGAATAGAGTAGGATTGACTAGTGGAAAAGAATGAAGATGGGACCAGGAAGAGGGAATAATGGTGATGATGCAGGATAAGGGTTGAGAGAAGAACTTAGTGGCACCAATGATGGTCCTTGTCTCATTCCTTTTCATATCCTCAAAGAAGGTATGGGAGAATGAAGAGAGTCTCAGTTGACCTGATGTTACTGACAAGTCCCTCGTTTTTACTTTTGTTTTTGGGATAAAAGTTACTATAAGGTTTGTTTTTTTCTACAAATACCATATGTATTCTATCATATGCTGGCAACAGAGACTTTATTGGACTTTGATGAAGATTTCTGATAGTGATAATAACTGGGTTCCTTACTACTTGTGAATGCTTTGTATTAAAAAAGTGGGGGCACCTAGTTGTTGCTAAGATAGTTTAGGTCGTTTTAGGATTGTGGGCTATGATATATGTATCATACTAGTATGATACGTGTCGTCTGCACTATCCACTTTCAACAACAGATGATGGTGACGAGCCATTCTTCTGTGAATAATATAATGGTACATGCTTATATTATCTCTTTGCCATACATTGTACTGGACATATTTTTGTTCATTCTTTTTGGGGCTTCTCATTTCACCCATGGGAGGTGATCTTGTAAGTGATTCATATGTGACTATAAATGTCACACCATGAATGTCATCATATGTCATTTTGGCACTTGGAATTTTATTCTCACTTCAGCTATATAAAGTGTAAAAGCTCTTATTACTCATGATCTACTCATTGGTTGCCTAGCAAAAGTAGAAGAATTTTTTTTTTTTTGTTGATATCCCTTGCTTTTGCATTGTCAGGTTGAGTATGAAACACTTCCTGGGTGGGATAGTGATATATCCAAAATTAGAAAATATGAGGATCTACCTGACGCTGCTCGCCTCTATGTAGAGAGGATAGAAGAAATATTGGGCATACCCATTAACTACATTGGTGTGGGTCCTAGACGTGATGCTCTTATATTCAAGTAATTAATTCCCTTATGAGGTTGATTAATAGGCATTTGTGTGAGGAAAGGCAGTCTTTCTCTAATTTATGTATAACACATTTTCTTGATTAAGTATTGCTCAAAGTCACACATTTGCTTGGAGAAAGTTGGCTGATTTTCTCAAATGCTTTTCCTTAACTTGGTTTAGTTACAAGTGGAGGCTTGTTTAGCCATAGATTTGGTTTTCATTGTTTAGCGTACTTGGGTTTTTCGGGAATTCAGGCCATGCTTGTTTTGTTACTCCAGGAAATGGTTTTACTGATTGAGTTATATTGGCAGGTAATCCAATTAGGATTATGTACAAATGTTTGCATTTCTCCATAAATTCCATTGTTCTGTTCGAACATTCACTTCCACTGTAGCTTTTCTTTGCTTGTTAACATTGGTTTAGGGCATCAACAACCTAACTCCTCCCTTCGCTACACTGTGTGCCTTCTATGTTGCTTTGTTCCATCTACCAACAAGCATATTATATTACCCCACCTTAACAGTGAAAAGTTTGTGGTGGATAGTTCCAAATTATGATGCTCCAAATAAGATTATAAGATTTGAGTCGAGCTCTGGAAACGATCCAAATCCCTTACAATCCACTGTCCAGCAACATGGGAGGCCCAATCGGACTTTGGGGTGGCAGTAGATTTGGGTTATTTTTGAAGTTCCAAACAGCTTTTTGTTTTCCTTTTCCGAGTGAATTGCTTTTGGATTGGCTTTTTCAAGCAACATTTGATTTGGAGCTCCAAAATGATAATATCTTTTAAAATATTCTGCCATATAT
>NW_006499728.1:6398059-6411448 GCF_000471905.2 Amborella trichopoda | reverse complement strand
CTACCCACGACTATTAGATTAGGGCATATGCCTCAATTTTAAAAAATGACCTCACCAACCTGATTCATTAATAGTGGGATCTGACACTACCCTATTTGAAACACCTGCGTTTCATGTATGCATAACAAAGAACCTTAGAAAACGTTGATTTAAACCCCCAACTTTTTCTTTCTCTTTCTCCATCCACCTACTTTTTCTCTCTTCCTTCCATCCTCTCTCCCTTCTTTCTGTTTCACGGGATTCTTCTATACCAAACACAACTCTCTCCCTTTGTTAACTTTGCATCTGACTAATATGTCCCTTCTTTGATATATATTTCTAATTTTCACTCTCATAACCATCTCTCAAAGCTATATCCATATGCCACTTTTGTTTGCTCCCTCTCGTAATTTGCACTATTTAGAAAGATAAATAGAACCACCGATGGAAAATGAGAGCTCCAATACTTTTGACTCTCGCACCATTACTAATCCTTGGGACCTTGAGCCTTTGTCCCCAACCACCGAAGTCCAGTCCTACCCCACTCTGTCACCCCCATGCTTGAGTGGCTCCAACCCTCATTGATCCAATCCAATTCCATTCCTAAGGGTGATAAAGCTGTAAGCTCTGCTACTCCCTCCCAATATCAAGAAAAGCAATATACATGCCCACATTACAAATACTTGTTTTCGACCTCTCAAGCAATAGGTGGGCATCAAAATGCTCACAAAAGAGATAAGATAGCTACTAGAGAGGCTTTGAGAGCTAGCTTGTATGCAAGCCAAAGGTCCTAGAGCATTGCGTCTATGCTGGCTAGTTCGAAAACGCCCCAGTACGTTGCATCCATACCGGCGTGTTCGAGCTTGAGGTATGTAAACCCACTCTAGAAAGGAATAGAATGGGACATATGTCTCAATTAAAAAAATGGCCTCAACAACATAGTTCATTAATGGTGGGACCTGCCACTACCCTATTTCAAGTACCTGCCTTTCATGCATGCATAACAAGGAACCTTTGAAAATATTGATTTAAACCGCAACTAATATTGATTTAAACCACAACTTTTCCTTTCTCTTTCTCCATCTACCCACTTTTTCTCTCTTCCTTCCATCCTCTCCCCCCTCTTTCTTTTTCATTGTATTCTTCTTTTTCATTATCCTTGGTTTCTAAGGATTACTTTTGACCGAAGATGTTGCATGACATGGGTAGATTTGTGGAGAAGTTCTACGTTTGTCAAGTCTCCAAAGGGACTACACTAAATACCGACTCTATAGTCTATTACTAGCACCAATTACACCGTAAGAGGATATCCGTATGTATTTTGTTTTGGGTTTAGTACGACCAGAAAGATGTATGAATTCTATATTTGTGGTAGTGGACAGACTGTCCATAATAACCCAATTTAACGGCAGCAGAAAAACTATAGATGCTTCTAACATTACAAGAATCTATTTCAAAGACATTGTGTGGTTGCATGGCATTCTTAAATCAATCACTTCTGACAAAGATGAAAAATTCATGAGTCATTTCTGGAGATCTCTATGAAACTTGATGGGAACTAAGCTATGCTTAGTAGCATTTACCATCCACAATAGATGGTTAAACAAAAGTAGTAAATAAGATATTGGGAGATTTATTATGTAGTTTGACAAGAAACAAGCTAAAGCAGAGGAATTTGGTGTTATCTCATGCTGAATTTTCTTTTAAGAGGTCCCAGATCAAACTACTTATAAAAGCCCGTTTGAAATTGTCTATGGATATAACCCAAATAATATGCTTGATTTGACTCCCATACCTCATGTAGGAAAATTTAGTGGCACAGTAAAAGGCTTAACATTCATGAGTAGGTTAAGCAGCATATTGAAGCGAGTATGCTAAATACCGAAAGTAGGACAACATGATCTAGCCAAGTATATACAGTTAAAAATTTTGTCTTCTTTCTTTTATTCATAGTGGCTAGAACACTTGTAGGTATCCAAAATTACAACTTTATTCATAAAATATACCCTAATACGATCTAGGATTTTCTCTTGCATATCATTGCAATTCTTTATAATAAAACAAAAATACGATGAATGAAGAATCAAGAAACATAGAGCCATTAGAATTATTGAACAACATGTCTCTGTTTACCCCAAGGACTTCATACATCCCACACCAAGTCTCCTCCACCACTAGCACATGGGACATTGGTCTTAACCATGTCTCATAAATCGGGAAGCCTAGGCAAAACCTATTGAGACCATGACATGGGATGAAAGCAATCTCATAGCACAATAACACAAGTACTATCTAATCTAGGTATTTATACTGGAAAATTTTGGTGGGGATTATGCAGTCCCCGCCCCGTTTTCGGATGCAAGATTGTCGAAATAGATATGTCTCAATTTTAAAAAACGGCCTCACCAACCTGATTCATTAACAGTGGAATCTGATACTACCCTATTTCAAGCACCTGCCTTTCATGCATGCATAACAAGAAACCTTAGAAAACATTGATTTAAGCCCTAACTTTTCCTTTTTCTTTGTCCATCCACCCACTATTTCTCTCGTCCTTCCACCCTCTCTCCTCTCTTTCTTTTTCATTGTATTCCTCTGTCTCAAACACAACTCCCTGCCTCTGTTAACTTTGCCTTTCACTAATATGTCTTTTATTTGATATATATTTCTAGCTTTCACTCTCATAACCATCTCTCAAACCTATATCCATCTCCCTCTTTCTTTTGCTCTCTCTCTCATAGTTTGCACTATCTAGAGAGATAAATAGAACGACCTATGGAATATGAGAATTTCAACACCTCGGACTCTCGCATCACCATTGATCCTTGAAACCCTGAGCCTTCATCCCTAATGACCGAAGTCGAGTCCTACCCCACCCTCAATGTGAACACTAGGCTGACCATCTCTGTATACCCCATGCTTGAGTGGCGCCAACCCTCATTGATCCAAACCAATTCCATTCCTAGGGCGGTAAAGTTGTGAGCTCTGCTACTTCCTCCCAATATCAAGAAAAGTAATAAACATGCCGACATTGCAAAGTAATAGTTGGGCCTTAAACAATGCTCACAAAAGAGATAGGATAGCTAGTAGTGAGGCCTTGAGAGCTACCTTGAGTGCGAGCCAAGGGTAGTGGAACATTGTGTTTATGCCCGCTAGTTCTTAAAGGCCCCAGAACATTGCATCTATACCTGCTAGTTCGAGCTTTAGGTTTGTGAACCCATATGTACAAGCACGGGTGTCACAACATTGGAGCTTGAGATATGTCAATACGTATGTACAAGCACAAGCTCGGATACATCACATACTTTTAGCCAAAACAACTTGTTCGAAAATGGAGGACAAGTTTTTACTTTGGCATAATAATGGGATGAGATACAGTGCACAAGTCATGAACTGGATTGTGAGCCCCCGAATCAGTCGAGGGGGCTACGACAGTCGATCTTACTCTTATATGGGCAAGGAGTGAAGAGCCAATCGATCTGAACATTAATCTGGCAAAGAACGAGGAGCCAGTCAATCTAACTTTACGCCTGTGAATGCGTGAACTGATGGATGCATAAGACATTTAGGTGATTCATGTTAGTCGTTAAAAAAAGTAAAAATACAGAGGATTTAATGGATGACCTTGTGTGATGCATGGATTTGAATCATTAGAAACTAGATGGTGTTTTTCTTAAGTTGTTGATCTACATTTCATTTTATTTTATTATTTTATTATTTTTTTTGAGTTTATGAGTGGTTTTGAAAGTGTAAGTCACAGTTGAATGAGCCCATGTATCAATGATGAGAGATAATCTTTTGTTTTTACCTTTTTATTTTATTTTTCCATTTACCGTCCCATATAAAGTGTATGCGTGTATGTAGATATATCTCCATCTCTCATAGAAATACTGTTCATATTTAATGCTTTTAAGTGTTGATGATTAATGTATTTTCTTCTTTTGTTTGGCAAACAGATTTATGTAATCGTGGAGTTATCTTGTTATTTTTTATAGGTGTTAATGATTCTATATATGTATGTATATATATATCCATCTCTCGTAGATATACTGCTTATATTTAATGCTTTTAAGGGTAGATGATTAATGTATTTTCTTCTTTTGTTTGGCAAACAGATTTATGTAATCGTGGAGTTATCTTGTTACTTTTTACAGGTGTTAATGATTCTATCTTTTATGTGATTCCATAAATATTTGATGGCCCTTATTCTTATATTTTAGTATTCCATGTGTTGAACATGGTACCTTCAATTAATATTGTACATAATGTACAATGTTGGAGCATACATTCAAAAAGATAGTGTTTTTTTTAGCGTGATTGTGCTCTTTGAATTAAGGCTGATTTTTTTTGTGTTTGCATCCACCAATAATGAAAACATACACAAGAATAAAACTAAAACTTGTATATAAGTATTATTATTTCTATATATAAATAACTTTTCTATTTCTTTGTCATTTTCAGATTCTTGTACTTCTTATTAAATTTGATTTTTTCTTGTACAATTAGTTTATGCCAATAAACACTTGCATGCACAATGAAAAACAACGTTCCATGAATATGCACTAGTTGTTTGAATGCAGTTTGATATGTTTCAACCCCACCTGCTAAATTTTTAGCTCTAGTGGTAACAATATATATTTTACATTCTTTGAATAATCGAATGTGCTACAGCCCTAAGTCATGGTGCTATTAGGGGTTAATTCGAATGTTGGAATTTGAGTAGTTACCAATTCCCTATTCATGTAAATATTTTGTCCTAGTATTTCATATGGCGAAGCAAAGAAAGAAAGTGAAGGAAAGAAAGAAAAAAACATACTGATTCTCATTTAAATATTCGGAACCTGTTAGAGGTAATGAGATATATATGATTTCTTCCTTCTGGCAAATAGATTTTAGGTATTGTCATTGTGAAGGGTCCAGTGAGCGTTAATATTTGTATGGTGTGATTTGTATTATGCTTAGCCGATCTCAATTAGTTGAGAAAATGCTTTGACGATGATGATTTGTATCTTGCTTGACATATAATATTTTTTCTTTCAAAAACCTCTCACTTTACGGAAAAATAAAAAAAAATTGAACCAACTACGATATCATTACTGGCATAATATCCCCTACCAACTCTCAAATTTGTTTTGGCGAATATAGATGAACGACAATATATGAAGAAAATGCACAATGATCCTCCCCTCTGACTTCCCTTGTATGAATAAACAAAACATAATAGATAATATGCATTACAGTGGCCACTCATGGAGCCAAGAAACCCTTGCTAATTTAAGAAATGTTGAAAAAGAAATGGTATTATTGTTTTCATCTATTATTAATACCTACTAATGTGAAATCTACGTCAATCTCGCAGTGTATAGCTCTTAGTCTGATGCAGTAAGCTATGTTTTCATGGATTCTCTCTCTTTATTCTTGGCATTCTAGCGATTCTACAGTTCGATAAGAATCATTTTATAATTAATACATCCGCACGGTGCCACCAATTCCTGACCACTAATTCTAAGAGAATAAAATGCCATGATCGAAAATTATCAAAAAGGCTAATTTTTGGAGTGATAGGGCCTTATTTGAAAAGACCAAAAATACTAATTTTTGAGCAATAGTATGGAATGCTTTGAAATGGAGATATTGTAAAAGATTCTTTACCTCCTCATAGATTTCTGTTTTTGAACTATCTTAATATTTATTGGTTTGTATACTTCCTTTACTAGTAACTAGACTGGAACTTTCCTAGTCCCTGATATGTTTGTTAAATTTATTCATATACTTATTTACTTGGTCACGCGCACTCACATGCATACACATGCACACTTTTACTCATTCATGCTCTCTCTCATACACACAATCTACATTTGTTCTGAAAGATACTTTACTTCCTGGTTTCCATTTTTTGTCTCTCCTAATATTTAGTCAATTTTGTATTTTCTTTTGTCACAAACTAGTTATATTTTTCATTTTTATTTTGCATTCTTATTTATTGGGATGTTCCTTGTCTGAGGTATATCATCTCAATAGTTAGCTACTTGCATTAGATTGCTAAGGAGGTGCTTAACAGTTAGGAATTTGGGGAGCTAGATTTGCATACTAATCCTCAAAGAAAATTTGAGTTTTTGATCCCGATAATTGAAGAAAAATAACAAAAATTACCCTTACATGGAATTATCTACTTCTTATAGTAAGAGAATTCAAGATTGTCGATTTTGATACTCAAGCATATAAACAGCGAGCTTGGGAGAAGGTGGTGGATGAGGCACGACTATAGGCGTTCTCGAGTGTCGTATAAGGTTGAGGCCGTAAACAATCAAAGGCGCATCTTGAAATAGTATCAAAAGGTGTTATTTTGGTATTGGATATCTTTGTGATGGCCTTAACATTTATTTTCTTCTCTAATTATAAAATTTAAAACTTAAAAAATAGTATAGATTGAACATATAAAAAATATAGATTGAACATATATATGACCTCTTGAGAATCTTCAAATTGATGACCTAGAAAATGCATTACAAGATGCACTATTTTCGAGACTTGAAATCTGTTTTTTCTCATGTCCGTACATTTTGAGGTCAAGATGATGGATTTGATGATTTTTGGGCATAAAAATAACCTCTTCTAGTGAATTTTGAGGTGTGCCTTAACTTGATTGTTTATGGCCTCACCCTTATATAAACATTTTCTTTTAAGTAATTATGTAAGGGCCTATTTGGATACCTAGAAAAATTTATTTGGAAAAATATATTTCCTGTAAAGTATATTTTTTTGCGAAAAGGACTTCTTGGAAAATGGTTCCCTATAGTGTGGATAGCCTCTAAATGCAACATCATTTGGAGGAAATTTTCTAAGAAAAATTCTTCATATTTGTTTAACCTGTAATTGTTCTTAAACCTTTTTATGAGGGTAAATTTATCAATTATTGTAATGTGAATTATTTTAGTCTGTATAAAATAAATTACCTTTGACTTTTTTGGTTTTCTTTAAGGGTGCGATTTGTATAGGGTGGTTGTGGTTTGTATATAGCCGATGCTCTAATCAAACAAATTACAGCACACCTTCAAATGGTATCGAGAAATGTGCTTTCAATACTAGAATCTTTGAGTGGCCTTAAAATATATTTTCATCTTTAATTATAAAATTTAAAGCTCCAAAACTAGTGTAGATCGAGCATATTTATAAAAACTTGAATAACTTAAAAATTGACAGTCCAAAAATGTGTTACAAATACACTATTTTCAAAACTTGAAATTCATTTTTTTCTCAAATCCATTCATCTTGATGTCAAGATGATCAATTTGAGGATATTTGAGCATCAATAGAGACTAGGCTCTATAAATTTTTCCCTTTTTTTATATATATGTTGGTTTTCTTTACTTTGACAAGTCATTCTTCGGTATAGGCACGATATTATGTTACAAAGATATATTTTTCTTTTCTCACTTGTCACTTCTTTACATAAGAGTGAAAAAGTAATATCGACCCCTTATGTGGTTCTTAATTGTTGTTGATCTCACAAGAAAATATCTCAAGTTATTCATGTCATATCATCATGTCCTAATAAATGTTTTTAGATTGGCTTAGGAGTCTTCTTTGAGGCCATCCAATACGTCGACTAATTTGGAGGAAGACTTTGGACTTTTTTATTTTTTTAATATAAATAGATTAGATATTTAAGTATAAAAATATATTCAAATAATAACAAAAAAATTAAAATATTTTTTAAAAAATAAAAAAAAAATGCTTTTCTAAAGATAGTTCTTTGATTTGGCCGAATCGGCCCAAAGCTGACCGAACCCGAAGTTGACCAAAGCTGACCGAAACGGCATCACTAGGTTTCACTTTGCTTCAGCCTAGGCCTAAAATTCGAAGACTTCAGTCGAAGCGAAGCGAATCTGACATCACTGGTCCTAAGTCCTAACCGATCTAATATAAAGTGAAGGAGTCGCCTCAGATTCCTCAATTCCTCAATATTTTCAATATTCCCCAAAATGATGATTAGTTCTCATCACCAAGGTTTCATTGTCTAATAAGCCTTTCTATTTGATTCATTGTCACACAATTTTGTGATTCTTGTGGGCTGTATTGTGGTGGAAGTCAGTGCCTCCATTTGGCACTGCAGTTTAAGTCTTGCGGCCTCATACCCACAGCACCCTTTAAAGAATCATTAGAGCATGGCCCCTAATTGCCACCTTCATGTAGTGAACACACAAATTATGCCCTACTAATGTTAGAGAAAGTAAAATGCACTGAGAAACAAACCACAATGCCTTGAAAATAGACGAAGGAAAATTGTTCATGCGGGCTAGACAGCATGATTAGATATGCGGTCTAAAAAGTGTAAAACATCCTTCTTAAAGAAGGATGCAAGTAGGTGTTCCATCTACAACCAATACGATCCAAATATTTTCTTACTAAATTTATTATTTTTAATTTTTAAAATTTATTTATTTTTTCTTATTCATGATCTCTATATTAGAGATTACATATCATTGAAAATTAAATCCAAAAATCTATCTAAAAAATAGATTTATTACTCTACCTGCATTTCTACATATGCAGGCTTGGCCGCATAGAAACCGGGTCCATAATACCTATAAGTGACAAAAGAGGTGAAGAACAAGGAGAAAGTAAACATGAAGAGAGATGAAGGAAGAGTCCAAGAGCTTGATAGAAGTTTTAGAATAATAAAAAGAGAAAATTTTCATAATACATATAAGAAATGCACCATTCAATATTTTTACATAATTGCAATTATTCCAACTCATCTTTTGGTGTTATTTTGGAATCAAATCAAATGATGCAGATGAACTATCAAATAATTCATCTCTCGTGGACGTTTTGATAAATTTCCCTAATAAGAAAGATATCTGGATTTTTATGGGGAATTTAATAGACCCCAATAAGAATGAATTTCCCCAATTCATCTCACCTGGCCAGCACCGGGCCACTCGCTTCTGCTGGCGGGGCAGCTCGAGTAGTCTGTGTCTCGAATCGACAGGTTCGAGGCACCCGTCCTAAACATCAAAGCTGATCCAATTTACATACCCATTTTGCCAAATTCCCTCTCCTACATACTCTTCTAGTAGCAAGGTGACTAAAATAAAGGGGAGATTAAAGAAAAGTTAGAGGTTTTAAGAAAAATTAAAGGAAAATTTGTCTCAAATTACGAGGACTGAAATTACTTGAGAGGCATGGCGGTGGTTATTGTGTAGTAGAAGGTGATCCACTCAATGTTATAAATTGGTGCAATTTCGCATGTGCTCTACCTTGAACTTTAAGATCATTATGGCGGCAGATCATGGATATTTTTAATGTGCTAAGGATCTCTTTTACACATGTTTATAAAGAAGCTAATGAGATAGTAGATAGATTAGCTGAGCCTGGTAGTGCTGAACGATCCCTTGTTGTATTGATGTCTTAAATCTCTGACGTATTTCATTTGTTATTATCAATAATATTAAGTAATAATTGTCAAAAAAGAAATTGTTTCAAAGGCCACAAAATTCGAAACCAATCTTTTGTTATTAATTTTTTTAATAATATTTTTTCCCTTGGTTTCTCCCTTCCTCTCATATTTTCTCTTTAAAAACTCAAGCACATTCTTTCCTTATCTCTCATTTTCTATCTAAAAATCCAACCTACTCTTTTCGTCCCTCACATTCTCTCTTTAAAAACCAGCCTATCTCCCCTTCTCTTTAATTCTTGCTTTAAAAATATTGCCTATTTATACATCCTTTCATTTTTCTCTCTCTAAAACTGAAATTATCTCTCATTTTCTATCTAAAAATCCAACCTACTCTTTTCGTCCCTCACATTCTCTCTTTAAAAACCAGCCTATCTCCCCTTCTCTTTAATTCTTGCTTTAAAAATATTGCCTATTTATACATCCTTTCATTTTTCTCTCTCTAAAACTGAAATTATAGAAGAAGAGAGAGAAATCAACGAAGGAAAAAATTATATCATATACTTTTTGAGACCTTAAGAATGTGATTTCTCTCTCTTCTTCGATTCGTCTTTTCTTTTAATTTTCCTCTTTTTATTATTTGAATTTAGTTTCAAAAACAATATGCGGTATGAAAGGAAAAGGTTGGGTCCTAGAGAGAGAATGTGAAAGTAGAGAAAAAATGGATTAGGTGTTTAGAGAGAGAATCTAAAAGAACGAATAGGAAATTGCATTTTTTAGAGAGAGAATGCAAGAGAGATGAAAGTTTAAAGAGGGTTTTTAGATAGGGCAAGTTTTCTATGCTTTTTCCTTAGCATAGAAGTTCTATCCTTCCTCTTATCTAACCGTCCATTCTGAATGGAGGGCTAAGATTGCCCCAATCACAATTGTACATCTATGCACTATTTTATTTTTAATTTTTTTCTATAAACTATTTTGATACCAAATTTTGGACGCCCATTCCTCTATTAAACTTGCACTGGCGAAAAATATAAAAAAAAATATTTCCGCTAAAATAAAATGACAACATACCCCTGAAATATTCTAGAGTTATTTTGGTCATTATATTTTATAGAAAAATTATTTTAAATATTTTTTATAGGTGTGCCCCAATGAGAACAATTTTGTATAAAAAAAATTAAAAAATAAAATACTTTGAGAGGTCGGATCTAAAATCAAACAGTGAGTGACTCTCTTGATCAAAATTGGACGACTGGATGGTAGAGGGAGGATAAAACTTCTATATTATAAGGGAAACATCGAAACATTTCCCTTTAGATAGAGAGAGATAAGAGAGAGGTAGAAACTATTGTACAAAAAATGTAGAAGAGAAAAAGTGATCATATGATTCTATCTCTAGCAAAAGGGCAAAACAGTCAATTTGTCTTTCTACAAAAGGTCAGAGAGCCTAAATCAGAAATAAATTTCAAAAAAGGCAATATCTTAAAAACAAGAGTAAATTATGTACAGGGAGGGGGTGCACGTCATATATGGAAACAATATCACCAAATGATGACTCCTCTGAAAGTGTTCGTACATAATTTGCTCTAAAACTAATATCTACAAGGCTTTTTTCTTAAAAAGCCCAAATATTTATGGAAGTTAAGTAGAACATCAAGATGATGCACATTTTAATTCTGACCAGGTTAACATAATTTAGGATATCTCCTTTTCCTTCCTTGATAAAACTTTCATTTGTTATTTAAATCCCATGAGAAAGTTTATTGAAAAATCATCATATTATCTCTCATTTTCAAAAGAACAACCAAAGTTTGACATAAGTTTCGAAATAAAAGTAATGCTCCAGCTAAGTGGGCCATTCTCCAAACGATTTTGGACCTTGGATATCAGATATAGTACATACAATCTGATCATAAGTTCCAATTTAATCTTTAGCATTCAAAATTGAATGGACGGTAGATGTCTTAGGAGATGCGTATGACGATTTTTTATCATATCTTCAACCACTCATTTGAAATTTTGATAATGGTCAATGCATACATCTAAGTCCAATTAATATTTACCCAAAAATCTATACTAATTAAAGATTAATAACGGCTATGTAAATATATTGAGGTGCAAGTGTTATGCCTGGATTCAAGGGCTAAATCATAAGAGAGATATTAGAATTCTTGGAGGGGAAGAGAGAGAAATTTAAATTTGGGACACTTAATTACACCATGCTGTTTTAAACATATGTCTTTCATACATGCACAACAAATTTAAAAAATACTGATTTTTTTTTTTTTTTTGGTAATTTAGTGGAGAAGACAGACATTTACTCGTTTTTTCAATAGATTGAGATAGTTAAATTTTGAAGGTGTTAATTGGACCCTACCCGTTTTTTCAATAGATTGCGAGAGTTATATTTTGAAGGTGTTAATTGAAGACGTTAGCGATAGAAATGAATACAACTCTCTCTCTTTTACAACTTTTCACTACTGCCTCTCTTGATTTAGTATCTATCTCTACCTTCTCTCACAAATCCATCTCTTAAACCCATATCCATTTTTTTTCCTTTTCGTTTTCTTTTACTCTTTTCTAGTTTTATAGGGAGATAAAGAGAACCACCAATAGAATCTGAGAACTCCAGACTCTTGTGCTATAACTGGCTCTTGCCCTGGTGACCAATGCCTCCATCACCAACAACCAAGGCCCAATCCCACCCCGCCCATGAAGCCAACTACAAGATCACCTATCAGCTCCAACTGTCATTGATCCAAGGGAAAATTACATCCTTACAGTTTTATGTGACCGTTATTACGTGATGGTCCAAAAGTATGCGATATTTATGCAGACGTCATTGTTCCCCCAATTTTTCAATTTTTTTTCTCAAGTTTGTACCCGGCCCAATGTTTTAAATATGGGACAACATATTAAATTTATTTTTTGTACTTTATAATATTTATAGGTCAGTTCTATGTCAAAAACATCGAAAGCAATTTTATAGGGACGGTCCGATGTTCTAAAAATTGGACTGGCTTACACTTTTATTTGGTCCGATGTCCGAAACATTAAATCGCCTTAAACCTTTAAAAAATGAGGTCTAAACACAATCCGTATTTGTAACATGATATGGCCTTGTCAGTAACATGGTATGGGTCTCATTGATGTACATGGATTAGTAGTAGTAACATGATTCCCGTAACATGTACCAATTAAGGCCAATTAAGAATGTACATATATTAGTGCTCATAACATGACTCTCTTAACATGCGCTAATTAAGACATCACCAATTAATATAGTATGATATTGGAAACATTGAACCGCCCTTAAACCTCACCTTTTTTAAGGTTTAAGATGGTCCGATGTTTCGAACAACGAATCAACTAAAAAGTGTAGGGTGGTCACGGTTCGAAGGTTTTAACATCGAACCAACATATTAATATCAAAAAATTAAAACAAAAAATTTAATATGCAATCCTATATTTAAAACTTTGGACCAGGGGAAAATTTAGAAAAAAAGAAACAATGGTATAAGCGAGAACCTCCACATAAATACTGCATATTTTTTAACTTAACTGTAATAGCGGTAAAAAATAAGAGTACAGAAGTAAATTTCCCTTAAATAATTACTGACCCCGAAGTAAATTTCCCTTAAATAATTACCGACCCCCAAGTAAATTTCCCTTGAATAATTACTGACCCTTTCTCTCTCTCTCTCGAGCAGTACCAAGACATTTCAATAAATGTTTAAGAAGCGGCAATAATTAAAACCCTCAGACTGAATATTTGTTAAGAACCATTTAATTCAAGCCTTCAGAACCATTCTGTCTCGCCCTAACCCATATTAAATCTAGGCTTAAATGACCTCTCTCTCTCTCTCTCTCTCTCTCTCTCTCTCTCTCTCTCTCTCTCTCTTCTTCTCTTCTTCTCTCTCTACGTCTACGTCTACGTATACGTACTACGTACTACTCGTACGTCTCTCTCTCTCTCTCTCTCTCTACTCTACTACTACTACACTACACTA
>NW_006499728.1:6361367-6390596 GCF_000471905.2 Amborella trichopoda | reverse complement strand
ATATATATATATGCAGCCACACCTCTAGAAAATCATATTTTTGAAATTTGTATGACCCCAAATTTTTGGGTGTCACACCAATCTATTTACAAATTCAATGCCCACTTATTCTAAAAATAATCATATAGTATTTCCAAGGAGGGTCATAAATAACTCTTTCACCTGAAGTGTAAGTCACCCATTTCAAACTAAGTCCTTTGATGGACGACCAAATAGCTTTCGTTTTTATTATGCTTAAATGAAAATACACAGATAAGGACCAGTAAGCATATTGTTTCAATTATTTGAAACTGGGATTTTACTTGAGGGAGTAAATAGATATTATACTCTAACGAGAGTATAATATCTTTAGGCAAAATTTAAATGAGAGCACATTACGCTTTACTAAGGTTAAAAAAATAAATAAAGGCATTGTATAGGAGAGAGGGGGTGGACCTCCTCTTGGATTTTAAACCTCACACTCTTTCATTGTGATGGTCCGATAGTGTTGCAAAGAGTTCAATGCATGGGATTGTTTATACTTGAATATTACTCAATCCACACTCTATTATTCAATGTAGAATTTAAAAACTACACATTTCTCTCTCTACAAAATAAAGCTATAGAAAACCATGAAAAATACTATTTTATTTTGAAATATACACAAATATTTTTTAAAACTAAAAATAATAGAAATATCTATAGGATCCAAAAATTTGATGACATAACCTCTTCAACCTTAAGACCAATTTAAGAAAGAAAAAAAAATGCACTTTGCATATCATCGTCATCATCATCATAGGTTTTTTTTAATAAATTGGAATAGACGATACGAATCCTAATCAAACATTTTCTTCTATTAAAGGTACTACACGAATCCTAGTCAACTATTTTTTTCTATTAAAAATCGTATTTTAAGTGAGGGCATAAGTACTCATATCTTTCCGAACTACTTTCGACCGCACCCTTTCCATATGCTTGTGATAAATATCCCTCCCATGATTAAAAATAGAGATTATTCAATTTTTGGGTGTCAAACCGGTCTATCTAAAAATTCAATACCCAATTATACTCAGAATAATCGTCTCGTAGGTAAATAACTCTTTCACCAGAGGGAGTAAGTCACCCATTTCATACTAACTAGGTTATTTGATAGACGACCTAATAGTTTTCCTTTTTATTATATGCTTAAATGAAATTGGACAGGTGAGGACCAGTAAGCATACTGTTTAAGTTAATTAAAAGTAAGATTTTACCTTAGGGAGTAATTAGACAGTATACTCTAGCGGGAGTATAATATCTTTTGGCAAAATCTAAATGAGAGCACATTACTCCTGTCCTTACTAAAGTAAAAAATGGCATCGTATGGGGGAGAGAGGGCATAGTCGAACCTCCGCTCTAGATTGTAAACCTCGCACTCTCCTTCGTTGGGGTGGTCAGATAGTGTTGCGATGGAGTTCGGTGGCGGAAAGAGATCGCCTCCAATTTCTCTGCAACAATTCGTCTCCACAATGGCGCCTCTTATTGACATGGAAAAGGTGATACCTTATTTCTCTTTCTAAATCCCTAATTCTTTTTCTTTTTCTGTGTTTTGAGCGATTGTGTTTCTAGTAGTTTCTCTCTCTCCTCTCTCTATTCATACACTGGTAATATTAATAATTTATTGAATAAAGCGGTTGAAGAATTTATCTTAGAAATGTTAAATATTTCGTTTTATTGTGAATAGCAAGCAAATATGCTTCATGGTACACCCTCATTTCAATTGGGGACTTTGCATTCTCTTCTTTAGGAATCCAACTTGGTGTTTTTCTAAGAACTTGCTTTGTGGCGTAAATTGCTTTGAAATGACATAGGTCTTTTTGAGAGGGATGGAACATTTGTTTATTGTTTAAATGAAATGTCTGGTATTTTTGGCGTTTATAGGACGAATATCTGGTTTCTTTAACAGTTGGTGCACAAATTCTGTTGCAAAAAATCAACTTTTGGCTTGGCCTGCTTAATTCTGGAGCCATGCTTGGATCTTCATCGACATGGTTGTGAATACATCGATAAATGCAGTTCATCCATTTGATTGGATGTCAATTTGTTGATTTTTGGAACTTATGCTTGTTATCGGAGAAATTCATGGATAGTTCATACTGGGGGGCAGTCTTCAGTGAGAGTGACTTCACACAAAACTTATCTTAAGTTGAGTTTTTAGATTGGGAGACCTTCTGTTTGGTATTTGTATTCTCATTGTAGCAAACTAGTATCATTTTGTGTTTGGCCATGACTTCGCTTACCGGTTTCGTTGGTTAACTTGTTAACATGAATATGGAAGGAGAAGAATATGCGTCTTTATACTATTATTTTTGTGGTTAGATTGGAATCTCATGGTATACTTGTTTCTTTAGCTTTGGTGAATGCCTATTTGAGCTATGTGATGATCAAGCCCTTTGTCATTCTCCAGTTTATTGAATCTGGGTATATGTTACCTGCTTGATCTTTTTCTTTTTTTTTCACATTGTTAGGAAGCTGAAATATCGGCATCTATGGACGTGAATGCAACACGAAACATAGAAATAGCTCAGAAGAGAGGCTCGGCCCTTCTTAATTTGAAATGTTCAGATGCTCAAGTATTTCATTTTTTCCTTAAAAGTTCGTTGTGTATTTTCTTGATGTATTTTTACCTTAATTGACTCTGAGATAATTTTTATTCTGTCCTGGCTTTAGACAGGGCTTATGGGGAAAGTTCTTCTTGTGTTGCAACCAAATAAGGGGGATGTTCTTCCAGCTCACAAGGTGGGGATGCCAAAATAGTCTTATAAATGGAAAATCTTTTGTCCTTCAAAACTTCTTTTGACGATTTGTCTTGTGTTAGTATTGAGAAGATGTGTGAGTTCCATTGAGTTATCTCTAGGCACATGTGACTGAGAAATTTCAAGAATAGTTAGTGTTTGCAAGTCAAACTTCCAAGAACCTTCTCCTATTTGATTGTTCCATTTGCATTTCCCTTGAAAGAAATCTTTGTGAAGCTAATGTTCCTTTGAACTTGGATGCGGCTCTGGGTTCAAATTGGTCTAGCCCAAGTTTATTTGGCGAGTTTTATACTGTAAGCCCTACTTTTATCATAAATTCATAACATCCACCAATTTTAAAAGACTTGTGACTTGCCTTGTAAATTTGCTTGTTTTTGGACTAGATAGGTTTGCATGTCAAGTCAATGCTGGCAAGTCTGGAGTTCTAAATTTTAAAACTACTACTTTATAGCTTTTGTAAGTGATCATGCAGAGGATGTAACAGAAAGATCCTTCTGAAATTTCCATTTCGTTGGATTTTGTCAAAATAAGAGTTTCATGTGTTTTCAACGAAATATTTGCTGCAATATATGGATGGTCAATTGTTGGTTGTTGGACTGTAATAACTGCTAAATAAAGAATTATGTTGGTGAGCACAAAAATAATGAATCACAATAGTTAACTACTGTATAAACTTGTTGGACAGCGATTCCAAGGGGTGCATCGATTCAATAATATTGCAGTCCTTTATGCTGTGAGGGACAACCTGCTTCTCATCTTATCACATTGAGACAAACTCCTTTGACTACAATGACGCCATGAAGCTAGGTTATGAAGATCATGGGACCACTAACATGTGCCTTTTTCCTAGCATCATTGAGGCTCTGACACCTTCTGGTCTCATAGAATCTACCTTTACTTCTCCTATCCCATCCCCTTAGTGACCCTCCAACCTGCACTGGCCTTGGATTTTCTATGAAGTTGCGGCCCAAGTTATGCTTCAACACCCCTTTTATTACTCAGCTCCATATTTGTCCTGCCTTTATGGCCAAGCATAGATCTACTAGTTTCTCTACCCTTAACCGTCCAAAGTTCTCTCTAACTGGAGATGCGATATTGTTCTCACATTCATGCTTTCCTTTGCCACACCCACTCTATCTTTTCTACTCCAAAGAAAAGGTAGAGTGGAAAAGGTGGAGTGCATTGCTTTAGAAAACACCTGTAAAGGATAGTGTATTGCTTTAGAAAAGGTCACTGCTTTCCAAGTGCAATTCAGTGCTTTGGGAGTTTCAAGGAGCACCTGATTGATCAGAGTGACCAAAAAGGTTATACCAAGCCCTTTGAGCCATGTCGCATTGCCAAGAAGGTGATCCCAATTCTTCTAGGCCTTCCTATATGTCACTGGAATTCAATACGATTGGAGTCATCCTGTGTTAAAGATGGTCATAGTGAGGAATTTGGCCCTAAGCACCAATGAACCAAAAGGGGCTACATATGGCAAAAAGTTTCATTCGTATTCTTACTCCGTAGATGGTTAAAACATAGTTGCCTGGATCTCCCAACATAGGTGGCAATCCTAGTTCAAAAAAAAAAAAAAACACAGCCCGCCCAGTGCTTGCATGCCCAAGGGTCCCTAGGCCACCTTGCCCATGCTTGGGCTGGGGATTAGCCTGGGCGCCCTTTCCAGGCAGGTGTGCAGTGCTTGAGGTTTTTTTTGCTGATAAGTTTACCCGTGAGGGCATTTTGGGTCTTTTTGACCGATGCCAAAGGGAAAAGGGTGTTTTGGGGGTATTTGAGACCCCCCAAAGTGCAAAAAAATCTTCCCTAAACCCTAATAAACCCAAAATTGAGCAGTTTTGCAATTTTTTTTATTCAAGAAAATTTTGTAAAGTTTGAAGGATCATATGAAAGTGTACCTTATCTTAAGGGTGAGGTTATTTGTGAAGTATGGATTGTGCCACTATGGAGTGGAGACACTAATACACTATGGACTTGTTTATGTTTTTCACTATGTTAGAATCAAAATTTTCGATACATTTGAAGTTTTGAATGTGTTTCAACATTCATGCATATATATTTGCATAAAAAAGTATGTTAAAATACATGTAAATGCAAAAAAAAATACAAAATTGACACAAATATCTGCATATATGTGCATTTGGGCAGCACATATGTGCATGTTTTTTAATGTTTGTGACCTCTGGGTGCTTGAGGTTTGGGCAGCTTCCTAGGTACCCACCTAGGCGATGGCCACCTTAGGCATGGCGGGCGCCTAGGGGGTGCCTACCATTTTCCGGAACCTTTTGGCGATTCCACTACGGAATCTCACTCCAGCGCTCCGAGAAGGGGATTTGCAAGGGATCTCGATTTTTGAATTTTGGGATCTCAATCCCCTATGTTAGGGATCCCAATTCCTATTATTAAGGATCTCAATCCCAAACTTTAAAATCCAAGATAACAGCCAAACTGATGATTTTATTGATTTATAGGTAGCTAGCAACACAACTTTACTTTTAGTATAGTTGCATTGCTTGCTGGTTATATATAAAGAGGTCCATACTCTATGGAGTTTATATAGTCCTAAACTGTACATACTTTTAAGGTTGGAAGTACGATCCCCAAAAAGTTGCGATCAAGATCCCAAAGGGTAGGGATTAAGATCCCTAGAATTTGGAATCCCAATCCCGAACATTTGGGGATTTTGATCCCTAACAAAGGCATTGTATGAACGATGCTCCCAACCATAGGGATCTTCTAGCATTTCATGATCCCCCGCTTCCTTTCCAGGTCCCATGCTCAATCCCAACAACTATGGGTTAAAAATGTGTTCATACACCTTTCAAAACACATAAAGAAGTGCATGCGCTCATGGACTGATTGTGAAGATAAATCGAATGATCCTTATGTTTACACTGCAGCATCTCCTTTCTCATGTCCTATAAAGAAATGAATCATTAAAACCCAAGAGGATTTTATGATTCTATGTTTTTTCCATGAATGGCTTTTTTAATGTTAACTTTTCTTAATGCAGTTTGGACCTCATGATGTGGTTGTTCTAAAGCCTAATAAGGCAGAACTTGGTACCGCTTCACTTGGGCAAGGCGTTGTTTATCGTCTAAAGGTATTTTCTCTTGTTGTATTGCTTGTATAAAATGAATTGCAAATATGTGGTGGCCATATTTATTGGTCTTCTGGTTATTAATAGTGGGTCTTACTAATTTGTGGATTACATATAGGACTCTTCAATTACTGTTGCCTTCGATGATATTCCAGAAGATGGTCTTAATGCTCCCCTATGTCTTGAAAGGGTAGGCAATGAGGTGAGAGATTTTTTATTATTATGACATTTTTGTTCCATTGACTTGTTGCTCTTTTTCAGCCGCCTCCCTCCCTCTTCCTTCTTCCCTTTCAGAAAGCTGAACCTACAAAATTTGAACTGTTGACTTCTCTTGTAGACATTTGGTGTAATTTCACAAAGATAAAATTCATGCACTTGTATTGCAGCCTTTATAGGTGCCATATTCATATTTCTAGGGACAAGTAACTCTCCAATCCATATTTTGTTATCCATGAATCTGGGACATTTGACTATCAGCATCAAAATTTGGATAACTGGTTGGAGTTAGGTTCATATTCCATGTTATTCTACAATTTGGGTGATTGGGGACTGTATACTTGATTTGGAACATGGTAATGTATTGTCTCATACTATCTCATAACATCAGAAGGCAGAGAATTTACGTCTTTTTTTTTACTTTCTTTTAGAACTACTTTTTGTATAGAGCATCTGGTTCTTGTGGGTTGCCATATTGAGGATTTTGTATACTATTACCATCTATCGAATTATAGTCAACCTTCTTTATTATAAAAAAAATTAAAATAGAAGGCAGAGAAACCTATCAAAGAAACTCTGCTACATGAAAAATATATGAATTTGTGACAAGCAACTTCCAGATCTCTTTGGTAACCCACAAATTTTAAAAAGTAGTGATCAGGTCACTAACAAAATGAAAACTGTGGTATTTAGGTCTTACATTTTGAAATTTGGGCTGGCTATCACACTAATGTGGCCACACCGGCCATTGGACTGGTCAATTGTGTTCCCACTTGTTCAAAAAGTCTGGTGTTTGAAAAAATCATCGAGCTTGGCATCCTGATGAGTCTCGATGAGTTTTACAAGATGCAAAATGAGTCTTGTCATCTTGTGTTAATCTTTTGAGAGACGTGGCCTAGTTGATGAGATGCAGCTGTAGACCAGGCAAGTACCAAGCCGAGCTTGATTTTGAAAACATTCAAATGTGAATTTCATGTAACTGGACTAGATGAAGTGGCTAATAGGCAATGTTCAAAAACTCGTCACAGGCAAGGGACTCAGCCATTGGCTGAGCTGAGTGACTCGGTTGAGTCCTGTACAACATAAAAAAAGCCCAAAAAAAAGTAAAATTTTTTTTTTAAAATACTTAAAAATAAGAAAGAACATAATAGAGGTGTTAGAAATCAGTAGAGGTCTAAAATGATGAAAAACCTCTTTAAAAAGATGGTTATTGAAAATTTTGATTTAGATCATGAATATTTCTGAAAATTTTTAAAAAAGGGAAAATTTTGAAAGTTCTCAAATCAGCTTAACAACTATCAAAATCATCCAAAAAAGTAATTGAAAGCAATATGGTGTTGTTTTCCATTTTTTTTGTACATTTTTATTTTTATTTGTTTTTCTTCCTTAATAGGCGTGGGGAGAGTTGCCATGGAACTCGCCCCTACTCGGGCTTGCCCGTAGGGCAAGTCCGAGTTGACTCAGTCAAGTCGGAGTGCTGCTAATAGGTTTAGTTGTGCTCTCTGAATTTTCTTGAAGTTTCGAAAGATGTGCTCTAGCATTTTACGACCTATTTTGCAATGCAATGCTGAATGTGGATGGGGTATTGGTTTTCCAGGAGAATCAATCTATATGCTTTTGTCTTTGAAAGGGGTGCTACAATTTTAAAAGACGTGGAAAGCAGCATGATCTTTGGCTGTTCCTCAGTACTGCATTAATTTGCCTCTAATTAATTCTTTCGTACCACAAGTGTTGTGGAAGTGGTACTGCCTAAGTTACTGCAGTCAGACAGTTTAGTAGGTCATAGACAATGTGTAGAATAGCCTTGCTTTTGGTAGGTATCCCCACTCCAAAAATTGATGCTTCCACAGATATTCACCTCTTTTCCTTTCTTCACTTCAAATTCCATGGTTCATACTTCATACAGCTTGGAAACATCAACTTGGAAGCATCAACTCTAAGGCTGATATTTCCTATTCAGCTAGAGGTTCTTGTAATTAAGCTACTGATTTACCTTTAATCTTCTGTTTCTTGGTTACGGATTCAAAAGTGGCTGATGTAACCTTGAAGAGCTTACAGAAGAGATTCTTGTGATATATATTTGCATTTTACTTATTTATTTATTTTTGCTCCCGGGGAGCGGGGTTGGTGGAGATGGGGGAACAGCAGGACCTCAGATTGCCCCCCTTTGTGTGACGCTATCCTTGATTGACCAGTTAAAGGTAATTTTTTTAGATTCCATGCAACTATAGGTGGATTGAGTGGCAAAGTTCTTTTACTTGCCATTCCAAAGATATAGTAATGATCATTTTGTATTTTGTGACTTCATAGTTAGACATAAAAAAACAATGTAAACAATTGCTTCGCATGAAGATCCTACCTAATATCGTACTCACCTGCCTCAGATTTTTCATTGAATAGTATATCGTCATTGAATATCTTTGCTCTTGTTAATTGTGACTGGCTTTACTATAGTATCCATTGTTATCTTGCATTAAGATCATCCATTTCATTCTTTAGTGTAGGTCACTTTCCGCAGGATGAAGGATACTTTAATACAACTAAGCAAGACTGTACAGAAGGGACCAGCTGCAGATTTAATACCTGTATTATTTGGAGAGAGACGGCCGACGGTGTCAAGAAAACCTGTCTCATTTTCTCCTTTCAACTCATACCTTGATCATTCACAGGTGTTTGAAATAGTGATTTCTGCTTTCATTGGATGGTTCTATATGTGTTAGTGTTTTTCTTAAAAACATAATATATGTTAGGGGTACATCTTTTTGGTTTCATCTGGTAAAATGAACAATACTTGTGTGCCTGTGTACATTATCTATGTGGACTTTGTCCATAAATTTATATAGGGTAAAGTTAGCATGTGGCCCCCCCCACATGCAAACCACAAGCAAACACCATGTGCCCCTGCCCCACAAAAATCCATCTTTTTGATGGATTGAGGACCCCAAAACCATTCTTAACCCGTGAAAATCCATATTGGTCCTAGAAAAATGAATTTGGAGCTTTTCAAACCAATCTTACTGCTTTAGGGTCCATTGAAATGGTCGTTCCAGATCACATATTGAAATGACATTATGAAGCAATCCTAGGCCTCAAATCCTTATTTTTAGGGTCCTAATCTCGGGGCCTAGATGGATTTGCAGATTTTTGGGTCCTAGATCATCCAAAATATGGAGAAATGAGGAGGCGCCACACTTTTGGCTAATACACCTATATATATATGGGAAAACCTTATGTTGGAGTAAGTTTAGAACTAAACAGTACCAAGCAAAAAAAGAATCATGCACACTCCTTATGATCCTGAAACAAAATAATGTCTTAAGATTCAAGAGACCACCTAATTTTTGACAACATATATAGGTAATAGGGAAAGGGGTAAGAGTTAATCCCCACTTTTTTTGCATGTGTAGTTTAAAAACCTAATCTTTCTAGTTCATTTTTTTTATGAAATTTTAACTCCCACTCCCAACTCTTTTGTATTGGGAAGGTAACTACCCTAGTCTCCATTTATATCAACCTAAGCTTAGTAAGCTACCTACCTTGATCTTTCTACTTTATTAGGTATTTTGTACAAATGAATGCCACACACCCTGCCTTTGTCAAATACATGCAGATACATCGATATCAAAATCTTTTATAAAAAAAGATTTCAGAAAAACTATTCTCTTGTATGTATAGGCTGGATAGAGCAGATTTAATCTGAGGACATCAAACGACATATTTTGTTATATAGCTCATGGTGAGGTGAAATTTTGAGGAGAGGTGAAATGAACCTAGCAACAAAAAACATATATATATATATATATTATATATATATAGGGGTTAGGTTAGGGTGCTCACACTATGGAGTAATTTATCATTGTACTCAATATTTTTTGACACCTATGTACCCTTGTTTTATACATGGAATATTTTTTTAGTAAGGTCATTTAGAGGGGTGTGACATCGTCCACATAGGGTGTGATGTCACCCACATGGACACACTAGTAGCATTTAATGCTCCATGTGGGTGACATCATACCCCATGTGGACGATGTCACACCCCTCCTAATGACCAAAAATAACCTTACGAAAAAAATTCTCCATATACAAAACAAGGATATATAGGTGTCCAAAATTGGTGAGTACAATGATAAATTACTCCATAGTGTGAATACCCTAACATAACCCATATATATATATATATATATAGACAATATAACATACTCAATAAAAAAGGATGAAAATGCCCTTGGCTCTTGCAGTAAACTTGTGCTGTCCAGATTGGTGAGTTCGGGCCATCAAGCCTATTGTGTAGCATAGATTGTTCATTCGATAATATATGCCCCACACACTTCTATGTATGTCTGTTCATGCATTTGTGTGTGCTTTTTTGAGTTTGTGTGCGCACGCACATGCTCCCTTGACTTGTTGGTTGGTCCCTCTCTGATTTTTTTATTTTGATCATCTATGGGATGCCGCATTCCCTAAGTTGGTTGGTCCCTTTCCATGTTTCTCTTTGTTTCATCCCTTATGCTTTCTACTTAATGGTAACTTCCAGGTTTGGTTGATGGAGGTCAAGGGTTCGAACTTTGAGAACCGATGTTTAGAAATTTGGCCTGCCTTGAGGCGGGCCAAGGCCTTGGGTGCCTCACCTAGTGGCAGACGTCCACATAGGATGGTGCCATACAAAAGATATCTACCTTTTTGGCCAAGGCTTTATCTAGGCACCCGCCTAGTGCCTTGGCCCACTTTATGAGCCGTGGTGGGCACCTTGATGCCCCCTGCCTAAGGGCGGAATATGGCCTTCAAGGGAGGGCATTTGGATTTTTACCCCCCCTGCCCAAAAAAAAATGACCTAAAAGGGTGTAACAGGGTTTTGGGGGGCATTCAAACCCTCCTAACCCTACTTGCTAGAAAAGAAAACAGAGATTAAAAAAATTCAAATGCAAATTTTTTTGGCAACCAAAACTTGTTGATTTGAGTCTATTTTTATGGGTTTCAAAAGGTCAGTGGATTTCAATTCCAAGTTTAGGGTTTGGTGATATAATTTACTTTGGGGTTTGGATTTGTTTCTTTTCCTCACTCTCTCTGTTTTGTTTTTTTTTTTTTTTTTTGAAGTTTGGGTGTGGATTTGTTTCCTCTTTTAAATATTGTGCTTGGGTTTGAGTTTATGGATATCTTAGCTTTTGTTATATTTTTTCTGCTTTATTGCCCCTGTTTAATTCTTTTATCGATTTTCAGTTATGGTTTAGTGACTTTTTTTTCGATATTTGGGTTTTTGTTGAGGACTTTTTCTGGTTTTGATTTTGTAAAAGACTTTTTCTAGTTTTGATTTTGTAAATTACTCAATATTTTTCTATGGATTAGGGTTAGGGTTTTCTGGACAACATTTTCTATGTTGGATTGCTTTATTCAATTCTCAAGTTTGGCTTGTCGCTTAATTGACTTAAAGTATTATGTATTCAAGATTGGGTTGTGGTGGCTTTTTGTATTTTTAAGTCTGGTTGGTTGTACCAGGTTGTTTGTTGAGTTGGTAACAATGTTTCTTCTGGTGCAAATAAACAGGTTGATCCTGGCTGGAAATTGCAATATTGGCTAATCAAAGTGACAATAATTGGATGCAATGTGAATTTTGTCAAGGAATTTATAATGCCGGCATAAATCATAGAAACAAACATCTGGCTGACAATGGAAGGAATGTAGTCCCTATGAAATCGGTGTCTCCTGAAGTTAAGAGAGAGATGTTGGCCTAGAGGCAGGTTGAAAGAAGAAGGCCTAGAGGCAGGTTGAAAGAAGAAGGGGAAGAAAAAATTGTGAGGACAATGAAAGATCAGTGAATGTTTATGGGTAAAAAAAAAGAATTATATTTATATGCTGAGGAAGGGGTGCTTGTGGGGTCTAGTACTAGGCAAAGGGGGTTTGGGTAGAGGAAGCCTCAGCAAAGGTGCCTATATCCCTTGAACTTGAGGTTGTGGTTCGAGAAAGAAGCATAATGCTATAGAGAGCTGCCTTTTGACAGAGGATATGTGTTGGATAGATTAGTACCAGATGGATGTATTGAGCAAGCTTTCCTTTTAATGCCACTACCTTGAATTGCTTCCATGCTATGTTGGAAGCTGTTTGGGCCAGGGTTGAAGGCTCCTATACATTATGAGCTCAAGGGGCCCCTACTAAAACAAGAGTTGAAGCTCACAAATAAGTACTTGAAGACCCATAAGGATGCATGGGGGAAGTAATGGGGTTGCATTAATGACAAACATATGGACTGGTAGGCATGGAAGAAATATCATGAACTTTTTGGTGAATTTTCCAATGGGGACAATGTTTGTGAAGTCAATTGATGCTTAGAGCAGACTTATGATTCACAGTTTTTTATTAGTTTAGTAGATTAGTGTATATAGAGGAGGTGGGTGAACAATATACTATTCAAGTAGTTACAAGTACGCTGCAGCCCATATGGCAGCTGCTGCTAATCTATTTTTGGAGACGAGGCTGCTAGGGTGGGAATTGGGTCAGGTTTACTAGTGGACCTGATTGGTCAACTTGACTGGGTCCAGGTCTGGACCCAGATCTTGGACCTGATTGGTCATATCTGGGTCCACCTGACCTTGACCCGACCCAGGTTGGGTCTGGGTCCGGCTTAGATAATATTGGGCCTGGTCAGGGTGAGCTTGACCCGCCTCACCCCGCCCTGGTGTACATTAGTATAAATACATTCTAGTACTATTAAGTATATAATGTAAAATACATTTTTTATTTATAGACCCGCACCTGACCCGACCTGAGCCATTCCCACTTCTAGAGGCTGCAATGTTTTTAGACATCCAATGTGGCTCACTACATTGACTTCATGCTTGAGGCAATAAGAATGTTTAAAGTGGTGGACAGAACAATTAGGAAAGCAAGAGTTGTCACTGCTTTTATATTCAACAACACCCAAGTCTTGGCCATGATGAGGAAGTTTACAAAAAAGAGGGAGTTGGTGAGGACAGGGTTGAGTAGATTTGCTATTTTCTATTTTTCATTGTAGTTCCAGAAAGACAAGCTTAAGGTCGTGCTTGTCTCTGAGGAATGGACCAAAAGCAAGTGGTCTAAGCATGGTAAGGGGAAGAGAGCAGCTGATATTTTTTAGCAATAGCAGTTTTGCAATGGGGTTGCCTACTCCCTCCAAGCATTTGAACCATTGGTAAAGGGTATTGCGCTTGTTGGATAGTGAGAAGGAACTACTAATGGGTCATATTTTAAGGCAATGGTGGTTGTCTAGGATATATTCAGAAGAACTTTTCCTATGATGAAAGAAAATATTCTCTGATTATGAAGATTGTGGATGATAAGTGGAATACCAGCTGCATATGCCCTTGCATGCTTTAGGTATCATCTCAACTCTCCTTATTGCTAATGTGGAAGTCCCGGCCCAAGTGACATTTGAGCTGGATAAGTAGAGATTCTCAACAGAGTCATTAGGCACAGTTGTATCAGTAAAGCACAAGAACAAAATCTATCCATACAAGTACAAAAAGTATTTTTTCATGAATTTGTGATTTGTGTTCTTAATTCAATTTTGTAAGTATACTGATATACTCTAGTGATTTTTATGTAATGTGGTTTCATGGGGTGCAGCGTCAAGCACTTGCAGAAGATGGCCCTTAGCATTTTCAATTTGCCCTGTAGCTCATCTAGTTGCGAGCACAACTTAGCACATTCGAGATGATAATCTCTTGACGCACTTGTCCATTTGTCCAACACTCCTACTTCTCCTAAGTCATACGACTCCTCATATGCCCTATTAGGGCATCCCTAAGCCCCTAACTTGTATAATCATGCATTTATGCATTATTCAAAAGGATACACACAAACAAGAGAAAAAAGCTTGAGCAGAAGAGACTGAACTATCTTGTTTATGTTCAGTACAATCAGGGGCAGAAGAGCACTATCATTCAGGAGTGCCATCAAACACCCCATTTTCTGTGATACTAATGGATGAGTGATTGGTCAATAGGGGTAGACCCGGATTCGGACCCCAAAATATAGTGTGGGACCTAGACATGGGCCCGGAGCCCACCAGACCTGATCAAACCCGACCCAAAAATTAAAATATCTATGTATTTAGCTATGTTGAAATATATTTTCTAATTTGAAGCCCAAAAAAATATTATGAGACCTTGACCTGGACTACCCACCGAGTCCAATTTTTGGACCCATACTCGGACCCAGATCGGGTCTACTCATTGAATCCCGAGTCGGGTCCAGGTCCATTGCCACCCCAATTGGTCAATACTAGAAAAGATGCAGTTTACCCTTTAGAGAGTTTGAGCTGGGGCCAAGTTCATGAGGCTGTTGGAAGCCCAATGAGCCATTCGTGGCCACTAGATCTGAATCTAGAAGGTAAAGCAAGAAAATAGTAAGGGAGGAGGAGGAGGAGGAGGAGGAGGAGGAGGAGAAGGAGGAGGCTAACTTGGAGGTGACCAAGGAAGAAACATGACAAGTTGAGGAAGGGTATGACTCTGATGATATTGCCGTGGCATCATCAGATATAGTGGTGGTGATCATGGGGATGGAGACAGTAGTGTCCTTGGTGATGGTGGTGGTAATGATGATGTAACTCAATTTGAAATTTGAGTTAATATAATTTGGTATAATTTAGTCTAAACTTTGAAGTACTTGTTAATTTATTGTATTTTAAGTTCGACTTTCAAGTCATGCAAGTTTTAATCTTATTAAGTTTTAGTAATTCAATTTCAAGTTTCAAACTCATATTTGTATGTGTTTGAAATAGTACATCTTAATAACACACACAAAACACCTTACAAATAGCTTTTTCCATTACATATTCCATAAGTTCAATTAAGGGGGTTTGGTAGGCCCCAAACAATTGCAACCAAACCCCCGGGGTTTGTTTGGGGGGGGGGGGGGTTGGGTAATTGGGAGCGCTCGAACACAAGTACCCTCCTAGAAGCACCACCTAGGTGGCCAAGATCCCTGGACACCTAGGCTGCCGAAACTGTAATCTTAAGCATTGTTTAGAAGTTTGCCTCACAAAACCAAAGTAGCTGACCTACCCCTTAGTTTCTTTTTATTTCCTATTCTGAGTGTTCCTATTTTGTGCTAGAAAAATGCCATTGTGAAGGCCTTGTCATCACAAGATATATTTCTGCTGCACGGACCTCCGGGAACTGGAAAGACGACAACTGTTGTTGAAATAATCTTACAAGAAGTGAAACGTGGGTCCAAAATTCTTGCATGTGCGGCTTCCAATATTGCTGTAGACAACATCGTTGAACGACTTTTCCCTTATAGGTATAACTTGTTACTCTAACTTCCTTTTACATCTGTATCTTTAAAAACAAAAAGATTTCTTATGAGATGTTAGTCATGTGCCTCTATTCTTGTGTTTGATGCATTTTATAAGATTTTTGTGGTTTGTGTTATATACATGTGGGTATAGAGTTTAGAGTGTCATTAGGATTAGGGATGGTGAGTGTGGATGGATAGGCTTTAGGAAGTTATGGATTAGGGATGATCTTTAGGATTTGCAATTCCTAGGTTTGTTTAGTCTTATGGTGCACAGTGTAAGAGATTTCCATGAGTGTGTAAAATGTGTGTAATATTACTATGGTCTATGTTTTCCAATTGTTTCTTTTCTTTTGATGTCTTAGGGCTTTATATTTTCTATAATAAAAAAGAATTATTAAGTATAAAAATAAGTGGCCCATTACTTTCAATGATGGTATCGGAGCTTCAAGCATGGCATCACCATTTCTCTTTCTCACTGTATGCATTGTACATTTAACCTCGAGGATGGAGTTCATTGTAGCTCTCCCCTACTGAACTATTTTTCTATTTGATGGCCACTGAGGAACCTTTATTGCTTGTAGTACAATAGTGCAACCATGTGTCTAGAATAAACATAGGAAAAAACTGAAAAGAGTTTGTTTGACTTGTTAGGATCTGTTTTAAAAAAAAATAATCAGAAGGCTAGGTATGTTTTATTTGACAGTAATTGCTCTTGTTATTAACTTCTGCAAAAAGTTCATATAGCATGGAATACCTGCCTCAGGTTATGCCTTTTTGGATTATATGGTCTCTTTACTTTGGATGGTTTCTTGTGTGCTAGAACACTGATCTTGCTGATGTAGCATTTCAATAGGTGTTATTTTTCTTCTAGTTTTTTTGTTTTTTAAGTGGGTGTTGAATATTGACTTTTGTGTGTTGGAATTTTCCTATTCTTAGAGTAAAGTTGGTGAGATTGGGGCATCCTGCAAGGTTACTTCCTCAAGTTCTGGAGAGTGCTCTTGATGCACAGGTATCAACAGCTAAGGAATACCTTGAGACATTATAGTAGTCTTGATCATTAGAACTTTGTCGCTTTGTTGCTCATGGAAGCAACACTTTCCTCAATTAAAAGGAGAGTGGTAATCACTCCAGTCATAAGTAAAAGTGCATGGACTGGAATATGAATTCTTTATCACATGCATTGTAGTTTCTACTGGTATATTTCTTTTCTGATTGGACTTCTGTGCTTCTGAGTATACAGAGATTGCATGAGAGAGGCTTCTTTCTGGTTTAACTTGTGACCTGTACTACATGAAATTTGCTTGTTTTTATTTGATTTTATTTTTATAGTTGTATGTTTGTACACTTTAAGAAACCCACGCATATTTGTAGATGCGTAGATGGATTTGCACATCCCTGCATATTTAGATATATGTGTTTGTTTGACAGTATGGTGACATAGGGTTTGTTTGCAATCATTTTTGTTGGTGCATACATGTATGGCATGATTTATATAGCTGTTGTTGTGTTAGATCTGTAATTACTTGAACACTGTAGTTCTCACTACTATTTGCTTTATGCCATTGTTTGAAATTGTCAATTTTCTTTTAGATCTTGCGGGGAGATCATAGCGCTCTTGCAAATGACATTCGGAAAGAAATGAAGGTAATGTATGATATGCAATTGGTTTTCAAGGTACTTATTTTTGCATTAAGTTTTCATCAGAGCTCTCAAACCAGCAATTTATGTTTAAAACATTGTATTGCCTTCACTAGAGTCCCCTATTGATGATTGATTGCCCTCCTAACTGGAGCTACTCATGTGTATTTGCCAAACAAGTACCTGAATGTGAGTTGACAGGTTTGATGCTGTAATATGCATGCACTTGACTGATTTGATTCATATTCATTTTCATTCAGGTTATGAGTGGGAAGCTATTGAAAACCAAAGATAGGAACTTGAAAAGGGACATCAGGAAAGAACTCAGGAGCCTTGCAAAAGAAGAGCGTAAACGGCAGCAACTAGCGGTAGTGGATGTGTTGAAAAACTCTGATGTGGTTCTGACAACTTTGACTGGGGCACTTTCTCAAAAATTGGAGAGTACTACTTTTGATTTAGTGATTATTGATGAAGCTGCCCAGGCACTTGAGGTAGCCTGCTGGATTGCTCTTTTAAAGGTGTGCTGATCTTCCTTCTCCATTTCCTACGAGTATATTGCTATTTCACACTTACTTGCAAGATGGACTATCTTGAGAGAAGAGGCCCTTGTCTTAGTGATCAGTGAGCATTTTTTTATGGTCAAAGTGCAATCTAACACTTGATATAAATAAATGTTGCTCTCATTTTCTCATTCAGGGTTGTTTAAACTGAGGTTTATACCATTTTCTCTATGGATGTAAGTTGTCCCTTTCCATTTTATGTGATGATTAATAATTTCGTTAAAAAATAGCAAAAATGAAAATTGTTTCAAAGAAGAGCAAAGTGATTTTTATATCTACACAATGGCCTTCTTGTGATAGCCAAAAATCCTGCGATCCCCAACTTCTCCTACCACTCACCACAAAAACCCCCACTTTCTTCTGCGCCCCAAAGAAAACAAACAACCACAACCAAAAAAAAAAGAAGGAAAGAAATTCGATGACCCCGACCTATACCTACTTACACCCAATTCGGATTATCCATCTTTAACTTTTCCTTCCTCAACACATCAGTCCCATTAAACGCATAGACCTGGAAAAGAAATATGACATCTTTGCAAAGACACTACTGAACTATTCTCGGATATATGTTCGTTTATGCAACATTTCTAGTGTACCATTCGGTTTCTATTTGAAATCGATCTCATGGTTATAATATGCTTTGAGGCAATTTATATTTATATTAAGCTCTTTTATAGGGGAAAAAAATCCGTTGTAGATTCTGAGTTATGATTTTTTTTCCCCCTTATTTTTACTCTATACATCTTCTCATTTCATTGACTGGCTTCTTGGATTACCTGAGCCGCCTAGAAATAATAAATTTTGTTATCGATTTGGATTCTTTATAAGAAATAAAATCAGGCAGAAAAGCCTTGTGATGTCCCATAGAAATAATTTTAGATTTTGGTGAACCATATGTGGATGTAATCATGGTAGCATAGATTAATAGGCTAGTTAGTGCTCTCAGGTATCTTTCTTTTTTGGACGGGATCAATATCACTTTCGCCTGATGATATTTTAAGAATGCAGTCAATATATTCACCAATTTATGCAGGATTTAAGAAACAAAATATTGATGTTTCTATTGGATAGTCAGTTGAAAAAAATGTCTATTGGGAACTGACTGCAGCATATCAAGCCAAAAGGTCATGCTTTACTGGTTTCTCTTTTCAGTTGCTTGACCATCGTTCGCTGATCAAACAAATAATAAAAGTATCGATCATTGTTGCTATATCTTTGTTAAGTCAAGACCAAATATGGAGTCATGGGCACTATCGCTACAAACCAGTTGCTACTAAGAATCTCATGAAATGGTTAAGAGTCTAAGTATCAAAACCTATAGATTAGTTCATTGAAATTAAAAGTACCCTTTGGATTGGTGTTTTTGTGTTTCTTGATAGAGCAAAGCATATAGAGGTCACACTATTGTTGTTCTGTGGATTCTGAGGGATGTCAAGATAATTCACTCAATAATGGCAAAGGCAATAAACCTAGAGCATAACATCAATCTCAAAACCAGTCTGAAACGATCAAAGGTTGTAAAGTTTGAAGGAAGGATCAAAGGTTTTAATGTCAGAAAGGATCAAAGGTTATAATATCTCCCACTATTCCTCTTCATCTCTCTCCCCTGCACCACTCTCCATAGTTTCTCTCTATATCTATCTCTTTAATTCTCTCTTTCTCTCTCTCAATCTCTCTATATCTCTCTCGCCCTTCTCTCTATCCTCTATCTTTTTATCCATCTTTCTCTATCTCTTTCTTCCCCACCCTTTTTCCCTCTCTCTCCACTTCACTCCCCTATCTATTCTCTTCCCACTCCTCTCTCTCTCTCTCACATCTATTCTCTCCACTTTACTCCCCCTATATATTCGTTTGTAACTCCTCTTTCGTTTTCTATTTATTCTCTACTTCGCTCCTCTCTCTCTCTCTCTCTCTCTCTCCTCCTTCTCTAGCACACAAGTTTATGGGAATCCCTCCCCCAATTCTTGTAGAGCAGCTAACCTGTGGCCACCTTATTGATGGAGTTCAGAGCAAAAGTAGCCACGAGTATCTTTTTTCAGAGCGACAAATTCCTCCTAATTTTTGCGCACATTTGGAGGATGGAAAACCCTAGGAGGGCTTCCAAGAAGAACAAGAAGAGCAAGAAATAGTTTTGGTGTTTTTTTAGTTCTTTAAGGTTATTTAAGATGTTATTTACTTATTTATTTCATTCCTGGACCAGTTAGGGATTTTTTAGATATTTTAATTAAAGTCAAGGAGTTTAGTTTCAATTTATATTTAAGTTAGGAGCTTTTGGTCAATAGTTAATTTGTATGGAAAAATTTTGTCCAAAACAATTATTTTTAATTATAAATAAGGGTATGGATGGGCTGGATAATCATTCATGTATTCCTCTTTAAGAAAAGAAAGACTTGGTCTTAAGGTTTGAGCCCTAAGTGGGAGAAAACCTCAGGGCTTCTCCAAAATTGTGTGCTTCTTGCTGATTTTCTTAGTTTCTTCAAGTTGTCTCTACATCACTTATCCTGCACCTCATGGCCATTTTGTACAAATGCACTTTATATAAAAATAGAAATGTATTGTCACCTTCTATTAAGAGAAAAGTAGGGCTCTTAACGACTACGAGATAGCAAGCTTCACAACTTTGGCAGCAGAACTTCAATCCACCTTCTTAGCACCCACAGGTCCAGATCATATCATTTGGACATGTGCACCTTCTGGACTCTTCACAGTGTCATCCTTCTATAAAAGCCTCTCTCTACCTCTAACGCTTCCCGTAGCTCCTGCCGCTACTGCTGCTCAAGCCTGGGACTCCTTTGCCCCCCCAAAAATCAAGATATTCATGTGGCTGGCTCTCTCCCAAAGAGTCCTCACAGCGGATCAATTGCTGAGAAGGGGCATCCCAATCCCTACTCGATATGTCATGTGCCTAACTGTTGAGGAAACAAACAACCACCTACTGCTGCATTGTCCATTTGCCTTGAACATATGGGGGGCAATTCTTTAACTCTTCAATGTTCAGTGGGTTTCACCGGCAGAGGTAACATCCATCCTCTCAGCCATTAAACCTTATCCTTGGACTAAAGCGGGGATACTTCCCTGGAGATCCTTGGTGGCAGCCGCATTATGGGCCATATGGATCAAGCGAAACAACAGTACTTTCCGGGGGGGATTATTGCCCTTGGACCAAAGTCTTTGACAAGCTCAAGTCCTCCATTATCTTTTGGGCTACCAATCACTGCTATTACAGAGGAATTCCATCCTCGATGTTCAGCCACGATTGGCACAATGTCCTTCAAACACATCAAGTGCATTTGCCAAGGACCACTAGGTGGAAACCCCCACCAATACGACATCTCAAACTAAATTTCGATGGATGCTCTATTGGGAACCCTGGTCCATCAGGAGTAGGAGCCATCCTTAGAGACGACCTAGGCTCCACTCTGACCACTGTCTCCAAATTCATCGGCCAAACTAATTCCATGGAAGCTGAAGCGCTAGCTCTGTTGGAAGGCCTAAAGCTCATAGACCCTCTCCACTTACATTCTATAGTGGTGGAGGGAGACTCCAATAACACTATTGCTTGGGCTCAAAAAATCTCTCTCCTCCCCTTGGGTCTTTTCACATGTGTTTGATGAGATTGATCACCTCTACAGGAATATGTTCGTCGAGTGGATGCATACATGGAGGGAAGGAAACAAAGATGCTGATACGCTCACCAAAGAAGCAGTACAGATGGCGAAAAACTGACAATTTTTTGGGTTTTTATCTTTTTTGGACAGTTCTTAGTCTTGTTCTTCAAATCAACCTATTTTGTTAGGTTGCTTTGTTCCATTGTAACCTCCTAAAAAAGGACTTGATTCTTCTTTTTTGGTTCTCAATTTCCTCGAGCATCCTCCTCTGTGGATCGCCAAAGCCTTTTGTACTTCTCCCATTTTCATCTATTAAAGGTTAACATTATTAAAAAAAAATGAAGAGAAAAGTACGAGCAGGAAAAGAGGGTACTCCTAATGGGTTTACAGTTGGACCTCCTATCTGCCTTGAAGATCATTGCAAATAAATGAAAATTATGCAATCCAACTACAAACATACTCTACTAAGAGTTACTCCGTCTCTATTTATAGAATGTAAATCCTTGAATCTCATTTGGTGTTGCACTTAAACATGTATTGATGAGGCATTAGCCTCTGCATATGCATGTTTGCAAAGAAAGATTACCCATAATTCATGCAAGTGAGCAATGCAAATGTTATCCTTGGATATGAAAGGGAATGATACAAATGCATATACAGAAGCATTAGTCCAATATTGACTGTGAGAAATATGTGTGCATAGATGCAAATCTTCTTTCTATGAATTCGCTTTATGTGAACCAGGAGGTTCAGTACATGTGGCTTGGTAAATACTGTGGCAATACTACTCTTCATGGTTTTCTAGAACTTCATGGGTCATATTCATTATTTTAAAAGAGGATAAGGGCAATACTGATTATTTTTCTTTTTAAAGCAAGGTCAGCATTATCATTTTGTTTAAAGGAGCCCCACAGCCCTTATTTTTACCATTTTCATGTATATTATTCATGTCTATTCTCTTTACTACCATCAATGGGATTTTTCTTGACATCCCTTGGGATTTTACCTAGCTAACAAACAATTGTCACCAAACTGGGGACCAAGTAACAAAAAGAGTTTCAATGACCTTATGTCCTAATTTGTGACAAATGCATCGATATCCTCCTAGAGTTGACATGCGAAGGGCACTTACAATCATGCATCCATCAATCAGAGCTAAGAATGATCATTTTCCTTAGTAAAGATTGTTTTGAATCATGCGAATGGGCATTATAGCAGAGGTTATCTATCATCTGCTAATTTTTGCTTTTGGGGACTTTCCTTAATTGTTTAATTTTTTGATCTTGGTAAATGTTTATATTATTTACCCTTCATTTTGACCTGTGAAAATTGAATGATTAAGTTCAACTTGATGGTAGCTACACACACACACACACGTGCGAAAATTTCATTGATGAGCAAATTTATACAATATTTCGCTCATGGCTCATCACCATCCAAAGTCCATTAGACTGTCACAATTGTCTGATAGTGTTTGAATTTTACTAGTCTTTCTACAAATCCGATTTGACCTGAAATTTTGTCGGTGTGTCTTAGTGAGGTGCACCAAAATAAAATATAAAGAATAATTTAAATAAACATAACTGAATTACCCCTTCGAATATTTCAGAGGTATTTTTGCAATTTATTTTTTGAGGATTATTTTTAATTTTAAACTGATCGGTGCCACGGATTGGGCACCCAAAAAGCCCATCCGGATCGGTGTTTCTGATCGGGAATCGACCGAATCGGTTGGATTCGGCCTTAAAAAACATTCAAAAAAATTATTAAAAGTCATTATAAATGTTGTTTTTTAATAATCTAAGAAGAAATGAGGGTACTAAATTAATAACGTTTATTTTTTTTCATCAATAAGCGAATATTGAGATGTTCTTTCCTTGTATGAAGATTCTCATCAAACATTTATTAAAACCTAACTAAATACAATATTATAGATTGAAATTAGAATTATTGGTTTGTATTTTATTATTTTATCATCATTTTACTATACACATAAAGTGAAATTAGTATCACGTCAAAGTATCAAACATTTATTATTTCGTTTTACTCATCCAAAATTATTACAACCTAACTAAGTATAATAGTAGATATTGACATTGAAGTTGTTGGTTTATAACTTTATATTTTATAATTATTTTATTATACAAATAAAAAAATCTAAAATGTCTTATAAGATCATCTAATTTAAAAAGTCTTATTTGCATTTATAAGACAAAATAATATATTACAAAATTTATAATATAAATAAATTAATAAATAAAATACAAGATTTGGTTATCAATGTATAATTGTTAATTATAATATAATAATAAACATTATTAAAAATATTAGAAAATGATTCCATATCATATGATTAAAAACAAAATAAATCCCCTATAAATTTTAATGTGATCATATTCATGTGATTATACTGACATAAGTTTAACAAGTTATTAAGATAAATAAACAATACGACTTTCAAGATAGTTGTACTAATTTTTGTAAATGAATTAAATAGAATTTCTTTATGTAATTATATGCAATTAAAACTTTAAGTATATGTACTTTTATTTTTTGTGCATTATAAAAAAAAGGAATAAATATTATTAATCTTAAAAAATTTTATTTTGTTGATTATTTCATGTAGACAAATCTAAGTAAGAGAGTGATAGCTTCCTAAGGTGCAAAACAACTACCGTTGGGCATCCAATGAAAGAGCTTCCTAAGTTTTTACCCAATTACATGCCACTCCCATTTGATATGCAATGACGAACTTATCTAGAAAGCTAAAAGTAATCCCATATCCAAGATTTGGAGAGAGAATGCCACCATAAAAGGTGACCTCAACGTCATCATTAACATAAAGATGCCTTTGAGGTGAGCACGATATGAGAGTAGGGTCTTTTAACCGATGAGGTAAGCGTGATTCAAATGCGGCAGGTGGGTGGTTGGGTGGGGCCCACTAGGATAATTTTATAAGAAAGCTAATTCAAAAAGCATGCTCACTGTAGTGACTTGGCTTTATGATGTGGGTGGTGGCGAATCCCGTTTTTTCACTGAAATCGGAATGTGTTGGGTGATACCCAATCTGGATTGCCCGATTTAGGATCGGGTTGCCAATTTTTGAAACATTGCTTTATTTAAGTGCGAGTTGGTTATATGTACACATGCTCCAAATTTCAGGTCAATTTGATTCGTAGAAAATTATTAAAATTTAAACACTATCAGACAATTGTGACCATATGATGGACTTTAGATGGTAATGAGCCATGAACAGAAATACTGGAGAAATTTGCTCATGAGTGTTTGTAAGTATTTTCCTATATATAGACAGGTAGTTTTTAAAGGAGTAATTAGTCTGGCTTGATTGGCTCAGTTGTGTGACTAGGATGGTGTGGTGTTATCCATTTGAACACGCCAATATGAATTCAATCTATGATTGGCTCCAGTTCTTTCCAGACTATGTTTTCTGTAGTGTTCATTTCTTCCTCTATTTATTGGTTGAAGTTGCTCGTCATTTTCCCATCTTAAGCACTGATACTACTTTATTTCTCGGATTCTGTTTCATGTCTTCATTTTTTGCTTGTGTTTTCTATTTCTTGTTGAGGAAGCCTCAATACTTGGTGTGGCTTCACTATCCATGAACCTTTTACAGGGTTCAAGATGCATACTTGCAGGCGACCACCTTCAACTTCCTCCAACAATTCAGAGTGCTGAAGCTGAAAAAAAAGGATTAGGAAGAACCCTTTTTGAGCGCCTGGCAGACCTATATGGAGAAGAAATTACAGCCATGCTCACCGTCCAATACCGCATGCACAAGCTAATAATGGATTGGTCATCTGCAGAGCTCTATGACAGTAAGGTGCTTGATTGCAATACATGATGTGTATGAACTTACTGTAGATTGCAATACAGAATAAACATTTGCAACATTGAAAGAAATAAAAACTCTCTGTTTAAACTTCTATGTGGGAGGAAGTTGCCTATTTTTTGCCTTGTCTTTATTCCCCTTAAAGCTTATTAGCTTAGAATTAATGTGACTAAGATCAATTTTGCAGAAAATCAATTTTGTGGCCAATAGGGTGATCTCATTCTTGAAATGCATGGGTGTTTATTGTTGTAGCTATTGAAACCCCCAAAAGTTTTGCCATAATTGGTGAATAACTAAGTATGGAGAAATTTCCACAGTTCCACCTGCAGCTATTGTCAGAGTGTGTGGCACATTATAGAGTTTCAGCTTGAATCTGCTTGATTAGTCATTGATGCTGGAATTAGATGCTCGAATTAAGAAAATGCTTTCGAATTGGTGTAAGACTGAGATCTTTGTGAGTTGGTCAGGATTACAAAATTATTATTGATGAATAACTCACCATGCAGATAGAAGCTCACCCAAGTGTTGCTGGCCATATGCTTTATGATCTAGACGATGTGCAGAGGACATCTTCAACTCAACCAACCCTCCTTTTGATAGATACTGCCGGGTATATTCTTCTCTTCCCATGTAATTTTGGAGTTCAGCAAACACGCCGTACTTAGCAAATTTTCTTTCATGCCCCACGAGCTTATAATTTAGATTGCTTTTTCTTGTGCTTTGAAATGTTCAGCAACCTGTTATCCTTAAGATTTTTCACTTGACATTCAGCACAGTATCAAAATACTTTTGTGCCTGCACGCTTATAACTTGAAATACTTCTTCTTGTGCTATGAAATGTACAGTAACTTATTTTGCTGAAGTTTCTTCACTTGATATCACAGATGACCACCTACATAATTGCTCAGAGAGTCAGAGTTGCCTTATGTAGGCCTTAATAACTCAAACGGATGAAACCTTATAATCAATTTGAACTTTCAAGTTGTTGGTCTTGACTCTTGTCCCCTAGGTTACTTGAATCGCATGTTTAACAGCTAAGAATGATCAGGTTTTTGAGACATCTAGTTTAATGAGGCTACATCATTCTGAGGTTTTGGCGGCCATATACATTTTTGTGAGAGTATTGTGAACAATTTTGCTTGGTGCTTTGTCAAACCCCTTGCTTTGAAATTACAGGGGAGCATGTCCTTGGTCAACATGAAGCCATAGCTGTTCACTTTACCTGCTAGGTTGGTTGGGATTTTGTGTGGAAACTTCTTAGACAACTACCTATGACCACCTACGGCCCTTAAACAAGCATACTGTTTCTGGGAATGTGATCCAGTGCCATAGTGCTTTTGCATCACACTAGGGCTTGTTGTGATCTCCACTTTTGTTCTTTCTTATGTTGTATTTTATTTCGAGCTTAATTATCCACTTGGGTGAATATAGTGCACTTCAAAGTCACTAAAGTAAATGAGTGAAACACCAAGATGTTCCAACTTCATCTGGGCCCCTTCTTTGCATTTATGTATATTTTCTTTTTCCCCAGGTGTTCCTACTACAAGTATCAATACCATGCATGTTATGTATCTTTAAAGTTCTTTATCACAAAAAGTCATTTATCGCCATTATCACCCAATGATGTGAATGAATAAACTGGTCACAGGAAATTTTACCCAATTATTCAAGTGATGAATGAATTTAGTTATACACTATACACACTCACATATTTATTGAATTCATAGAATCCAAGCGAGAGCAATCTCTAGGCCTAAGATCTTGAGGTTGTTGGGTATTGCACGTGTTTTGGGATTGTCAATTATTACTTCATAGGATGAATTTAGGTCCATTTCAGATGTGATATGGAAGAGAAAAAGGATGAAGAAGACAGCACATTGAATGAAGGAGAGGCTGCAGTTGCCTTAGCCCATGCAAGGAGACTAATTGAGAGTGGTGTCCATGCATTGGATATCGGCATTATTACTCCTTACGCTGCGCAGGTCAAATCTTTTCTTTTTCTTTTTATGCTACTCCTGGCATTGTTTAATGAATATGAAGAGCATGTAGATGACATAATAAAATGCTAGAGGTATATCTTTATGACTTGAAAAATCTTAAAACTTCTTGGATGAGTATTCACCACCAGAGTTTTCCCTGCGAATCTTAATTTTCTTATGACTTGAAAAATCTTAAAACTTCTTGGATGGGTATTCACCACCAGAGTTTGCTCTATGAACCTTAATTTTCCTTCCAAATTTTATTTGAATCATATTGCTAAAGGTAACAAATGCATGATAGACATCAGATTCGTATTCAGGAAATATACCCAAGTATGACGAGAGATAATCCACAAAGAACACAACACAAGAAGGGCCTACGTATCAGAGTGGACAAGATCAGATATTTAATTGTACTTTCAGAGATAGGAAAAGGCAATGCTGATAATTTGGCCAGCTAGCTTACACTTATATTTCTGTAGTTCATCATTGTAACTCTTAGGAAAATTGCATGAAGAAGGGATAGCTCCAAACTGAAACAACTTCTTGAGCCTCTCAGAACCAAGATGACCTAGATGCTATGCTAGAGTTGCCATGTATGGAGAGACAGAGGTCACACATCTGCAACTGCTAACAAGCTCCAATAATGAATTTAGGCAAAAGACTTGACCTACGTTATGACCTTTCCTAATTGGCTTCCTTGTCAGGATTTCCTTCATTAGGCAAACATACTGAATATACAAAACTGAACAGTTTTGATCAACTAACTAATGAATAGATGACAAATTCATGATTAAATGAGGAACAAACAGCACTTTGGACTTCTTGAACAAATGAGTATTAACTGCGCCTACTCTGCTAATTCTTAGTTTACAACCATTAGCAGTGCAAAGGGGGAATAGAAATTTGACATTCTCAGTTATATGACTAGTTGCACGAGAGTCAAGGAAACAGCGAGACCAAAAATGCTTGATAGTTCTGATAAGGGCGGGCCTGAACGTACACACTGAAGTGCCTCCTTGATAGAGTCCCAAGGGCAACAGATTCTGGGGTTCTAGCAACTGAGAATGGTGCACATGCGAAAAGGAATCTCAATACTAATGGCAGGAATTTCATACTATTCCATGGTTCACAAGCAAAAGAGTCTAGAACAGATGCAAAAACTCACTTTATTGATGCCTTGAACCACCGAAATAATTGATTTGTAGTCGTGTGTCTTAGAAAGTATGAATTGGTTTGCAAAACCCTAAGTATTTGCGAAACATCTTCCACTTCCCAACATAATATTTTCTTGGACTCGGGAGCAAAAGAGAAATCCCTAAAAAATAATCAAGTGTTTTAGGTGATGATAGGGATTGTACAGACTCCTGCAGTATTGCTATGGTACTTTTGCAGTGATGCGTTGTATCTAGATTGTAGTGCAAAATTGGTCTTCCTAATGCTGATCATAGATCTAGGGCTTTGAATCCAAAACAAAGATTTTTTATTCGATTGCAAATACTGAATCTCCATGAGGACTAATGAAGTGTAATGGATTAGAGATCTATTGATGACAAACCGATTAGAGTTTTGATTGAAGTCTAGCTCTAATACCACGTTAGAATCAGAGAAACTTGAGCAAATTTCTTATATATATATAGCTTTTGATATCTTAGGTTGATAGTCCAGGAGAATGGAGAGATTGAGGAAGATGTTGCGCATAAAATTAGAGTTGGGTGGGGGAGTGGAGATGTGCATATGGTGTTTTGTGTAATTGCTGCATACCGATGAAAGAAACTAAAGGGGATGTTTTATAGGACCGTTGTAGGACTAGTCATGCTTAAGGACAGAATGTTGGATGGTCCAGAGAAACATATCTATAGGATGAGTATAGCTGAGATGAGGATTTTGAGATGGATGAGTGCTAAGACAAGAAATGATAGAACTCAGAATGAATACTTATGAGAGAACTTTGGGGTAGCTTCAATAGGCTATAAGATGAGGGAAAATAAACCTAGGTGGGCTGGCCATGTGCAGTATAGACCTAATACAACGCTGGTTATGAGGAGCGATTTGGTTCAAGTGGAAGGCTCTAAAAGGACAAGGGGAAGGCTTAAAAGGACGTGGATGAAAGTAGTGTGAAGAGATATGGTGACTTATGGTCTGACTGAGGGTATGGTTCTTGATAGAGTAGAATAGCGGAACATGATTTGTGTAGCCGACTCCAAATAATTGGGATAAGGAATGGATGA
>NW_006499728.1:6302947-6341522 GCF_000471905.2 Amborella trichopoda | reverse complement strand
TAAAAAGCAGTATTATTCAAACTTTCATCGAATATAGAAACAGGAAAGTTCAACTTACAAAGAATGAAGAAAAAAAAAGACACCAAAAAGCTAGTTGATGAATTAGTCAAAAGATTGTCAAAATTATATATTAATAAGGGAAAAACCTTCCCTTGTTGGAGAATCACAGGTCTTACAAAAATCAAAGTTATACAGATCAAAAAATTTCTCAAATAGAAAATGGTTTTAAAATAGAAAGCTTAGATGTTAACAGGATAGATTATGGATGAAAAACTAGACCAGTTTCTCAAACTATGATGTATTATCCTCGATCCACTCCGGTAGATCTTCAAATAGAAGAATACCTTATTTCTAGTTCTATCTCCTACTCAGGAAAATCTGTTGTTAATTGAAACATAGACGGTATGTCTGAAAACCAAATCCTTGACCTAATAAAACACATGACTATGTATGCCACCGCTTGTAAGCATAGTGGAAATAAAGATCATGAAATTGCCAAATACATTATATATGGCTTTACAGGATGGCTTCGTGGATAATGAGATTTTCATATAAATGAATCTGTTAAGGATCAGATCCTTAATGCTACTAAACAATGGCTTGTTAAGAGGGAAGTTGGGCCTGAACAAGTCCTTGAAACTGTAGAAAATGAAGTTGATGCAATGAATACCCTCATTTAAACTATTACACTTCAGTTTGTTGGTAGTACTGCTCTTTTAGTAGCAACGTTGGAAGATTTATTATCTAACCTTCGTTGCCTACTCTGTCACATTTTAAATGGTATAAAGATGTGTTCTTTCTTAGGTTACTTTCAAGGGAAGACAGTAAAGCTGATCATTGGAAAGAAAAATTCATTTCTAGACTTCCTAACCTCTTTGCTGAAAAAGTTAAAACAAGACTTAAGAATAAGCACAATGGGTTTATTCCCTTTTCCCAATATACCTTAAGAGAATTGTCTGCTGAAATATGCGCTGAAGGTCTAGCCTTATGTACAGACCTGAAATTTAAAAGATAATTAGAAAAGCAACGAATGACTGATAAGAAGTAGTTAGGGGATTTTTGTGAACAATTTTGTTATAACACTTTACCATCTTCAAAACCCTTTTGAAAAGATAAAATTAAACATTTTCATAAATCTAGATTTAATCCATCCATGAAAAGGAGAAGTAAAGTTCCTAAAAGGCTCATCCAAGATTGTCCTTTCATGAATCACCCCTTCAAAACAAAGGGCAAAAGAAGTTATATGTCTGTTATAATTGTGGGAAGGTTGGACATTACAAAAATAAATGTAGAGTTAAAAAAAAGATAAATGAACTTGAAATAGATGATGATATTAAAAAACAAATTTTTGATATTCTCCTAATAAGAGAATATAATTCTAATATTTCTAGTAACTCGGAAGAAGAAATACTAATTGGAGAAATTAACGATGACGAATTTATTATTTCAAGTTCTGATTCTGATTCAAAGGGTGATAATGAAATTGATAACTCATGCCATTGTAACTTTTACAAAACCATCATAGATATGAACGGTTTAAGCTTAAATACTCTTACAAAAGAAGAAAGTCTGATTATCGATCTAATTGATAAAATTAGTGACCTTAAGGCTAAAAATGAAGGCTTAGTGCAATATATCAACATGGCCACAAATCCTTCTAGGCCTACCACTCCAAAACCTTCCCTCATTCCAACAAAAGCGGAGTATAGTTTTCAAGATATTCTTAAAAGAGTTCAAAACAGAACTCAAGCCGATCGAGAACCTTTTATCCTTGAGTTAAAACATGAAATTAATGACGTTCAAAACGAACTGATAATCTTAAAAATTAGGGTTCAAATTTTAGAATTAGCTACTATTACTTTTGGCAGAGAAAAATATCTTAACAATGAAAACAATGAAATCGAATTTAATAATTTGATAAATGATTATCAACATGACCCTCAACCACCTGAAGTTGAAGATACACTCCCAAAAGTTTTAGATAACAAGGAAGGTGATGAAGAGTGTAGCATAATAGAAAACGCCAAGATATAGAGTTTTGAACACATAAATCTCCTGGATAAGGTAATAACCCAACGATGGTTCACTATAGTAAAAATAGTAGTACAAAAGGAATACACTTTTCAAACTGCTGCTCTGATTGATTATGGCGCCGATTTGAATTGTATTAATGAAGGTTTGGTGCCTACCAAATATTTCAGCAAAACTACCCAAGTTTTGAACACCGCCGATGGTAGCAAAATATTAATTAATTACAAAATTTCTGATGCTATTATTTGTAATAATGGGGCCTATTTTACCTTTCTTTTTATTATGGTTAAAGGATTAAGTCAACCAGTTATCCTTGGAACACCTTTTTAAAATATATTATACCCTATAAAAATTGATGACACAAGGATTGATGCCAATGTTGAAGGATATGAAGTAAAATTCAACTTCTTTGATAAACCTAGATTACATAAGATAAATAATATAAAAAATAAAATCTCTACTAAAGAAAAGTTCATGTTCTCCTTAAAAGAAGAAATCAAATATAAAACAATTGAAGAAAAACTACTATCTTAAAAAATCCAGCATGAAATTAGTAAGTTTAAAACAACCCTTGAAAAATAAATTTGCGTTGACATTCCTAATGCCTTTTGGGATAGAAAACAACACATTGTAAAACTCCCTTATGAACCAAATTTTAATAAGCAAAAACTTCCAACCAAAGTAAGACCTATTCAAATGAATAGTAGGTTTTTAGAAATCTGTAAAAAAAGAGATTCAAGATTTACTTATTAAAAAACCAATTCGAAAAAGCTCCTCACCATAGAGTTGTTCATCCTTTTATGTTGAGAAGGCCTATGAAATTGAAAGAGGAGCTCATTGATTAGTCATAAATTATAAACCTTTAAATAAAGCATTAAGATGGATAAGATATCCAATCCCAAACAAACGGGGCCTTCTTGATAGGCTTATCAATACAAGTATCTTTTCAAAATTTGATCTAAAGTATGGATATTGGCAAATCTAGATAGGTGAAAAAGATAGATATAAAACAACTTTTAATGTCCCCTTTGGGCACTATGAATGGAATGTTATCCCATTTGGTTTAAAAATACACCATCCGAATTTCAAAACATTATGAATAAATATTTAATCCTTTCACTAAGTTTATGATAGTATATATTGACGATGTGCTTGTCTTTTCCGAATCTATTGAACAACATTGGAAGCATTTAAAGGTTTTTCATAAAGCTATGAAAAATATTGGCTTAGTAGTATAAGCAAAAAAGCTTAACCTTTTCCAAAACAAAATAAGATTTCTTGGCCACAACATCTATCAAGGAAGAATTGTCCCTATTGATAGGGCAATTCAGTTTGCAGATAAGTTTCCTGATATTATAAAAGATAAGAAAGAGATCCAAAGATTTGTGGATGTTTAAATTATATTTCTGATTTTTACAAAAACTTTGCCCTAGATGCAAAACCTTTGTTCCAACGGCTTAAAAAGAACCTTAAGATTGGACTGATGTCATACCAAAGCCGTTCGAAAAATTAAAATCAAAGCTAAAGAATTACCTTGTTTAGCACTTTATAAGCCCAATGCCATTAAAATTCTTGAAATTGATGCTTCAGGACAAGGATTGGGAGGTATTCTTAAATAAAGAATTCATCAGAAAGAATAATTAGTCAGGTTTACTTCCAAAACTTGGAACCCATCAGAGCAAAATTAAAAAAAATTCTTACTTTAGTCCATTATTTAACCAAGTTCCAAAGTGATCTGTTTAATCAAAAATTTATTGTACGAATTGATTGTAAAGCAGTAAAAGATATTCTCGAAACATATGTAAAAAAATCTCGTTTCAAAACAAATTTTTACCCAATGGCAAGGAATCCTTTCAACTTTCGAATTTACTATCGAACATATCAACGAAGACTCTAATTTCCTTCCTGAATTTTTGCAGGGATGACAAAAGATGGCAGAATCAGAATAAAAAAAAGCCCAATGAATCAGAATAAAAAAAGCCCAATGGATATAATTTTAAGTCCAAATAAGAGTCTGACTACAATATCCACATCACTCAATACGTTAATAGAAAATCAGAGCAAAGATATTAATATATATCATCAGTTAAACTCTTTAAGGGCTTATAGCCCAAGTCTAAGTCTTAATAAGACCCTTTTTATTGAAACAACATTTATAGCTCTTATGGTGATCGAAGATGATCATAAAACAAAAGATCCCGTTGAAATAGCATCAATATACCTGAAAAACCATATGCACCCAAATAAAGGAGAAAAGTGGCAAGAATTTTATGAAGCTATCGTTATGGAAATAGGATCAGCAACAATAGTTCACCACCATAGAAACAATGACAACCAAATTGCATATTCAAAATTCCAGATACATAAGATCTTTTCCTATAGAGACTGGGGTCTCGATCCGTTAAAACCCCTACCATTACTTTGAATATATTAAAGCATAAGATGAAGTGTTCGCCTATCAAAACATGAAAACCTTGTATAGTTGGTATGTTCAGTTCAAATTAACTGACTTTACAGAATTCTCTAACTGGTTTAAAAACTGATTTCTCCTATGGGGATCATGTGAACAAATCCTTCCTGAAAAAATAAAAATATTCCAAAGAAAATTCTCTGAATACAACAAACGTTGTTTAAAAGGAAACTACCATCTTTATTTTATAACTTTATACCAAGTTCCTTGGATCCTTAAATGGACATACAAAATTACTGAAGATGACATGGATAGATGAGATTATATCCCAGAGCTTCACAGGCAAATAGCCGTAAACTGGTGGGACAATTATAGAAACAAGTCCTTATAACCTGAGAATATTTACATGAAAATAATCCCTACTTCTCAGTTACAAGATAATCCTAAACTTGGGATAACTGAATATGTCACAATTATGTAGCAACAAAATCCTAGATAAACTAAAGCAGAGCATAAAAAGAAGCTTGTTACTAGCCTTGGAAGAAGATGATAAAGATGACAAAATATCCACATCAACCAAAGCTGAAGATGAAGAAGAGGATTATAGTCCTCTGAATGGAGACGACTGTGAATATATTATTTTTTCTCCAAAACTAGAAACATAAAGAAAATGCTTTTCTTTAAAAGGGGACGGTGCGACTCCCAATTACCCAGGACACGAGTCCTATAATAGGTGGCCGACAGCAAGAATATAACTATTCACCTTTCTTTGTAGCTAATGGCAGATATAAATACCTTTCTACTATAGTGTCGGTACGTCCGTACAATAATTCATCTTTCTACTGTAGTGTCGGTGCGACTGTGCAATAATTCAACGGATTCCAAAATCTTACTTTGAAGTCCAGCTTTCCGTCTATAAATATGGGAAGCCTCTTCCATAAGAGGCATCGTCTGTTAGAGTATGCTTTATGCTTTGAAGTTAGAATGTGCTTTGTGCTTTGAGTGTAAAATGTGCTCGTATATCCGGTGAGCATCTTACCCATATGCTCTTGCATATGGTTTAGTATCATAGCCGATATAAATCCATTTTTACTGTGGTGTCGGTGCGTCCCTACAATAATTCACCTTTCTATTGTAGTGTCAATGCGTCTGTGCAGTAATTCAGTGAATTCCAAAATCTTACTTTGAAGTCCGGCCTTCCATCTATAAATAGGAGAAGCCTCTTCCATAATAGACATCGTTTGTTAGAGTATGATTTGTGCTTTGAAATTAGAGTGTGCTTTGTGCTTTGAAGTTAGAGTGTGCTTTGTGCTTTGAGTGTAAAAGCGTGCTTGCATATCTGGTGGTGTATCATGTAATTGTGCATCTTACCATGTAAGTTCGTTTAACTTAAGTTACCTATTTTTGTTACCTATTTTTGTTAGTTTATTATCTGTTTTATCTGTGTATATCCTGCTTCGCTGTAATTGGTATCAGAGCCAAATTCAGTAGAATTTGTTAGGTTGAAATTATAACTAAAACCAAAGTCACTGTGACCCAAATATCACTGTTAATGACCAAGATAGGTCAAGAAATCTGTAGGGACTATTTCCAGTTGACTCGATTGACAGCTATAAGGTCAAAGTGACAAATTTTATTAGGACGCTATCTAATAGGACAACTTCTTCTAACACTCTTCGAGTAAAGAATAAAGAAGAGGTTATTATAGACAATATCGAAAAACAAATCCAAAATTGAAATATTCTAAAGGTTCCGGTAACATATGCTTTTGCAAGATTCCTGGTAATGCTCCGCTGGTAGCTATGCATCTTACCCTTAGTGGTAAGATGGCTTCGTGGATGTTGTAACCATTTTCTTTTCTAATGGTTAAAGGATTAAATCAACCAGTTATTCTTGGAACACTTTTTTTAAATATGCTATAGCCAATAAAAAATGATGACACAGGGATTGCTGCCAATACTAAAGGACATGAAATAAAATTTAACTTCATCGATAAACCTAGAATACATGAGATAAATAATATAAAAAATAAAATCTCTACTAAGGAAAAATTCATGTTCTCTTTAAAAGAAGAAATCAAATATAAAACAATTGAAGAAAAACTACTATCTTCAAAAACCCAACATGAAATTATATATATATATATATATATATATATGTTGCATTATAAAACCCTAGAATGTTGCAATCACTCCTATCTATTGTATGTTAAATCTAATAGTTACACAGTTCAAAAAAAAATTATTTTGATTTTTATGCCTAATCAATCACACATCCCTAGCTGATTGTTCATTTAATAGATTGTGATATTTTTATATTAAAAATAAGGGAAAGTATATAATGAGACCATTTAATTTTGGTACAAAATCATCACAATTACCATTGGATGTGAAATTCAGTGGCTGCATTTATTTCATTGACCAAGCTCAAAGTTCACAAAAAAAAAAAAATTGAACTTTGTAACATACCCAAACTATCAGATTTCACATCGTGTTTGGAAATTGGAACCCTGAACAAGGTTATCTTTAGGAGATATTACCGCATTGAAGTGGCCCAAGCAACCTAATGTGAATACGCTACCCTGGCGCCTTGTCCGAAAGCATTTTTAAATTATTTAAAACAAGGATATTTAAATTATTTGGTTCAAACCAAGGCGGGAAGCTGCAAATGACCAAGGAACCCCTGTTCACGCCCGGAAACTTGAAACTCATTTTTTCATTGGATATGTTTGTTCTGAGTTTCTTACCGCGAAATAAGCGGTAATTTAGTTGTTATTTTGGAATTAAAGGGCCTAGCAAATCGACAAATCATTTCCTTGCACATTCACTTGTTAAAAGTTAGGAAACCATTCATTTGAGATGCTCGTTTTGAGTTCTGAATAAATGAAAGTACCCACTCTAGCCGCTTTTGAAATTATTGAAATGCCTTGCTTGTACAGGTCCAAATCCTTAAATAGGGGTAATTATGCTATTTTTAAATAAATATTTTGACATAATCGAGTCGAATTAATTTACTCGAATATCAATTTGGAGCAACCTATTAAATGAATGACTAAAATATTTTATTTTAAAAAATTATCAATTTTTTTTTACACATTAACAATCTCCATGTTAAAGATTGTGTATTCCTCAAAAATCAGGGTCAAAATTTCCTTAAAAGGGGGGAACCGCATTGTTATATATGGGTCCAGGGACTCAGAAACTGTCCTTCTTATGAATAAAAAATAATTAATTAAATTTTTTTTATAAAAAAAAAAAAGAGCCCAGCTCTAGAAAGATAAAATATATCGCGCAAGAAAGATGGTGGAAAACCTCCAAACGTATGATGCAAAGGGGGAACATGCGTTCTGTCAGCTTCAGGCGTATCAAAAAGCAAACCCCAAAGAACGCATACCATCTGAGAGATCTTCACCATCAACTTCCCTTAATTCACCTTACCAAATGAAAGATACAATCTAACCTCCATGATTCATTCTTTTTTTTTTTTACAATCGTCTAACCTCCATGAGATATTCGTACATAGATTTCGATCAACTCTCATTGCCAGAGAGTATCAACACCCTTACATGAATTAAGACAGGTGCACTAAAGGATCCATACAAAAAGGGAAAGCACTTGATTTGCATAAATGTAATCCTAGTAACCATGAAAAAAAAGGAAGATCTTAGTGTTACATGTACAACTTCTTGCACTAAATCACTATATTAGTGATCACTTCCTCAGGCAAAGTAAAAGCCGGTTGTTTTCAAACCAACTGCTATGAAGGAAAGAGCCCAGCAGCCTATATGCAAAAGATTGGCAAGAACAAACAGAGATAGCAAAAGCATACTTGGAAAAGAAGCTGAATTTGACAGGAGTTGCCCTGCCCTTAAGACCAAAGAAGCTCACCTCATGGATAAACAGGCCGAGTATGCATCAATTTGTCACCACCAAATTCCCAGCAGTGGCGCCAGGATAGACTTGCTGCATATTGCTTCCAGTAGTTCTCCCTAAAAATAAAGGTAATATAAGTTCGAAACATTTTAATGATCAATCCTGAACTGATTGCTGGACCCATACATATACTGACATACATGCATGCGTATTCATATGAACAAGTACAAGAATGTCTTCTTTTTTTTGGGGTTGGGGGAGGGGGGGGGGGGAATCAGCTCAACAAATAGAAATACAAAATACAAATACAAATACAAGAACATTGACACAAAATTGAGTGTTCATAATCATGTCCTTTACATGCATGTGTGCATCCATATGAACACGTGTTACTCTTAGATTTGGATACAATAACCTCCAAGTCACGTAAAACTCCACAGAAACAATTCTCCCAATTTTCACTACTAATACAGAAGGAAGCAAGGCTTGATAAATGTGTGTAAGCACTTTGTGAGTCATTTGAAGAAAGAAAAATCAATTTATCAGACCCATGCCTTAAAACTAATTATCAGAAATATCGTAAACTGATTCACTTTCTTGTAGAAAATGGTATGCTTGTGTGTTTGTTGCTGTCTTCACTTGATTGTCTAGAAGGTATGTTTGAGAGGGTTTATTCATAGTTTCAAAATCTCTCTCTCTCTCTCTCTCTCTCTCTCCCCGCCCCCCACAAAAAAAAAAGGGACATGCGCATATGCATAATTCTCGTGAATAACATACAAGTGCATTTCTTCTTTTTTTACCCAATTACATTAGTATTAATTAGTCAAAATGTATAATTGCTTGGTGCATAAGGGTTACAAATAATGGTGTGGGTTTGTACAAAAACAATTGGTATGTTCCTGATCAGGGGTAGATCTAAAGCTCAGTTGATGACTATTTCTGCACGGGATACGCCTAAGACTTGACAACTACAAATCGGTCTTCCCTCCACGTGTGTCTGAAAAAGTCACTTGTAGAGCTCGGCATAGGTCAAAATTTGATCAAACAAGTCATTTAATCTCCCTGGGCAAGGCGATCTCTCTTTAGGCCAGTTATTAGCATTGACAGAGTTGTTTCCAACAACAATATTTGTGCCCCAATTACTGTAAAACAACTGAAGACCAGCAAGCAGAGCTTGTGCCTCAGCTCGAATGGCATCAGTAAAACCTATCAGCCTCAAGTAGGTGAGTTTTCGCTCTGAGCAGTTTCTAAAGTTTTCCTCAGTGCCTGCCTGCCCCAGATTTCCCATGGAATTACCGTCAAAAGTTGAATTCAACTGGGTGAAGAATTTAAGAATAAAGTTTAACCACATTGTTTCTTTAAGGATAAAGTTTACCCACATTGTGTCCCGTATACCTTTTTCTTTAAGTTCACCTACATTCTTGGAGGAAATTTTACCTCAGGAGGAGGAGGTCTGGAGTGAGCAGCCAATTAATTGGCTTGGCAGCTCCTGGGTTGAATCTGTTCAGGGAACGACGAGGCCTCTTTCCCAGGGTAATTCATTGGGCCAGATGATAGGATTTTTTGAATCGCGGGTGTAAAGGCTAGGGAGAGATGGGAGAGTCTACTGTTTTGATATCTTGATCTTCCATTACTGTTCTGGTTCAATCTTTCAAAGCACATTCCATGACCGAAGTTCAAGGCATACGCATATCTACTAAAAACGATGAAGGAAAGTTCAATCATCATGTGTAATCTTCTTTTGGAAACTGGAAAATTTAGTCGATTCTACAGATGTAAATTAAGAATAACCAGGTGAGACCTACAAATAAAAGGTTATTTGGCATTCAAGAAACCAATATCACAGGCCAAGAAACATCATGTTCCCATAATGGTTTGGAGGGCTCATGTTAAAGATGTTCCCAATGGCCACATTCTTTTCTTTTCTTGGTTATTCCTAATGTGCATGTTAGAACATCCCACATGCATATCTCTGTGGCTGTGTGAATGACTATAGCAAGAAACCCCTGGTTTAGAATGTTCAAGAAATGACAAAGATCAATATTTTCCTGACCTTCAGTTTTCTCAGTTTTCCTTCTGCTGCGCCATAGTAGTCGGATAGGTGTGCCTGGAAACCCTGCGTTGGCTCTTAGTTGCTTCTCCATGTAACGCCGGTATGTCTCCGGAAAGAGCTTTGCATCATTTACAAAGAAAACAAAGGTAGGAGGACGAATAGCTGCCTAAAGAGCAAACCACTTGTAAGTTATGAGCGTCATGCGAGGGGTTGCACATACTAGTTTGCACGATTTAACCAAAAAGTACAGATAATAAGAGAATGAGGAATACGAAAACTGAAGTTGCAGAAATATAATTCATAAAGGAAAAGAATTTAATAAGAATTTTGTCACGCACTGCTCCCAAGGAATACTGCCTGATAAAGAGGAAGTGGTTTACAGCTTATAGTGAAATTATCTGCAGTACTTGATAGAAGCTTTCTAATTAGGATATTGGTGCCTGGTTGGGCCCATAAATTTCCTTTTGGGGCCTGCAAATGTAGTTTTCCTGCAATAAGCACGCAACTGTGTGGGTACTTTATAAGACTTCTCCATGAATTTGTTATGCAAGCGAGCATTCTTTATACCAGCTGATTTATTTCCCATGCATTAGTAAGAGAGAAGAGAGACTGCTCTCATGGTGCCCATTTTGGTGGACGACTCTGCTGGTGCCCATCAGAGGAGAGACAGCAATCATAGTGTCATGAAAAAAAGAATTTGAATAGGGATACATATATTATTTATTCCTGACAAAGCATTACCTTTATCATTAAGATATGCAATTAAAAACTGATTGATCTATATCACAAATCACCCAAAAATAAAAGAACATATTGAATAACCTAATCCAAGAATACAGGAAACAATTTCTTAGATACTGTTATCAAGAAAGCAACCTTTGAAAAATAAATCTTTTGAAAACATTTTCAGGTGTTAAAGCTTGAGATTCATATTATTTCAAATAAAGAAAACTTGTGTTTTGAGAAACAAGAGTTGCATTGGATTATTTGATGGGTATGAGCTTTCAGTCCAAGCCATCATTAGTTTTGATGTGCAGAACCTTATCCAAGGGATCAAAGCCCGTCGCATACATAAGCATGGGTTTCATTGATTTTGATGTTGGGCTTAGGCCAATCAATTTGCTCTCATTAGTATGCCCTAATAGTGTCTAGGTCATGTGACTAATACAAACATCAAAACGCCTATTTTTGTTCTTGCAGTACATCCTTTTCCCAAAGCACATCCTCGTCATACAGGCTTGAAGTTTTCTGTCTAGATAACAGGCTTGAACTTTTCTGTCTAGTTAACAGCACTAATTGACCCCTTGAGCTTCTTTTTCTCCCTATTTCTATGCTAATCATATCTATATACAAAATGCACAATAATGTTTTTTGAGAATGTACAAAATGCAGAATAATTATCTAAATACCATAAAGAACAGCACACAAAATTGCCAGCAAGTAAATATTTCATACAAAAGACTACCTGAGTGCAATAGTATACCCTCCCTCTCTTGCCTCCTCTAGTCCTTGGTGGAGCCTTAAATGCTAAAGCTTCTTGCACTACTTGGTTCAAAATTGAAGTGCCCAGCCTTCTTGACCTCTCTCTTTCAACCATGCTAGCAGCATCTATAATCCTAAACATATAATAAGAATCAATGGAATGTGAACACATCTCACTTGAGTCAGTTCAACCCGCATTAAGCTGAAACCTTATTAAGCAAAAGAACAAAACTACATGTAAGTTTCCTCCTAAGGCCCTGCAATGGTGCTGTTCCAGGATTTATGGCAGTCAGAATCATACCCATCCAGCAAGATAAAACCATGTGAAAGGGGGATGATTTAGTTATTTATTCCTAAGTATTCTCGAGCCGAAATTCCCTAAATTAATTTCCTTTTAATTTTCTTATTTTTATGATTTTTCTTCTTCCTTACTGTTTTATATTTTATAAATTCTAAAATTCCATTCCAATACGCTGACAGGATTCAAGTATTCACGAGAATAACACCAAATAGAAGATAGTAAGTACTATGAAAACAATGCACACGAAAGTTCACATGGAGGGTCACATATAGTGAGCCACAAGCCCCAGTGAAGTGTATCCCAATCAAAGACATTTTATGGCGAATGACATTTTTTTAGTGAATATCAGAGGAAGCAGGGGCATCTTGGAGTAGTAAAAAAGGTGTCCTATCAGTAAATCTCTGCGTTATTTTACCAAAATGGCAGCATTGGGGTTGCTCAAAAAACAAAAAGATGTGTTCTGGAATTCTCATAAAATGTTGGCAGTTTGAAGGTCTTTCAAAGAAGTTGCAAATCCTACCTTCTATTGTAAGAGAGAAATCCCAAGACCAAGAGAAAGGAGAGGAGAAGAAAGAATATCAAGGGGAAATGTCTCTCGTTCCTTTCAAAGAGATAATGAGCTCTAGTGAGGAACATGTGACTGATATACCCGAAAAAAAATATAACGCCACTTAAAAATGCTCGCCATCAAAAGATCCAAAAAACAGCATGCAGAAGCGTACATCATTACAGAATAAGAAGAATTATCATGTCTATAAGATCACAAAATGAAAGTCAGACCATTCAATAGCGGTGAGATGCTTACGAGAAAGGACACTACAGAAAACCATTGTCCAAATGGGTCCACCATCCAATGAAATGGGGACATGATAGGGAGGGAGCGAGACAACCAAAATAGGACATGCCCCAAATGGATTATGGTTTTACATAGCAATAGCATTATAGCACACCTTCCCTATGTTTACAGCATATGACGTACTTGTCAACGCTCTGACCACTTGTTGCAGTTGAGTAGACTATCGGTGCCCAATCAAGAATACGAAGCTTCTCCCTTACATCTTGTTCATAGTATGTAGCTGTCTGGTTATTCTTTTTTGGTATGGTGTCCCATTTATTTACAACAATTACACACCCTTTTCCTTCCTTTTCAATCCTCTCTGCGATTCTGTAGTCCTAAAACAATTTAGGATGAAGGAAGATATGGTTAGGAGTTATCAGATTATGACACCAACAAACCAGACATATTTGGCAGAGTCACCAATAAAGTAGAAACTGTGGTAGAATTTGAATTAAAACTTTCGAAGGTAAAGTATGATTTGAATCTCAAGAATGTAGAAGAGAACTAACAATCAAAAACAAAACATGAAGAATTTTTGTTGATCATACATAAAATTGTTGAAATTAGAGTTGTAAGTGGAGGATACTAAAAAATGGGAATCTATATTATTTTGTTTCTTTTTCTTTTTTCTTTCATTGGTTGTACTGAACAAGGGTAACTTAAATAGGCCTGTAGACCACTCCCATCAGGATGTAACTTTCACCAATAAAAAGTTGAAACAAAATAAGAATTATAAGATTGCAATGTTTTTTCTTTAAATATGACTTCAATTATTTGTGATATTGTATATCCACAAGAAACTTACCTGCTCTGTAATGCAAGCCATAGCCTCAATGACAAGAGCCACCAGATCCGAACGGCATATGGCTCGAAACGCTCGATTCACAGATAGGGATTCGGTCAGATTGCCTGCTGAAGCAACTGCTGCCCTTCGTCTTATCCCAGCTGTATCAATAAGTCTGTACTTCTGTAATGTAGCACGAACACATCAATTCTTTTAAAGATTCAAGACAATTATGAATTTTACAGATGAGAGCTTGTTAACAACATTTTAAAGCACGGACACTGATCAGTTCCACTTGAATATCTGCCTTGAAATTGCTATTACAGAAAATCACATCAACATTCTTGACAAGTAGCAGTAGCACTATATAATAGGAAGTAAAAGAGGGGAAATTTTTACATAAGTTTAAACAAGAAATATTTGTGCACAAAAAATTTGTTGTTGACAAGAGAAATGACATATGTGGCGAGTATTCAATTAAGTTACTAACCATTTCAGTGACAAAGTTCCAAGTTCTAACACAAGCTTACATCTCTCTCACATATCATCTTGTTTACACTCTATTACGTTCCATACTGTGAATAAATTGAGAGAAGAACAAGATACATTAATATAATGTAAAGTCGCACACACACACGGGCATGCATATATGCACCCACACACACATGCACATACACACACACACACACACAAATGAACAAACAAATAATTTGAGAGAAGAAATTAACATAATCCAAAGTTATCATGTCTTATCCATATGCACATATGCACATGTGGGTGTGAGCACACACATATATACATAAATACATAGCAAATATCCATCTATCCACGTTCTACCCATACAAGCACACAGACATGCATACATACATCATTTAGAATCCTTAAACTGATTTGATACATGCAGATTGGTTGACAAAAGCAATACCTCCTCAGTATCATACGACCACTCTGCAAAGCTATACTTAAGTCATTTGCCAGAAGGAAAATCACATTCGTATTAGATTATCAAAATAGTCATACTTGCCCATCTGATCCCATGAATTCAGTATCAATAGCATCACGTGTGGTCCCACTAATTGGGCTAACAATTGTCCTGTCCTCCCCAACCAATGCATTCAAAATGCTACTCTTCCCAACATTTGGCCTGCCAACGATAGCAATTGCAGGGATATAGTTTTCCAATCCATCATATTCTTCAGAGTCCTATAGTCAGTGTACATTAAAACATGATCAGCAATAAACAAGAACATTGAAAAAACGATTATTAAATAGAACCTAAGCAATCTCATTTTCTGAAGAAAATCATTTATCTACCTTAGACATCAAAGCCCGATACTCCTTTGAATTAGAAACACAAAGAAAACAAAGCTTTCAGATAAGAAAGAGCAAACTAAATAGTTAATATAAAAATAAAGAAAAATAGCAATATATTTAGTTATGGCAGGCCCAGTTGGATATCATTTATTGCGTCACACACATTTTACATATATTTATCTGAAAAAACAATCCAAGAACAATTTTGGAAATACATAAGCATATTCTGCTCTGACTATCTGATTATTTTCTTTTAACAATTATTTTAAAGAAAACAAAGGAAGCTACTAGTCTGTAAAGAGATTGTAATTCAGAAGAAAAAAATTCTGTTCCCTGGGCATGTGAAAAATAATCCCATCTGTCCCAATTAGGTATGAAGTTTCTATTAAGGACAAAAAGGGCTGTAACACTCATGGAGAGTGGCCTAATTAAAAACAAAGTTCTATTAACCAAAAAGAAAAAAAAAAAGCTGTAACACTCATGGAGAGTGGAATCACCAATAAATCATTGAATACATCGAGGGAATCCTTGATAATGATGGACCTGTGAAGTTTGCTACTGAATATGGACCCCAAGGAAAGGCTTAAACTTACAACCAGCTAGGAAGAACCTGCCTAGAGCACTAACATTACTTTGTTGTTTTTCATTAAAGATCACCGCAATTTTCTACTTTCTCAAAATAAAATAACACATCATTTCTTATTTTCTCCTACCCTTCCACACCCTCAACACAATTGGCAAAAGTAACTTCCATATGAATCCAGACCACAAAAATGCAGGATTCCATGCCCCAAGTTCCACATAAGTAGACACAGTAATCCAACTAAAAGCTTTGATACAAAGAATAACAAAAGGAATAAGGATCTAAATTGCATTAACACCATCTCAATTTGTATAAAATCTAGATTTATCATTACAATTCCAATGCACAAGTCACATAACAAAAAAGAGGTTGGCAGATTCCTAGAGAAAGTCATAAATTCAACCATTGACTATGCACAAGCTTACTGGCAGAAGACTGTAAAAATGAAACAAGAACAACCTGCAGCAACAAGGTACCTGAATACTCAGCCAGGAGGCTAACTAGTAATCATCGAATAACACCTCATGCACACAGAGGCTAGGAAGACTGATGTAGGGATTTGATGAAGAAAACAGAAGTTGAACAAGTTCCAATCAAACACAGGCACAAATTGAAGGAAACTAGGGTTTCCTCCCCAAAACCCTACCTAGGGAGAAAAATCTTCCTTTGTCTTTTCCCTACAAAAAAAAAAGGGAATAGTTCCCCCTCTCCTCCACAAACCTCCTTTTATAACTTTAATTAATTACAAAAATTCATAAATACCCTTCTCCAAAATAAAAATGACTAAACAATCCCAACCTAAAAGTAACTTGAAATAAAATATCCTAACTTGAAGTAAAATACCTTATTTGTCCCTCTTTTACCAAAAAAAAAAAGAAATAAAAACTAAAACAAAAAACAATTGTAATAAACTAAAACAAACTAAAATCATCTAACCAGTGCTTGCTCTTTCTTAGTCTTCTTAGTAGCTCGTCTCGGGTTTGGATCCTCCAAATAGATGTGTGCATTAGGAGGAATCGGCTGCTCCAATAATGATAGTCTTCGCTTGTCATACTTTTCATGTCATCATTCTCTCCTGGTAAGGAAAAGTCGCCCTCGAGTTAGAACCTTCATCTTCACTAACATTTGGTCCATGATACGTGGACAAATCAGTAATGTTAAAAATATTAGTGGATCTCCATATGCGAAGGCAAAGTGACCTCATACACGTTGCTGCCCATCTTCTAAAGGAACATTGGAAGGGAGTCTTGCAACACCAATGTCCATTAACATTGTAACACCACCACGTCTTGTATGGATGTACTGATGAAATTCATCCATATATTTCATCCACACTCTTATACCCTTGACAAAGGTTATTCATTCTTTGGTAAAAGGACTGCAAATAATTTTTAGGTCGGTAGTTTTCCTTCAATTTTGTTTTCATCTTCTCCCAAGAATTAATTTTTGGTTTTCCCAATATTTTCCTTCTAGCGTTAAGCTGTTCCCACCATGCAAAGCATCCTTATTCAATTTAATGGCAATAATTTTTCACCTTTTTATTTTCGAGAACTTTGTAATAAAAATCCTCTTACAGTATTTAACCGATCAATAAACATTTAAAATCATGGATGTGTTCACCTTCAAATCGAAAGTACTAGAGTAATGTTCCTTTAACGGCAATAATTTTTCACCTATTTATTTTCAAGAAGTTTGTAAAAAAAAACCTCTTGCAGTATTTAACCGATCAATAAACTCTTTGGGTTCAGGCTAATCATCAAAATCATGGATGTTCACTTTTAAATCGAAAGACCTAGAGTAATGTCACCCACGTCTAAGTCTTCTATCACTTTCCTCTTCACTCTACTCATTACATAAAGAACAACGATGAAAAGGGTAGTACTCAACATATCTTGGGCGGAAAATTACCGTTTTGCTGATGAGTGATCCAAGTTGTGCACGCTGCTGAACTTGTGATGTAGGAAAATTTGAGAAAACAGTAAATCAGCAAGAAACAAGCCAAACACAAACACAATTCAAAGAAACTTAGGGTTTCTTCTCCACACCCAAGCTAAGGTTGCAAAACCTTAGCTTTTCTTTTTTTTTAATTCTAAAAAATCAAGCGACTGCCTTCTCCTAGACCCCCACACACCTCTTTATAATATTATTTAATGTTCCAAGTACAAAAAGTGTCCAAACAAATAATATTGAACCCTTATATCCTAACTGAAATTTAAAATTCATAATGACAGTTTGACTCCTGTCATCAGTACTTGTGAATAATACTAATGAAGTAAATAAAAAATATAAAAACCCTAGAATCCCTAAAAGCGTAAAAAAACCCTAGAAATAAACCCTAAAACTAAAACTATAATATAAATCCCTTAAAATTGAATAAAAAATTAAAAATAAGAATAATTTTCCCTCCATCATTTTCCTTTGGTTGGAGAAAAGTCGTCCTAGAGTTATAAAGTGTGCTTAGATGAATTCAGCATCAAAACCAATTTTTTCAAACCTCTTTTTCTTTGTCGACTCAAACATCATTCGTTGTAAAAAAAAATTCCTCGATAAACGGATCCTGATATGTATATAAAGCTATCCTTGAACTCCCATTGAAAATCGCATAGGAAACTTCAAACCTAATTTTCGGGTCTTTAAAGGTTTTCTCGACACCTATTTCATTACTTTCTGAAAGCGCACTCTTCCTCTACGCTACTCTGATTCCAATGCCTTAAATCTGTTGAATGTCTTGCCCCTTTGATATTAATTAGATCTTCAAAGGCCATGATTTGGATCAGTCCTCCTATTTCCTTCTCTCCATATTCTTCACCCTCTTTCAAAATATGTTCCAATGTTTCAAAAACCGCTAGGCAGCCAAGGGGGTCCAGGCCTCCCAGCGCCTTGGCAGGCGCCAAGAACATGGGCGGCCCAATAGAAAGAAATTTTTTTGGGGGTTTTTCTCTCTCTAAAATAGGCTCTAATGGGTTTTAGGTTTCAAATCAACCTAAAACTCACAATTTTGCCCCTTTAGTATTAAAAAAATAACCCAAAAATGTCATCAACGAGGGGCATTTTCGCCCTTGGGCGGGGCACAGGCGGCGGTCGCCTAAGCGGGTTCAAGCGGCCGCCTAGTCAGGTTCCCGGGCGCCTAGGCGAGCACCCAAGAATATCTGCCTAATTTGGATGCCTAGGCCTGGGCGTTGAGCAGTCCGCTTTTTAAAACACTGATCTCTTCATCATCATCTTCATCCTTATCATAGATCAAATCCCCTCAACAATCTTGTTGTCCATCGGAGTATGTATCGAATATTCGTAGTGAATTTTAATCTACAACTTCCTGATTTTTTATGCAATATGTGGCAAAATCAAGATTCTCATCCTTTAAATCAAAAACCATAGAGTGATGTTCCCCACGTCTAGGTCTTTTATCATTATCATCATCACTCCAATCCCATGTAGAGCGTGAAAGTGAAAAGACTTGCACTCGAGACCTTCTTGGGCTGAAAGATCACCGTCTTGCCCACTACTGAAGCTCGTGAACTGTTGCATCAACTAATGAACTTGCCTTTCAAGTTCGTCCATTCTGTCATCTCTAGGATCATGGAATGGGTCTATCAAACCCAGCCTCCACGATCCCTTCTAACCACCATGGGTTCTCCGAAATCACAAACCCTTGGTAATGATGAACAAAAACTTGTTAAAATCAGTAAGATCTAAGCTGATTTAACAAAACTTGGGCCAAAATCAGCATCCTTAGACTTGGCTATAGTTCTTTGGCCATGTTGTTGAAGAAATCCTAAGCTGTGATGGATAAAAGAAAATTTGTGAAAATAGTAAAATTAGCAAGAAACAAAGTCAAACACAAGCACAATTCAAAGAAACCTAGGGTTTCTTCTTCACACCCAAGCTAGGGTTGCAAAAGCATGAGCTTTCTTTTTTTTTTCTCAATTATGGAAAACCACGTGATTGCCTTCTCCAAGGCCCCCACACACCTTTTTATAAAATTATTTAACGTTCCAAGTACAAAAAGTTCCAAACAATCAATACATAGACTCATAATCCTAACGTAAACTTAAAATTCGTAACAGCACTTGTGAATAATACTCATGAAGTAAATAAAAATTATAAAAACCCTAGAACTCCTAAGAAATCCTAGAACTAAAACTATAATCTGCATCCTTTGAAATTGAATAAAAATTAAAGAATAATTTTGCCCTTCATCAACTTGCCTCTTGAGATCTTCAATCTCTTGCATCACAGGATGGATCTACAAGAGCTCCCCTCCACATCCCCTCCAGTTGCCATGGGCTTGCCGAAATTACAAATCTTAGGTAGAAAATCAGAGGTTGAAAATAAGCAAACCTAGGCTGAAATCAAAAACCTTAGGTTGAAATTACAATCCATAGGTTGAAATCAGCAAAGCCTAGGCTGAAGTCATAAACCCTAGGTAAAAAATCGTAAATTTTAGGTTGAAATCGGTAAACCCTAGGCTTGATCGAAAATTTCTTCCCTTGCCGATCACAAAACCTTCACTCTGACACCAAATGATGTAGGGAAAATTAGCAAACCTAGGTTGAAATCAGCAAACCCCGGGAAAGGGGCTGGGGTCGTGGTGGTAGCACCTCCACACCCTAGTCACCACATTGTAGTTTCCATTCCCACCACTAGCACCTTCAAAAAGCTAACTCCTAATCTACTTAAAAAAACGGGTAGTTGCATGTCTTCTCCACTGAATTACCCAAAAAAAAAATATCCGGAAACCCAGGCTTGATCGAAAATATCTTCCCTTGCCGATCACAAAGCCTCCACTTTGATACCAAATGATACAGGGATTGATGAAGGAAACAAAAAATTAAACAAGTTCCAATCAAACACAAGCACAAATTGAAGGAAACCTAACTAGGTTGCAAAAGCTTCCTTTTTTTCCCCTCTATAAAAAAAGCATGAATAATCCCACTTCTCATCCATGGGCCTCCTTCAATAACTTTCATTAATTACAAGTCATTAGAACTTTTCTCCAAAAAAAATGACTAAACAGTCCCAGCTTAAATTAACTTAAAATAAAATACCCTAACTTAAAGTAAAATACCTTAATTGTCCTCTCTTTTAACTAAATATAAAAGAAATTGAAACTAAATTAGTAAATAATGACAATCAATTAAACTCAACTAAAGAAATCATTCGAGCAGTATTCGCTTGTCTTATTATTCTTGCCAGTTCCTCCGGATATGTATTGTCCGAATAGATGCATGCATCAGGAGGAATCAGTTGCTCCAATAGATGATAGTCTTCACTTGTCATACTTGCCACGCCATCAACGAAGTATGTAGTTCCCAACATGAGAATCTATATCTACAGTAAATAGAGGTAGGTCATCATCATCATCATCTGAGCATTATCCCAACCATCTGGGATCGGCTATACAAATCCTGTTATGCCATTCTGCTCTAGTAAGCGCCATACCCTCACTAAGACCATAGGTCTCCATATTTTTTCTCATTACTTCCATCCATGTTCTTTTGGGCTTTTCCCTTGCCCTTTTAGAGTCTTCTAATTGAACCAAATCGTACCTCCTAACCGGTGTGGTATTCGGTCTACACTGCACATGGCCAGCCCTTCAAAGTCTACTTTCCCTCATCTTATTGCCTATTGAAGCCACACATGAGTTCCAAATAGAGGCAGATAATTCCCATAAGGGTCAAGTTTGAAGCCAAAAGACCCGTGACCTAAAAGAGTAGTAGAAAACTTAAAGAGTACCCTAGTGGTGTCAAATTGTGAATTAACATATCGGATGAAATGAACAACGAGATAAGCATTGTTATACAAAGCATTATACGTAGTGGTTGGCACCGGATCAGAGAACAACAATATCTAACAAGGCATGGTAACACACTAACATTAAAGGAGAATGTTTATGTATGGTTGCAACGGAAATAAGGTTCACCTCAAAGATCCTCTAAAGGAGAGTGCTATGATGTTGGAGAAACCTTCAATTGATCATCTTGACCTCGAGCTATGAGGAAATGATGGGGGAAAAAAGAAAATTCAAGTTCTAAAAATAATGCATCTTGTAACAAGTTATCTGGACCGTCTATTTTCAACTTTTTCAAGTGTTTAGAGATCTTCTCAATCTGTACAATTTTTAAAATTTTAAATTACATAACTAAGTATAAAAAAATATTTTAAAAGCCAATATAAGTTTCTAACACCAAAACTACATCTCTGAGTAAATTTTAAAGATGTGCCTTAATTCTACAGTATAAGGAGGCACCTTATACAAACCTCACCCATCACTAATTATAGAAAGGGAACCAGATACTTATCGGGGGGGAAAAAATAAAGTCAAGATGCCTAAGAAATTACAACCATGAAATTACCCAAAAAAAAAGACTATAACTATGAACTAATTGTTCTGAACATTTATAAGTCATTCATTTACCTACACGATAAGTTGAGCATCTGATCTATTGAAAACCGTGCATCCACGGTACATGGTTGCAATGAACTAGGGCCAATAATCTAATAAGAAAAGAAAAACAGAAAACTCATTCTACAAACTTGATGGCCATGGCACATTAGGGTAGTTACAATATGCAGATTTTGTTTGATGCCCCTATCATTGAGATCATCTATGTGTTTACTGTTTCAAAATAGGACCATCCCAGTCAAACCACAAAAGTAACCAAGGGCAAAGTTATCAGGGCATAGTAAATGGAAGCAAAAAAAATCTCAAAATATCACGTTGCACCATGCATACAGTGTTTTGACATTCCTTCCCATTTGCACTTTATTTTTGTTTCCTTGTAATTACTTTCATTTAAGAAATAACTAGAAAAAATGTCAAGCATGCACGCTCCAAGACAGACATACCTCAATAGTTTTTAGCTCTGAACAAACAAGATTAAGAAGCTCTCCTGTTCCCGTGCCAGACACTGCAGATATAGGAATTGGAGTAAACCTGCTTGATCAATTAACACTAAATAAATAACTTTGCAGATAATACACAAACACACAAGCATGCATGATCGAGAGCATGCACATATGCACATATGAATATATTTATATGTGTGACAGCATGTGTGAAAAGTTTAAGAAACCTCAAGCGGAGTAGGAAAAATACTATTGGCTTCATGATGTATATTATACTACAGCATATAAGAAAAGCATTAAAGCATAATGATTGTAATCTACAATTCTACACATTTTGCAGTTCTTATCAGCAATTTCACAACTGTCAGATTTCACCATTCTGATAGTTTATGAATAATAAGTATAGCATGCTCCATGTACGAGAGCTATGTACGAGGTAATTATCAGCAATTTCATATTTTGCAGCTTGGTGAGAGATATGTAGGAGGGAGTGCTAACTAGTTTGCAAACAACAAGTGGAAAGACGAATGAGTTTTCAGTGACAATAGGCCTACATCAAGGGTCAGCATTGAGGGCATACCTCTTTGTCTTAGTTATGGACGACTAAACTAAGCACCTACAAGATGAAGTACCATAGTGTATGTTATTCGCAGACGACATAGTTTTCATTGATCAGACCTGAAACGGCGTCAACACAAAGAACTTAAGAGGGATGCTCTAAAATCTAAAGATTTAAAAAATCTTGAGGAAGCAGTTAAGATTGAAGGCCAAGAAATACCAAAAAGAGCAGACTTTCAATATCTCGGGTCGATAATCCAAGACAATGGAGAGATTGAGGAAGATGTTGCACATAAAATTAGAGCTAGGTGGACGAAATGGAGATGTACAACTGAAGTTTTATGTGATCGCCGCGTACCAATGAAGTTGAAAGGCAAGTTCTATATGATAGCTGTGAGACCAGCTTTACTTTATGGGGCAGCATGTTGGGCGGTCAAGAAATAACATACCCATATAATGAGTGTAGCTGAGATGAGGATGTTGAGATAAATGAGTCGCAAGACAAGAAGGGATAGAATTTGAAATGAATACATTCGGGAGATATTAGGTGTGGCACCAATAAGCAATAAGATGAGAGAAAGTAGACTCCTGTGGGCTGGCCATGTGTAGGGCAAACCCAGTACAGCACCTGTTAGGAGTTGAGAGTCCGTTCATGTGGAAGGTTCAAAAAGGGCAAGGGGTAGGCCCAAAAGTACATGGTTGGTAGTAGTGAGAAAATAGATGAGGACTTATGGCCTCACTGTGTGTATGGCCCTTAATAGAGAAGAATGACAGACTAGGACTCGTGTAGCTGGCCCCAATTACTAGGAAAAGGCTATGATGATGATGATAAATTATAGCGTGCTCCATCCATTCAATAGTTGGGTATACACATTCAAAACATCTCAAGAAACCAAAGACTGCATCAACCATTTCACAAAGGGCGTGATTTGCATAAGGTTGCAACCTTCAACAATCAAATTAAGGTGAACATTAAAACTTTGTCATGACATACAATTTTGGTGTAGAAAATTCTTAAGATGGTACGAGAATCAATTTTTATCTAATTATAAAATTTTAAACTAAAAAATAGTTCAAATCAAGCTAATCTATAATGCATGAAAATCTTGAAAATTGACGATCTAGATAATGCATTGCAAGATGTACCATTTTTATATGATCGCCACATATCGATGAAGCTAACGGGAAAGTTCTATTAGGACAACTGTGAGACCAGCTTTACTTTATGGGCCAGAATGTTGGGCGGTCAAGAAACAACATACCCATAGAATAAGTGTAGCTGAGATAAGGATATTGAGATGGATGGGTGGCAAGACAAAAAGGGATAGAATTAGAAATGAACATTTTCAGAAGAATTTAGGAGTGGCACCAATAGGCGATAAGATGAGAGAAAATAGACTTAGGTAGGCTGGCTATGTGTGGTGCAGACCCAGTACAACACCTGTTAGGAGGTGCGAGTTAGTTCAAGTGGAAGGCTCAAAAAAGACAAGGGATAGGTAGCCCCAAAATGATGTGATTGGAAGTCGTGAGAAAAGATATTAGGACTTATAGCCTCACTAAAGGCATGGCCCTTAATAGAGCAAAACGGTAGACCAGGATTCGTCTAGCCGACCCCAATTAGTTAGGAAAAGGCTTTGATAAAAATGATGATGATCTATACACCTCAATGTTGACATGATCAATTAGAAGTTTTTCCAACATCAAAATAACATTTTCCAAAGGATTTTAGAGGTGCACCTTAATGCTGCATTTTAAGGTGTCAACCTTATATAAACTTGTTCCTTTCATAAATTGACGCCGGCAAAGGCTTTGAAGATGAGTGCTTCACATGCTCACTTTTTTGTTTTCTTTTTATTATGTAGCATTTTGTTGCTTAAGTATAACCATTGGCGCTGGTTTGCATTCTCCAACCTCTGTGATGCCAAGACATACGAAAAAGGTTGGAAAAATACTCAGCACTAGCTGCCTTCCAACTTTGAAAGGACAAACTCCATCCTCATTTCCCCATAATCCTCTCACTCAACCAAAACTATAACCACAACTTAGAGATAACAGTCATAAATCGTATGCACAATTTCTAGATAGTAAAAACTAATCAAATATTGAACAATTTCTGAGAACCCTAACACAAAAAAATAATCAAATGAACAACAGGTCACACATCAATTCAAGAAAAACTAAACTACTAACCCCAATGACCAAAATTCTGAGGCTTGCATAAGCCCCTTGCGTGGTGATTCACACTTGTTCACAGCAAGAATGATACTTCTGTCAGAGTGGTTCTTACGTAGCCAGTCTGCTATCTCCACATCAGCTGCTGTTGGGCCTGTCTGTTGGAAAACTAGTAATATGATTCATACATTTGTAGCCGTCGACAAAGCTATATAGTAAAAATAATCACCTACAAATGACCAAGTGCCTCACCAAGACAAACTTTGATAGCTTGGCAAAACAAATGCCAATATTCAATTGAACAGAAAATGAGAATAGATGCCACCATGCATCAAAATCAAAATTTTCAAATAGAGATGAATATCTTCTTCAAGTTCCAAATAGAAAGATATCTAAGACCACCACATGATATTCTACGGGTAAGTTTGGTTCGCGCGTAAATATTTCTCGAGAAATATTTACATATGTAAATACTTTACCTGTTTAAATATTTGTATATGCATTCTTTTTACATGTTTGGTAGCACATTTAAAAAGCATTGCGTAAAGAGTTTCATATGTTTTATAGTGCTTGGTTTGTGTGAAAATATTTACATAAAATCTTAAATAGATATGTATATTATATATATAATATAATAAATATAGGGAAAAGCTGGTGTCAGTCCACGGGCTAACAGCTACAGTGTTAGTCAACGGCCCAGATTGAATCAAAGCCGATCTGACAATCACGACCTCATTTCGTAATTGAATTTTCATTTTTTTCTAAAAATCCAAATTACTTGAAATTTTAGGCGTTCATTTTTTTCATCAAGGCGTACCTAATAAAATATTAAAAATAATTTGTAAAACATAAATTGACCAACATACCCCTGAAAAATTTCGGGAGTATTTTGGTCAATTTATTTTTGCAAATTATAGTTTTATATTTTTCTTAAATTCTCCTATGTTTAAAGAATAGACGCTCAAAATTTCAAGTGATTTGGATTTGTAGAAAAAAATGAAAATACAAATACAAAGTACAATCGTGACACTAGGATTGGGCCCAGATTCAACATGGGTCATTAGCTAACACTATAGCTGTTAGCTAGTGGGCTAATGCCAGCCTTTCCCATAAATATATATATTATATATACAATATATTATATATTGTATAATATAATATTATATATAATATATATTATATATTATTTTATAAACAATAGTATATATTATTATATATTTTATAAATACATTATATTAATTAAATATATATAATATTATATATAATATAACAAATATATATTACTTAATATAACAAATATATATTATAAATAATAATATTACTTATTGTATATTATTTTATAAATAATAATATATATTATTATAAATTTATTAAATATATTATAGTACTTAAATATATATATAAAGGGTGCGGTTTGTATAGAGCCTAGGCTCTAAACAAACAAATTAGAGCCTACCTTCAAATAGTGTCGAGAAATGTAGTTTTAATACTTGAAATCTTTGTGATAGCCTTAAAATATATTTCATCTTTATTTATAAGGTTTAACGCTTCAAAAATAGTATTGATCAACATTTCTATGAAAACTTGAAAATCTTGAAAATTGACGGTCCAAAAATGTGTTACAAAATACACTATTTCCATAATTTGAAATCCACTTTTTTCTTATGTCCATGCATCTCGATGTCGAGATGATCAATTTGAAGATATTTGAGCATCAAAACAATAGTGAAATTTTTGAGGTAGGCTCTAATTTGATTGTACAGAGCCTCAGCTCTATATAAACTTTTCCCATATATAAATACTATATTATAATATAATATAAATATAATACATTATATATTTCTATAAGAAATATATTATATATTTCTATAAGAAATATATTATATATTTCTATAAGAAATATATATATTTTTTTTTTTGAGAGAAAGTTAACTTGTATTAATGAGGAAATATTACAAGGCTATGGTGGTCCGAAGTCACCCACGCATGGGCCAAAAATTGTTTAGTCTATCATGTACAAAAAAAAAGGGCCTATAGATGTTGCCCTATTACATTGATTTACATTGAGCTTTCAAAAAATACAACTAAAGAAAAAGCCTATGAATAGAAAGGTTTAAGATGTGTGCCACTGGTCCTGCGCAAAAAAGAAGGTGGATCCAGTTGAACTTCTTGACTTTGACTTCTAGCTCCCTCTTTCGCCAAGCGATCTGTGAAGTCGTTGGACGTCCTCCAGATATGCTTTCACGAGACGTCCATAGCCCTGCAAGTGTGGTGAATTTTATCAAAAATTGGAGTTAGATGCCATGGAGGAGAGCTTGTTCGACTTGCCCAAGAGATGACATTTTGTGAGTCACCTTCCACTATGAGGTGTGAGCCCCAAGATTGATTGTAGTTTTTCAAGGAAATTAAGAGGGCGGGGCCAAGGCTTCTGCTTGATGGGAGTCCTTAAGGCCAAGGTACACAGAAAGAGTAAGGCGAATATTGCCTTCATGGTCTCTAAAGACCCCCCTGCCCCAGCTGGGCCCGGATTACCTAGGGAGAACCCATCAAAATTTAACTTGATTTTGCCCTCTAGAAGAGATTGCCAGTTATTTGGCCTTGTGACCATTTGCGTTTGATGAAGGAGGACGTTATGCCATTGGGTAAGGAAGAAACTCCTTGAGATACCCGAAAAGACCTTGTGATTTGAGGCCCAAAAAGTGACCAGAGATACTGCCTTGTGAAAGAGAGTTGGAGGTTGGAGTTTAGAGCCTTGAAAGATCCTTGAATTTCTTTCCAGCCCAACTGTCCAGATGGTTGCAGCTACAGTTGCCTTTCACAAGATTCTTCCGGCCTTAGGCCAACATGAATCAAGATCATAAAAAATCAAAGCCTTGACCGAAGGGGGAGTGACCCACTTAATGACGAACATTTGCAGTATTCGCCCCCGAAGGTCGTAGGAGAAATCACAAAGGATAAAAAGGTGAGATTTGATTCCTCCTCACATTCACACAAAGCGCACCTATTAGGGATGGGGATCCCTCTCTTCTGTAGGTGATCCACTATGAGGGCTTTGTGAGAGAAGGCTAGCCAATTAAGGGTCAGGACTTTAGGTGGAGCAATGGTGGCCCAAACTCTAGACTGTACCAAGTTGTTAGATCCCGAGAGGGTAGGTAAAAGGGTTAAGATTTTATAGAAAGAGGCAATCGAGAAGTTCCCTGATGAGGCTAGGGTCCAAACAATATCATCGTTACCTTGAGGTAGGATAAAGATAAGAGTGTAGGGTTGTTGAGTGAACCTGGAAGTGGCTGGTTTCCCCTTTTGTTAGATTCCTTAGGAAAGAAGGGTCCCAAACTCTACGCGCTCCAATCAACATCATCTCCTCTGCTATTGAAGATTATTTGTTTTGAGCTAGTGAGTAGAGTGTTGGGAACTCCTCACGCAGTGGAGAAGGTCCTAACCACAAATCTGACCAGAACTTTACTCTCAAGCCCTCTCTTGGGTGGAATCTTACAGACCTTTTGGAAAGAGTGAAGACTGTTGAGAATGATTTCCAGGCTCCTGAAGCGTTGTGCCGCTGAATCCTCTCAGGCATCCAAGCACCCTCAGAGATACGATATTTATGCCTTAAAACCTGTGCCCAAAGAGCATTTGGCTGAGTGGCAAGGCACCACCACCATTTCTCGAGGAGAGCCAGATCGTGTTTTCGAAGGACTATGATACCTAGGCCACCCTGGTTTTTGGGTCGGCAAACTTTGTCCCAACATACTAGATGAAACTTTTTCTTTTCAGCCTGCCCCGACCATAAGAAGTTTCTCATGAGTTGGTTTAGACGATTAGCCACCTGTGCAGCCATATGGAAGAGGGACATGAGGTAAATTGGGGAGTTTGCTATAGTAGCTTTAATCAGAGTCATTCTACCTGCCATTGAAAGGAATCTGCCCTTCCACCCTGCCAAGTGCATATCTACCTTGCTTAGAACTTGGGACCATTGTCTCTTTTTTGGTGTCCCAGGTCTAGAGGCAGACCAAGGTAGGTGGTAGGGAGTTCATCTACAGAACACCCCCAGCTTGGCACAAGAGCTCTGACTTCTGCAGTTGTCATTGCCACATTTTGCAAATTAACTTTGAACCCCGTTGCTATTTGGAACAGTTGAGGAACAATTTGAGGGTACTGACTTCGCTTGGAGAGGCTTTCATAAACACCAGGGTGTCATCCACGTATTGCAGATGAGACATCGTTGAGCCATGTCTGCCGGTTTTGAAGCCAGAGAAGAGTCCTGCCTGGTAAATTCGAGAGATAGAGCGGTTGAAAACTTCTGCCACAATTGCAAACAGGAAGGGGGAAAGTGGGTCTCCTTGACAGAGACCTCTCGAGGAGCAGAAAAATCCTTTTGGGGTTCCATTGATGAGAATAGAGAAGTGTGGATGGGAGTAGTAACCTCTCATCCACATTCTCCATCTTTCCCCAAAGCCCATTCTTGCCATGGACTCGTCCAGTATTGACCAGTCCACATGGTCATACGCTTTTTCCCAATCAATTTTGAAGATAAGACCCGGTTGTTTAGACAGGTGTCTCGAGTGAATACACTCATGGGCCACTAAAGCCCCATCGACAATCTGGTTACCTCTTATGAAAGCAGATTGAGAGGAGGAGATGATGGAGGGGAGGATAAGTTGAAGCCTAGAGGCAAGGACTTTTACCATAATCTTGTAGGATGAGTTTAGAAGGCTGAGTTTAAAATATATATAATATTTTATTATATTAAATACATATAATATTATATATTATTATATTTAATATAATATAAATACATTATTATAAATTTTATAAATACATTATACTACTTAAATATATATAAATGCTATATTATTATATAACATAAATATATATATTATAAATAATATATATATAATATTCAATTATATTAAATATATATTATTATATATTATTATATTAAATATATATATTATTATAAATTTTATGAATATATTATACTACTTAAATATATATAAATACTATATTATTATAATATATTATAAAATATATATGCATTATTAATATATTAAGTAATATAATACAAATATGTTATATTACTTAAAGAGAAAACAAATGCACGGAGAATGTTTCCCCACCTCAATAGGTGTGGTTTTATTTTACCATGAATTAGACCATTTCCATGGTAAAAGCTTTTACCATGGTATGTTATTTGCATATGCATTTGCAAGAACCAAATGTATGAAACACGATTTACATGTGTAAATATTTCCCGTGGAATATTTATGCACGAACCAAACTTACCAGCATTAGGAGGATAACTAAAACAACTTTTCCCACTACCCAATGAATCTATATAATTTGTTACTTTCCCAACAAGAAGCCATATTGCTAGAACTCAAATCAAACAATACAAGTAAACTGCTTGCCAAGGTTAGTGAAAAGGTCGAACGAATTTTGGCTTTTGTCTTTTTGTTTTTTCATATAAAAAATGATGGATTTATTGTTTGTTGTGCTAATTTTTTTAATATGAATTCCTTTTTTAATCCTGAAATAGCCATGTAGTTGCATTATGCCAACCATTTCATTACGGCCCAGCAACAAAAAGTAATATAGATTTTGCCGAGATCTTAGCACCAAAGGAGAGAAAAAACTTGAATCTAAGTTAGGCAACAAAGACTCACTTCATCTCTTCCCACTTTTTGGAAGGATAACGTATATGAAATTTTTGAAAACTGAAACAGAAACATTCGTGGTAAAATGCTTGTATCCATCTCACTAATTTTTGTGGGAATCATAAACATTTGTGGCTTTACCTTTTCATGCACCCACTTGTTGCTCCAACACTAATAATCCTTCATCAGAATATGTGACAGAGAAAACATTACATATATGGGAATATAATTTGTCCATGGTTTTCTAGTTTCTTGGGGTAACATGGCAGGCCGCCAGTGGCTGCGCCCACTGAATAAAACAAAAAAGAAAAAAAAAAGTTTCTTGGGATCGAAATTCATCTATATCCTTTCCCTAAAACTTTTGAAAACATAAGGAAACTTAAGCAGGAATTTGGCACTAATATTGACTGTAAGATATATTGTCATCAGAGGGTTTTACCAAAGCATACCTGGCCATCAACAAGAAAAATAATAACAGAAGCTTCCTCCACAGCAGTAGCAGCTTGTCTCTCTATCATGCAAGGCATCTTTGCAACAGCTGCCTCTCTAGCAGAAAGCGAAATTCCATCCATACCAATGGTAGTTGTTATTGCCAATTCCTCTTGTACACTAGCCTGAGACTTCGAAAGCGTGAGAACACCACCGGTGTCTACCACCATAAATTCATGTGCTCCCCAAAAAGATCTACCATACAAGCGATCTCTGGTAACACCAGGTTCATCTACAACAATCGCTCTATTCCCCTGCAAAATTAGTTGCCAAAGAAATAAGACAAATAATAGAGAAAATCTCCAAGAATATGTATGGTTAATCTTTGACCATGCTACTTCTCAAAGTTAGATGTCATGCTATCATCCAGTGACTGCACAAGAGACGTAATATATACAGCAGAAGATATGGAAGGTACCCCAACAAGACGATTGAATAATGCTGATTTACCAACGTTCGGCCTCCCCACAATCGTAACTCGCGGAAGAAGATGATCAGGAACCTACAAGTGAAAATGCACGATCTGATTTATTTCATTTGGCGGATGCCACCAAGAAGAAGAAAAGAAAAGACATTCACCTAAAACCTCAAAAACATTATTTTATAAATGATTTGGATTGAATTTGACTACACACTGAAGTTAAATGATTAACTTACATGTTGAAAGGAACCAGCACGCCTCTTTTGCCATTTGCCTTGGTTCTTTTGATCAGATGCATCTTCTTCTGTAAGCATAAAGGATTTTTAATAGACCAAAGTTACTGATATTTCTTTACAATTTGGAATTAATATGGCCATATAGTCTATAGATCAATTGCTGATGTGTACTCACAACACTGACATGGTAGATGGATCATGGGAATCCCCTGTACTCTTTGTATTGACATTCATTTTGAAAAGAAAGTATAAAACTAAAAACAAATTTACATCTACAAAATCCAAAAGATTTAGGCCTTCCTTATAAGGGAATACATACAATCAGAAACCAATACCAATCATGCTTAAATTCAACGATGCCAATAAAAGCACTGTTTTCTCCTCCTAGCATGGTTATCCTTTAGAAACTCCAAATTCATGACAACAAATGTAACTAGTTATATAATTATTACCTACAAACACAACCTAGAGGAAATGTAACATCACATTGAGCAATGCAGGAAGACAACCCTTTGGCAAAATCTCATAGACACAATGCCTCGGATATTTTATACTAGTGCTACTAATTGAGTGTCAACATGTAGCCATGCTCTCAATTAGAAGGGCGCTGGCACCTTTTGATTCCTAGTGTGAACTCTATTCAAAGTACCATAGTGATTGGGGGAACGAAGGAGCAAAGAAAATGGTAGCAGCCCTCTAAGGAGCTATTTTCTGTCTATCCCATGTGAAGCAACCAAGTGGTAGTAAATTGCAATTGTCTAAGGTGCTTTATTTGCAACACTTGTTTAAGAGGGCTCTGACAAGACTTGCTATATAGAGGAGCAAGTGTGAAGATGCTACACATCAAAGCATTGCCTCCTAACCATAATAACGAGTTCTTTGAAGTGTAGCCTATGCTACACATGAATCTCTAGGAGCTTCACAATAGTTTGACATACCAAAGCGCTTTCAAGGCTACAACATGTATTGGTGTGGCATTTAGACAAAAGGCGCCAGATGGTGTGGCATGTGCATTGAACGGTGCAAAATCCATTGGATCCAGGAATGGTGAAAAGGTTGAAAGATCTCATCAAATAAGGTGCTCCCTTATAGATACTTTCGAATGGTTAGATCCCCGTAAAACATGACATGTCTGACTTCTTACTGCTGATATGCAAGAGATGGGGGCAAAGTACTCTAAATGAGTACTCTCCCACATAAAATCAGAAGTTGCAAAGGGCTTTTTGCTGCCCTCTAAGCTGTTGTAAGCCCCAAGCTAGCTATCTGTAGCATTGGCTACACGTCAAATGCTTGGGGCATGCAAAAGCAAAAGCCCTCCACTTTTTCTTTAAATTACACCCTCTAAAATGAGTCTTAGCATTGGTACCACTGTCTTTGCTCACTGCTGGCCAACATCATCATTGGTTCCTAAAATCATAGGTTGTCTTTAGTAATGTTCGCAAAGAAAGCTTAAAAAGGACACTTCTCAATAATAGGTACAGACGATAAAGTAACTGATTCAGTAGCATCAGCTACAATAAGGCCCAGTGTCAAAAGAATCAGTTGAAGAAAGTTTGATGTACATCATGGTATGCACAAGGACAGATATCGCACACGTGGTTGGCGTAGTTAGCAAATTCATCACCCATCCTGGCAAGGAACATGGGCAAATTCATTGCCAATCCTATCTGGACTGGACCCGACCCAAAAATCAGAATATTTATATTTAAATAAATTTCATAAATTTGTTAAATATAAGCATGCGTTATTTAAATATTATAACTAAAAATATATAATTATATTTATTTATATATTATATATTAAATATTATTTAAATATCAACACTCTATTCGGGTCAGGTCCGGCTCTTGAATAGTGTTTGGGTCCAAGATTTGGACCTGGACCCGGACCCAGACCCAGAACCCGACCCGAACGCGTTGGGTCCAATTTTTGGACCCATAACTAGAGCTGGGTTGGGTCAACCTGTCTTTTCCTGGGTCCATTGCCATCCCTACCAAGAAGATACAATACTCAGTACTAGAACGGCGTTCATTAGGACACCCTGCCCCAATCAGCATCAGTATATGCCTTAAGGTCAAAAAGACTAGCGGAAGTATAGAACAAACTATCATGCATAGTTCCCTTTTAAGAACCTTAGAATTCTTTTTATAGCTTCCCAATGAGGCTGACAAGGGGCTTGCATAAATTGATATATTGTATTCACTGCATAGTTAGCAAATTCATTGCCAGTTCAGGTCCCGATCCCACATGATTTTTGGATCTGGGTCCCATAATATTTTTTCGATTTCGGGTCTGGCTGGACCTATTGCCACCCCTACTTCTTGGGTGATAATCTAATCTCTTGGGGTAGCAAGAAGCAAATATCACTATCAAAATCAAGCACAGAGTCATAATATAGAGCAATGAGTAGGGTGGCAGCTAATATTATTTGGTTACACATGCTTCTTAAGGAAATTGGGATCTCTACAAGTAAGTCCACTATTGTAGCTTGTAACAATCAAAGTGCAATGCAACTAGCTTCGAACCCCATCTTTCATGCTCGAATTAAACATATAGAGGTTGACTATCACTTCATCAGAGAAAAAGTCATGTCAGGTATTATCTCTCTGGTGATTGTCCCTTCATCCCAACAACTTGCGGACATGTTTACTAAAGCTTTAACAAAACAAAAACGCCTCGAGTCAACTAATGCACAAGGTGCATGCTCAGCTTGAATGGGGTATTAAGAGAATGGGTGTTAAGAGAGCTATCGTAGAAAAAAATTGTCTTTTCCAATATCATATAGGGTATATTAGCCCATTATTTCATATTACCATAAAGGGTAATACATTCGGGTAATATGGTCCATTGTATGTATATATACCAATGCCAATGATTAAATGATAAGTGTGGATGGTTTGAATGAAGGACCTGGTTTCTATGCAGCCAAGCCCACATATGTAGAAATGCGGGCCTATTAATAGATCTATATTTGAGATGGATTTTTTTACTTAATTTTTAACAACATGTAATCTCTAACGTGGAGAGATCATGAATCTGAGAAAATAAATAAATTTTAAAAACTAGAAATAATAATTCTAGTAAGAAAACATTTGGACCATTAGTTTCCATTATGTTTAGATGGAACATCTACTTGCATCCATCCTTAAGATGAATGCTTTACAATTTTTAGACTGCATATGTAGTCATGCAGTCCAGGCCGCATGAAACAATTTTCCTTGAATGAATTGGGACCGTTTCTCTCTTTTCTCACACTAGGGTTTCCAAGTTTAACAGGTAGGGGACCCCTTCAGCACTAAACTACCAAAAAAAAAAGAACTGCAACTTTCATCGAAATAGTGAATTCCGGTTTGCCTCTTGTCCATGGGGGCATAAGAATGATGGTCAACCACGTAACTTCTTGTCTTTCTTCTTCCTTTGCGGTTTCTCCTTCCATTCCACTTCTTCATTTCACACACACAAACACAATACACAAATATCCCTGACATTGCTGGAATCACTGTGTAATGGAGTTTCCAACACCAGGTGCATTGGTTAGTTTATTTGCACTGCTAGTGTTCATCGCTTTGTCCAAAAGAAACATGAGTTGTGTGGTTGTGCAATGGTTTGTACCGTGAACTTGTGGTAGGACGGTGATAGCGAATAGCATTGACTAAACATGAAATCTCAACAACTAGGGCGTGGATACTAATACAAACTTGTTGGTTTCACAGAATTACTCTGACACACACAGAGAGAGAGAGAGAGCGAGATTTGCCTTAAATGTTCAAGGTTTAAAGTGGGACAGAGAATGTGCAAGAGAGAGAGAGATACAAATCTCACAAAATAAATAGAGAGATGAAAGTACCTATGGACAATTCTCTAGATAGAGAGAGTGAGTACTCTCTAACGGCTGCCTGCGCCTCTTCTTCAAAGTCTCCGCTCTCTATATCCTCATACTCCCCCTCAGTGTCATAGTCCTCGCTTTTTTCCTCATCGCCTTCAAATTCACCGGACAATGGAGCACAATTGCACCGAACAGGATTCCTGCAAGTCAATTGGAAAGGGGGAAATGAAAGCCGGGTGAAGTTTTCGTTAGTCAAAGAAGGAACAAGGGAAGAAGACAGTTTGGAGAAGGGTTTGCAGTGGTGGAATGGGATAAGAGTTGCAGTGGAAGAGAGAGAAGATATATTTTTAGAGAAGGTGAGAAGCTCTGCCATGGCTGTAGTGGTGAGGAGCTCTGCAACTCCACTCTTCTTATCTCTAGAGTCTAGAAGGAAAACATTCCCGCCGTATCAACAAATCCAATTTTCCTCTCTAAAAATCCACAAATATCTGAGTGGTTATTTTAGGGCATGCTCCCGCGGGATCCGATTGTACATATGCTTCTTCGACCAATGTTGAGCTCCCGAAGCTTTTCTCTCTTTCTTATTTTTTCCTTTTTTTTATTTCTTTTATTAAGAAATTTTGAGATCCACTTCTAGATCGAATCTCGAGCTCATTATTTTCAAAAAAACACTTAGGAGTTTAAATTGGGAAACACTTTTAAGATGACTGAAAAATTAGATGGTCGTTATTCAATCTTAAGATTATATTTTCTCAATTTCATTTTTATTTTTATGAGATTTGTCACTACACTTAAGAGGTTATATTACCGAGGTTACCCAAGAATGTAGCACCTTGGAAGTATATACATCTTTTGGCTTAGATCTGTGATTCCCAATTCTATGATCCACATTCCATAGGATGAAGTAACAATACTATCATACGTACATCGCCGTCCAAGTAATGGATTGGACAGCAATGAGAGACTTCAAATACCCACGGATGGTGGAACCGTCATATTGAATAGGGCTGTAAGTAAATGGGTCAACCCACAGACCCGACGGGTCAAAGCAAGTCAGGTCTGATGGGGTCGACCAGCAGAGCCAACAGGTGTATGCAAATCAGTTTTAGACTTCAAATCTGAGTGGGTCGGGCTTGGGTCCAGAGGTAACCTAATAGTTGAATCGGGTAAGTCTGGGTCTCGCCATGGACTACGTTTGTTTAGGTGCGGCCCGAATCATTATCTTTTATTTAAAAAAAAAAATATACAAAGATACCACATGAAAAAGTCACAATCACTTTTTTTAAAAAAATTTACGTATTTTCTCTATCCAACCGTCTATTTTGAATGGACGGTTAAGATGGCTCCAATCACAATATCACGCCTCTACAATATTTTATTTTTAATTTGTTTCTACAATATTTTATTTTTAATTTGTTTTTCATATAAACCCCTAGCCCAGATCTTCCGGGAGTGGTTCGCTTAAAGGAAAGAGCATGTTAAGATTAACGAGTTTGAACATGCATACATCATTTGATGCTTTTCAAGAAATTATTCCAAAATGTAAAACAATTACTCCAAATAATAGAAAAAACAAACCTCAATATCAAAAAAGAAAATAATAGGAAAGAAAAAATAAACATTTCCCTATTGTTCCTTGCATTTAAGGCTCACAGTGTTCTGTTATTTAAGATAATTCAAATACAGCCCAGAGGAAAGTAGAAACCACCCCAAATGCAATTGCAGAAACTACAAAGACAAGCTGCCCTTAAAGAATGGCCCATTCCAACCAAAATCGAAGTCTCAAAAAACCAAAAAAATCAGATACATTCTTGGTAAGGATATTGAAATGTATCAGGCCTATGGAATTTGCTTTTGATAAAACAAAGTGCTAGTATACACAAGTAAGGCCTTCTGTTTCAGATCCGTCTCAGCTGCCCTTCTGAACAGTGCCATTTTCTATCAAATATTCCACAAACTCATCAATCAGGTAGGGCCAGGCACCTTCGGCATCATAATTCGACAGCATGGGGTCAACTGACTGCATTGCCAAATAAAACCCAAAGACCTAAGACATTATCTTTGAAAGCAACATAACAGGCACAGCCAAAATATATATATATATATATATATAGAAGAAGATGTTGGGGTGAAAAAAAAAATGAACCCAACAACAGCCCAAATTGAATCTTTATTAGATACGGCTTGATGTAAAAAACACACATAAAATTTCAAGTGATTTGGATTTGTAAAAAAAAAACTTAAAATTCAAACACTACCAAACATCCGTGTTCGTCAGATAGACCCAAATTCAATATGAACAGTTGGGTTTATACTATTCCATGAGCTAGTGAGCTCACCCAAGTTTTTTTCCCTATATATATATATATATAAAAAGTGCAGTTTGTATAGAGCTAAAGCTCTAAACAATCAAAGTAAAGCACACCTTCAAATAGTACTGAGAAATGTAGTTTCAATATTGAAAATCTTTGTGACAGCCTTAAATTATATATTCATTTTTAATTATAAACTTTAAAGGTTAAAAAATAGTACAAATCGAGTTGATCTATGAAAATCTTGAAAATTGATGGTCAAATAATGCGTTACAAAATGCACTATTTCCTAAAACTTAGTAAATAATTAATTTATTTTTACTACTATTCGTACCTATACTTATTATTACTTAATTCTAATTTGGGTACTAATTAATTACGTATAATAACAAA
>NW_006499728.1:6247666-6289886 GCF_000471905.2 Amborella trichopoda | reverse complement strand
AAAATCACTTTTGGAAAGTGGATGTATTTTTCCCTTCTGATGCATCCATTTAGAACCTTTTGAGAAAAACTTTTTACCATGAATATATATTCATGGCAAGGGTCACTATCACATGAAATGCAAACTGCTCATCAGGAATTGAGGTATCTTTATATGGATTACTTCTTGTTTAATAGGTTGCTGCTCTTATTCAATTTCATGGTGTACCATGTGCTTTGGAAAAGGTTTGAGCACTTATTTTTGTTCATATTCCCCATTGAAGGATTTACTTGACCTTAGCCCTCTAGAAAACATATTTCACCACATTTCTTAATGCATTCCTGTCATGCATGGCTTTTTCAGCTTTCATGTTCTAGAGGCACACATGCATGTTTTTTATTGAGAAATATTAATTGAATGGCATGGTGATTCATGGTCATCTTAATTATAATTTTTTTTTCTATTTGATGTTATTGTAACTTGTTCATTTTCATGAGAAAGTAGGGTTTAAATATCCATGCTGACAAGGTCCCCTTGGTAGAGTGATTTTCCCAAATAAATATTTTTTTAATAAACTTTTATGTTCAGGAAAATTACAAGAAAATGATAAGATGAGAAGGGGAGATGTGACATGGCAGTATGGTACAAAAGTGAATAACAAAGGAAGAGTTCGATGTAATGTTTGTAACAAGGAAATGGGTGGTGGTATTTATCACCTAAAAGAACATCTTGCTTGGGTAAAGGGTAATGTCACCGGTTGTAAAAAAGAGCCACCAAAAGTAAAACAACAAACGACAAAAATAATTACAGGAGGAAAAGAAAAAAAAGTGCAGAGAGAAAGGGATGCAGAAGAGATAGGGCGGGGGTACGAAAGTCCAATAGATGAGGAAGATGACCAAGAGGCAGAATTTGATATGCAAATAGAACGAGCTAGGATTGCCAGTATTCAAAAGCTTAATTATAGACAAATGAAAATTCAAGAGATGTATGGGAGAAGGGATGGTGCATCCAGTAGCCGTCAACCTCAAGAACGTGTAGTATCGGGTAGGGGAGGATGTGGGCATTCATTGCTTAGATCCACATCTAGTAGATTGAGACGTAGTTTCTCTAGTCGCCCATCCTCTTATAGTCGGTCATCTACTACTCAACGGCATGAACCCATAGATGTGCCATCAATGACCCGCGAACCCTCTTGACTTGATCCCCACAAGTCACAATATCATCAAAAAAAATTAAAATTTTCGTCAACAGGTGTATTAATAGAAAAAGCGAGAAAGATGATTAGCATGTTCTGGTATGCTAATACACTGCCATTTAATTCTGCAAGCTCAGACTTCTACCCACAAATGGTAGCTCTATAGCTGAGGTAGGGCCAGGTGTTAGAGGTCCAACTGCAAAAGAGCTTGTAGGGCCAAGTTTAGAAGTTGTTCATGATGTTGATAAGCATATTTCATAGTTCAAGGTCTACTGGCCAGGTACAGAAGTGACCATCATGACCGACGGTTGGAAGGACAAGTCCCATAGGTATCTTGTCAATTTTTTAATAGGTTGCCTTAGGGGCATTGTTTACCACTCTAGCATTGATTTATCAAGAAGGAGACATACTGGGAGACTGATATGCGCACGCCTAGACAAAATTGAAGATGAGGTTGGACCTGAAAATGTAGTCCAAGTAGTGACTAATAATGCTGCTAATTACAGAAAAGCAGGCTTGATGCTAATGGAGAGAAGGCCCAATCTTTATTGGACTCCTTGTGCTGCCCATTGTATTAATTCGATGCTCAAGGAAATAGGGAAGCTGAAGAGGGTTAAATATTGTATTTTGAAGAGCAAGTTGATTACAAAGTTTATATACAATCACACGTATCTTCACGTTTTGATGAAGGAGCATTGCATGCGAGAGAGTCAGGGAGTCCACTACTAGATTCGCTACAGCGTTCCTTACGATACAATCGATATTGGTAAACAAGGCAGGATTGAGGTCAATGATGCGCTCTAATGAATGGCAAACTGATAGAGCAGCAATGAGTCAACTTGGAAGGCAGGTTGAAACCACCTTTCTCGATCGGGGGTTCTGGACTCGATGTAACCATGTTGTTTCTATAACTGAATCTTTAGTACAGGTGTTGAGGTTAAGTGACTCTAATGATAAACCCGCAATGGGGTTTCTGTTCGATGCAATGAGACGTGCAAGGGAAGCTATATTTGAGAATAACATATGGAATAAAGAGATATTGGAGATTGTTGATCGTAGGTGGAGAGACCAACTGCACCAGAATATCCATGCAGCAGGTAATTTATGATTCACTGTCGCAACTCATGACTCTTTCTAAACTTCGAAAAAAGTTACCGTAATTACTAATATGACAAACCATGTGCAGGGTTCTTTCTTAATCCACAAAATTTGTACTCCAATGCCACTTTAGATGATGCAGATATCATGGAGGGGGTAAGAAACTGCATCTACAGGCTTGAACTTGATCTTGAAACTCAGATGGAGTGTATGCAACAAGTAAACCTTAATCAAAACGTGTATGTAATAAAATTTCAATTTGTAATAATGAATTGCATTTCTATGTGGTACTAATTTCTTGTATATGCATCTTTTTATTTCTAGCTTATCATGTACATGGAAAAAAATGGGGAATTTGCATATAACAATGCCAAAAACAGTTGCAAAATTGCACCCAAGTTAGTTTTAAGTTAAAACTTGCAATAGTTTAGTACACTACTATTTGTGGTTTTTTTTAAATCAATTTATTTTCTATTGTTAAGTATTTCTATGTTTGTCTGTGTCAGCACAATGGTCGACGATACACGGAATTCGAACAAAGCAATTGTAAAAGATTGTCGTTAGAATTTTGAGTCAAACATGTGTTGCCTCGAGCTGTGAAAGAAACTGGAGTACATTTCAGTGGATACACGCCCCGAGGCATAATAGGTTAAAGACACAGACGCTGCACAACTTGGTGTACATTCATTATAATTGGAAATTGAGAGAGAAACATATAAGGAGGACCCCCATAAACTACACGCCGATCAACCTTGATTACATCTTCCGGAGGGACCTCGTCGATCAGTGGGTGTCACTAAGGACCCCACTATTAGACCAACATTTTCTTAGTGGGGCAATTGCCGATATGAATGATAATGTGAATGTTGCAGCATCCAATGAAGGAGACATGACAATGGACATGGATGACGATTATACACAGGAAAAGATGAGGCACATGATGATGAAACAGATGGGACAATGGAAAACAATTGGCAAGAACCAGCCATCCAGGAATGTGAAGGGGGGCAACATGAGGCGGTGCCTGATGAACAGGAAGATGTAATGAGATTGGCTCGGGAGGAAGTCAATGAGATTGGCTCGGGAGGAAGTCCAGGCATTGAGGCATAGCAGTTACTCAACAAGGGAGAGACGAAGCTGTAGCCGTCACCGTAACCTGGTTATTCATGATGATGACAATATTGAAGATGTTGAGGGCCATAACACAGAACAGAGTGGAGGTAACACAGAACAGGGTGCGAGTAACACAGAACAGGGTGGAGGTAACACAGAACAGGGTGGAGGTAACACATAACAAGGTGGGGGAGAGTATGAAGGCTGGACGAGTCTAGGAGACTTTGGCCAAGAGGGTACCACAAGAAATATTCCTGACTGGCGAGAGGGCACAACTGCGGCATTACAGACTCCACCAAGCCTTACTCAGATTTTTCACCCCGTAAATCCTGATATTGAAATACAACAATATCATGATCCCCCTCGCCGCTCTCATTACTACTAGCATTGTTAGTTGGACTTTGTAACTTCATTAATTGAATTAATGACAAATTCTAAATTGTCTTGCATATCTTCATAGTATTCAAATATTAATTTATATAAAAAGTTCTTTCAATTTTTTTTGTAAGATAAATGTATGTAATATAATAGTATACACTTAATCTAAGTTTTTCTATTTTTTTTCAATTTTTTTAAATTTTTTTAGACGTTTTTTACCTTTTTTAAATAAAAAAAAACTACTTGACCCGTTAAAACGGTTAACCGCCCTGGTTAGTCTGGTTCCGGTTCAAACCGCTCTCAGCCCCAAACCCGGTTAACCGTTCCGGTTCGATTTTGCGAACATTGCATCGAAAAACTCCCCCAACATCAGCCTTGCACTGACCATACCTCATACAACCCCTCGGCAGGGCCATACCTGCACCATCTTCCTTTTAGTGAATTTTTATCCTAAAGCATGTAGTATTCATTTTTGAGGAACCTTGTCAGACTCATTTCCATCTTATTGAAAGAAAAAGGACATCAAGAAATATTTAGATACGCTTAACTAAGCATATCCCATTTATCAGAAGATGGATAAATATGATAGGTACATATATTAGAGATAGTAGATCTCATAACCCCTTCCTTAATAGATCAAGAAGCATGGTAGGTGTGCATACACAAAGTACATGTATCTATGCAAAGTACATGTATAAGATACAGTAGCCATCATTATATGTGATGTATTCACACCGTCTTTAAAAGATCGGAAGGCATGGTACGCATGCATACACATGATAAGTACATGTTTAAGATACAACACTCATCATTATATGCGATGCATTCACAAAGCAAAAATGGAAAGGATAATACAACTAAACCTAAGGGAGCTGGGCATGTTAGGGCCCATCCAGGTGTGTTGCAAACATAATAATGGTCCATCGAGACCAGCTGTGTGACCTGACCTCGATCCAGCCTCTTTGTTATTTGGGGCCGCAAATTAGGCCTGGCAGAGCCCAGTAGCCCTCCATATCCAGCTCAACCTGGCAATACTCAGCTGGCTAGGTCCACTTTATCCTTGTTGTCCAAAGGTATATATATCTATAAATATATATATAAAGAGAAGCCGGCCTCATATAGTTGGTATAAGGCTTGGATGATAATGATAATATATAAAAAGGGAGTGAGCTTTAGAATCATGTGCACAGTGCACTTGAAAACAAGTTGGGGTTCAGCCATAGCTTCGTGCAGAAACCTACTATGAATATGTTATATAAAAGTGTGTATTTCAATTTTTTTTCTAAAGTTAGTCATTGAGTCATACATTTCAAAAATTTGAAATCTTAAAAATTTTCCAAGCTTGGCTTTTGCCTAAGGGACCAAATAGGTAGTTTGCTCCCACAAGAGCGCATTGCCATTATATACTATATAATTTGCTTGGCTTCAGTCATAGCTTTGTTCATGTTTTATTATATTAATAATCATAAAAGCTTCACTTTATCAATGAGTTTTGTCTTCTTCCCCAATAACGTATAATATAACATGATATGATATAGGATAATATACCATAATGTATTATAGTATAATGCATATAATATAATACATAATATAATATTTTTATACAAAACTTAATTTCATCAAGACACGAATCTCTTGAGTCATGGCCTAAGCTAGTGAGAAAGCTCCAAAAACCTATTTACTAAATGTGTGGTTTAGAAGGGAACTCATGCCATATATACAAGTGAATTCCTACAGTACTTCACTCATGGCTCGTCACCATCCCATATCTATCTGACGGCTATGATTATCCAATAGTCTTTGAATTGCAATATTTTTCTATATATCTTATTTACCTGAAACTTAGGGCGTGTGCACATCTAACCAGCTTTCTCAAAACTAAAATATTAAAAATATAATTATCAAAAAATAAAATGACCAAAACACCTTGAAATATTCATAGGGGTAATGGTCATTTTATGGTTTGAATTATTTTTTATATTTTATTTAGGAGAGCCTCATTGAGGAGTACATGCCCACAAATTTGAGGTTAATCGGATTTATAAAAAAAATCTTAAAACTCAAATACTATTAAACAATCGTGACCATCTGATGGATTTTGGACGGTGATGAGCAATAAGTGAAATATTATAGAAGTTCACTCATGAGTGTTTAAGCGGTTTTCTACATATCTCTGTGTGTGCGCGTGCGTATGTCTCTATGTGTGTGTGTATTTGTGTCTGTCTGTGAGAGGTTCACTCATGAATGTTTTAATTGTTTTTCTACATATCTATGCCTATGTGCTCTATGTCTATGTGCATGCATGTGTGTGCACATGTGTGTGTGGGTCTATTTATGTGTCTGTCTGTCTCTGATTGTCTATGTGAGTGTGTGTGTGTGTGTGTGCGCGCGTGTGTGTACATGTGCGTGTATGCATGGGTATGTGCGTGTGCGTGTGCGTGTGCGTGTGCATGTCCATGTATGTGCATGCGCATGCATGCCCTTGCGTGTGTGTGTGTCCATGCGTGTGCATGCATGCGTGTGTTTCAATTATCAAAAATTTACTCAACATTTGTGCCAAATGACATAATAATTCCATCATATTCAAAACATTAAGCATAACTGATTTAGAATTCATAGCATGTCTTCATAGGCCATGAATATTGATGGATATTGTTCAAGCAAAACAACGTCAAAAAGATTAAAACAAGTGAACATACCATTACAATATCCCCAGGATCCACCTGCCAAAGACCATTGAACCAAAAGAACGCATTAGTGACTTATCCTTCAATTCACTACTCATACATGAAAAACGTTTCTTGCCTTTCAAAAGCTAACAAGACTTAGTTTCAGCTCAACTACTAAAACATTGAACAAAATTGGTGCATCACGAGCCCAGGTAAAAAGGATGGGTTGTATTAGGTAGGCAGCCACCGTAAAACTTTACCAAAACTTCTCATGAATCCAGAATATAAGATATCTGCTTATGTTAGCGCATTCCCCGTAAGTGACACGTTGTACCGGAGTTGTTCAACAAGGTGTTCAAAACAAAGAAAATGCCAAACGAATGGAGGAAAAGTATTGCGGTACCTACTTATAAGAACAAATGAGACATACAAGATTGTGCAAACTATCGAAGGATCAAACTTATGAGTCACACTATGAAGTTGTGGAAGAGAGTGAATGACTAAGGTATGAAACGATAGTATCAGAAAACCAATTAGGTTTTATGCTAGGGAGGTCAACAACCGAGGATATTTTCCTACTTATGCCACTGATTGAGAAGTTTAGGGCGAAGGGAAAAGACCTCCACATGGTCTTTATTGATCCAGATAAAGCTTATGATAGAGTGCATAGAGATTTGATTTGGTGTATGTTGGAAAAGAAATGAGTATCTAGACACTCAATCAACTTAGTGAGAGATATGTACGAGGGAGCGCTCGCTAGTGTGCGACCAACTAGTGGAGAAACGAGTGAGTTTTCAATGACAATAGGTGTACATCAGGGGTCAGCATTGAACCCATACCTATATGTCTGAGATATGGATGACTTAACTAAGCACCTACAAGATGAAGTACTGCGGTGCATGTTGCTCACAGATGACATAGTTTTGATTAAGGAGACCCGAAACGGCGTCAATACAAAGTCAGAACTTCGGAGGGATACTCTAGAATCTTAAGGTCTTAAAATTAGCCAGACATAGACAAAGTCTATGGAATACAAGTTTAGTAATAATAGGAGTAGAAACAAGGAAGAAGTTAAGATTGACGGCCAAGAAATACCAAAAAGAGCGAACTTTTGATATATTGGGCCGATAATCCAGAAAAATAGAGAGATTGAGGAAGATGTCGCACATAGATTTCAAGCTGGATGGGTGAAGTGTAGATGTGAAACTGAAGTTTTATGTGATCACCGCATACCAATGAAGCTGAAGGGAAAAGTTTTACAAGACAGCTGGGAGACCAGCTTTACTTTATGGGGTGGAATGTTGGGCGCGGTCAAAAAACAACATATCCATAGAATGAGTGTACCTGAGATGAAGATGTTGAGATGGAGGAGTGGCAAGACAAGAAAGGATAAAATTCAAAATGAATACATTCGAAAATATTTAGGTGTGGCACCAATAGGCGATAAGATTAGAGAAAATAAACTTAAGTGGGATGGCCATGTGTGGCGCAGACCCAATACAACACTTGTTAGGAGGTGCGAGTTAGTTCAAGTGGAAGGCTCAAAAAGGCAAGGAATAGGCCCAAAAAGACATAGTTGGAAGTAGTGATAAAAGATATGGGGACTTATGGGTTCACCAAGGGTTGGCCCTTAATAGAGCACAGTGGTGGACCAGGCTTCATGTAGCCGACCCCAATTAGCTAGGAAAAGGCTTTATTAATGATGATGAATTGGTGCATCACGAGCATATGTTGCAAAACTGAGGTGTAATAAAACACTAAAATGAACATCTCATTTTCAGAGCCATTCTTATTAAAGACTTTGTCCTCAGAAATCACACCAGAACAAATTTCACAAGAAGAAATATTTAATGGCTTGGGGTAGGTCTTCATAAATGGTGAACCACAAAAGATGTATAGAAATGTATAATATAAACATGATCAATCAATAATTCCATTGTATCTTTAGGGCCTCACCAGTGAGTTTTTTAAGGCCTTGCTCAAGTGAGGAACCACTAGTTCTAATATTCTAAGGCCTGAAATGCATTTTCATAAACATGGTGCAAAGGAAAGGAGAACCATATTTATTATTTTACACCACATACAACGTGTTCTTTGCTAGTGATGAAACTACGTAACTACATAGTCACACTCGACATACTCTCTTGATAGATACTATGCACATGTTTCCTGCTGAGCAATCACTTCGACGCCCAAGTTACCATCATAAGGACTACTTTAGTTACAATAGGTGTACTATTCATGATGCGCCCTTTACCCGCCAACCCCTCATTCACATCCTCCAACCCCTCCGCCCCTCCTCTCCCCCCGCTTTACCAACACTATGCCCACATCCTCAAACCCTCCTCTGGTCCTCCTAATCCCCCTTCCTTGAGACCGTTACCTTTCCTACTTTTCTTTCAATGATCAATAAGTTATCATAATCATTAATCACAAAAATCAACAATGTTTAGTTTAGCTAGGTAAGTATATTACACAGAGGGCAGTCTTTTAGGTCTGATATCATGTCCATGAGTCATTTCAGCATTCCTTTTTGCATTGTTTCTATGAAAGACATTTCTGTTATTTTCATCATAAACCCAACATAAACCCAAGATAGATTACTAAACTTCTGTTTTGGTAGGGCTTGCCAGGACCTTACACAGACTAAAATTTAAATCCATACATAGTGTCATAATTCTAAGTTTTCATGGTCTAGGATTTCCTTAAACATGGTACATGATTCCTTTATTGCCTAATCCAAGAATATAAGAAACCAACTTAAATGTCAAATCCTCTCTCTTACAGCCCTTAAAGAGAACGAAGCCTTATATGGGAATGACCGTTTAGAGTTTGCAGGTGAGGCAACATTTTTGTATGAGTGCCTCCGAGGAGAGGTCACTGGAACTTGGAAGGGAGATAATGAGGGAGAGATGTGGATGATTGCTGGTCCGCCCCATAGGAGCAGATTCCAGGGCTCCAGGCTATTCAGGACTTCAATTCATGAACTATCTGTCACTCCTCAAATCCCAAAGTACGCCACAGCTTAGTGCTGTAAAGCTTTAATCATGCCTCACACTCCAGGTCGTCATTTATGCAAGTATTCCTTGCTCCTCCATCTGTAGATGCAAATTAGTGCTCTCATGACTAAAAACTCTTTCCTACATAATCTACCTCTCGCTCTATCTAGCAATCTTGATGCAGATATGGCCTCTGAAAAACAAAAGCTTATCAACCTCACCATACCCAAAGATAAGTGTCATTTTAAAGGTTCTGAGACTGCACAAGCAGGGACGAGGATTCAGTAAGATCCAACACCTACAAGGGCAACCAACTGTGGGTAATAGCACATCCAAAACACCAAATGAAAAGCTATGAAGGATACAGGGGCTAATGTTTTCCCACAGGAACAATTTGAAAGAGAATGATTTCTAAGGTTTTTAACCCTTCAAATCGAATTACAACAAAACAGTAATGCTGTGGAGGACTCTTTTTAACCCCTCAAATCGAATTACAACAAAACAGTAATGCCGTGGAGGACTCTTACCAAACATTATTAGAAGATGTTTAGCCTAACCACAGGTTGAGTACATATCCATAAAAACTGTGAATACACACTAGTTTCCAACGAACTGTTTTAATTTTCCAACAAACTATTTTATAATTCAATCAAGATTTAATCATATGCATCCTTTTTTAAGGCTGCATGGTGAACTTGATCAGCAAATGAAATTACATCGAATGCACCAGGTCATATAATGGGAAAACCCACGAGACCAAATCTTCAGAGAAACAAATCTACGAGACCCAAATCCTCATTTGTATTATCCCTTAATCAACCAAACAAATGTAAATACAATTTGAAAATCATAAGCACCTGCAAGTCATTGCAAAGCAAGGAGATGCCATCAGCCATAATCATGTCGACATAAGGATCTGCAGTAGTAAATAGAGTAGGTTAGCATTCTCAAATTTATCAAATTTATGAAAAAATCCACATTGAGTAATGGAGAAGTTGAAAACAGAATAATTTATTTAAAATTTCCTTGTGCATAACAAGTGTAGACCTGGTAGTCTATCAGAAACAAGGGCCCCCGAAATAATTTGAGACACAGTAAAGGTATTAATACATAACTCAGTGCACAAAAGAATAAGGTGGATACGAACAACGCTGTAAAGGATCACCAAAATAAGATCATATGAGAAAAGATAAGGACTATCAAAGCCTCCAAAACAAATATAAGCTAGCCAACCATTTGGAACAATTTATAGACACGAAAAGCACTCAGTCATCCGTCAGAGAGCAACTAGGTTTTGAAGGAACCCAAAAATCCTTTTTTTTTTTTTTGAAATTTGGATAACGAAATTAATATATAACTCCATGCATAAAAGAATAAGGTTGATAAGATCAAGACTGTCGAAAGTGTCGATCGCTAACGTAATATCATGAGCAAGAAAAGATAATCACCAGTAATGCCTCCACAACAAATACAAGCTAGCCAACCATTTGGAACAATTTTCTAGGAAATAAAAGCACAAAATCACAAACCATACCCAAACCTGATTCTCTGGAAGGGGGTGATCGGATAGAGGAGGGTTTGTTTTTGGAGAAAGGCATGTCAAATAACCCCACATCTAAGGCTTGTGGATGATAGGATTAATTTTGGGGGGAGCCTCAGTAGAGTAGAGCCCAGGACTAAAAATTTTCTTAAGATGTCCGATGTGTCAATTAAAAAGAAAATTGAATAGATGATAGGAATATAGGATTTAAATAGGGAAAGAGTTTATATAAGGATGCTACCTTATAATGTAGAACTACAGATGCCCCTCAAATCCATTGGAAAAGGTAGTTTTAATGTTAAAAACCCTTTGATTGATCATCTCGACATCGAGATGTATGACTATGAAAAATAAAAAGATTTTAAGTCTCACAAATAGTGCATTTTACAACATATTATCTACACCGCCCATTTTCAAGATTTTCATATGTTTATAGATCTACTTGATTTTAACCATTTTTTAAATTTCAAATTTTAAAATTAGATATAAAAATAAATTTTGAGATAATCCTAAGAACATCTTACATCAAAATTATATACCATGATAGCATTTGAAGGTGCACCTTACCTCTACACCTACGGATGCGTCCGTATGCAAACTGCACCTTTTAAATAGATGATAGGAATCTAGGAACGTTTTGCTGGCCATTGAAGGCATTGAGGACCCGGTTGTGAGGTATACAGTTCAAGAGTATTTCATCCATAACAAAGTTCCTGATAAGAGACTATAGAAGTTGAATCTTCTTGGTGGAATCCTTAAAGCTAATCCTGAGAAGTAAGGCAGAAGTTCTCCTGGGTGCCATGTATTGATATAACCATGCCACCCAGATGTCCTGTTCTTCAATTGGTTGGCTAACTAGATAAAAGTTACAATTTACTACATATCACAACCAAATACAAGGATGGCAGATTCTCAAAAATTATCCTTTTATGCTCTTGGGATAAAGAAATTCTTATTAACTTGTGTGGGGTTTGACCTTTAAAACGTTCAAAACAGGAACTGTTTGAAGTTTGATATAGAGGATCTAATTGATGACGTCGTTTTGAAAGCCAAAAAGAAGACCGACCCTGCTAACAAGGACATCAAGACTAATAATACGTTGGAAACCCAACCCAGGCCTGAGGATCATCCAATTTAGCCTTGGAGCACAGAAAGATACTGATCTGAGAATTCATCAAGCGAAGCCCGAACCGAGCATAAGCTTATCCAACAGCAAGGAATCCTCAAGATCGTTATGTCAAGGATAGCCATGGCCCTGAGTCTGTTATATGAGAAGACACCAGAGATCCAACCATCGTCCCATGGGAAATTCCCGTGGCCTTGGAAGTGACAAACCCAAAAGAAAAATGTAATGACCTCATAATGGCACATAATTCAGGGGATGAAAGCTCAAGCCCATTCAACTTGCCAAATACATACTCTCTTTCTCCATCCCCTCTAGAGCCCGAGGAGGAGGATCTCTTGGAAATTCTGAGGGGCCAGCTTGGACCTCCTTCACTGGCCTTCCTACCCAATCCACCTAAATGGGACGAGAAGATAAGCCTAGGTGGATCAATTGGAACATCTCCTCAGGCCAGCTTAGTTAAGGAAAACGAAGAGGTAGAAGAGCCAATATTACCCACCATCATGGACAAGACTCCTCATAATTCCAAGAGCCCGAAGTGGACCTCCTCGAGATCTTAAGAAGACAACTGGGACCACCATCCCCAAATTTCTTAGCAAACCCAACAAGCGGGATGAAGAACCGCACGTAGAGGAACCTCTCGAGCTACCTATATGGTTTGACATAATACAACCGGGATGAAGGAATGAAGAAAGATGATCCCTTAGAACATAGCAAGGGTACAGCATGCCTCTGCCAATGGAGACACCCCGCAACCAAGAAACTGTATTGATGAGAGACCAGTCCCCACAGTCGAAGAAACGATAAGGGTGACCCCATCTAACCCATTGATAGGGGCACCCCGAGACCAATAAAATTTTCTAAACAAGACATTACTCCCACCAATAGTGGAAACACAGCAGGGGCAACCCCATCTAATCAATTGATAGGGGTGGTCCCGTCTGAGGAAAATAATGAAGCAATTGGGACAGTAGGTGAGGTCATAGCCTCTGCTGAAAGACCCAGCACACCTTAAGGTGATTAAACCTAAGCCCTCCTTGTCCAAGAGTACCGCCCCAACACAAGCACCAAGAATGAGCCCAACGAAGGATTAATTCCCAAAGAAGGACAACAAACCAAGGTTCTTAGCAAAAGGACCATCGAAAGGGAGTAGGATGATTGCTCATCCCTTTTAGTAGCCAAGTGACACCTCCATGCCCACCTGGGGTCAATGTTCCCACAGCATTAAAGACCCACAATGAGAACACATCCACACATTTTCTAAAATCAGTCTTTAAAAATGCACAAGTACACAAGGACCAAATACCTTCTTCCCATCCCTTGTCTCTGAGATCATTGGTCCAAAGTACCAACAGACACCACGAGGTCATAGGCCACCAGTGGGTCAGGGCATGGGTTCCTTCTAAAAGTACCCAACGAACCTAGTCGTTTTAACACCCTTAAATTGTGGCAATTTAAATTTTATAAAGATTTCAAATCTTTGTTAATACCCCAAGCTTATTTACAACACCTTTGAAAAAGATAAACACATTAGAGCAGGTTAATGAAACCCTTTTAAAAGGCAAAATCTTCATAAGCTTTGCAACCTTCGTAAGGGACCAAAGGACCAGGAGCCCAAGGCTTGAGTGAAGTATTCTAAAGTGTGTCTGATAGGAATTCTTCAACCATCGTCTAGAAAATATCGGATACCAACCAAAGTGCAAAGATGACCAAAGGATAACTGAAACTAGGGCCTCCCTACCGCCTGGAGAATGGGAAGATGGTCACAATTCCTGAAGGAATATGAGGGAGACTTTACTTGATCTTAGGGCGACGTGCCACAACACCAACCTCCAAGAAGGGGCAAACCACGAAGATGGCCCAGCCCACAAAGAATAAATCAGCCAGGGTCACAAAAAAAGCCACCAAAATTCAAAAAGTATCATCTCAAGCAGCAAGCCAATTAAAGGAGGTGGTCGTTAAAAAGAAAAAAAAATAAACAGGATATTAAACCAAAAGGATAACTAGGGGCAGTTAAAAAAAGAAAAAGAAAGGACGACCAAGAAATTTTCAAATTGGCACCAAATCCAAGTCCCTCAATTTCAGATGCCGTCCAAGCCCTCTAAGTCAAAGTCAATCAAGATGTCCAAAATCTTCAAGTCAACATCGGTTCAGTACTCGTCCTCCAAGTCCATCAAAGGGCATTAGGGCCAGTGTCACACATTTTCCAAGACATAGTTCGTTCAAAAACCTCAAGAACTATTTCTTTGGATTGCAGCATGAGTATCAGGATCTAAGGGCAAAAGACTACCTAAGTATTCCTAACCCCGAAAGTCTCAACCAAGCTAAGCCTATGTCAAAATTAATTAACTCAAAATTCGTAGCCTTAAAGCAAAATACAAAGGAAAAAATTGTTTCCCAAATTAGCTTCTACGAATCAAATTTTGTGTAGCAAAATGTACTTAAAAGTTTAAAAAAAAAAGTAGCAATAATAAAAATAATAATAAAACCCACCAACAGGTTCATAAGTGGCTAAATTGTAAGACCTGTCATACAAAAAATCAAAAATCTTTCAAAAGGTTCTTTCTCACAAATTTCTTAAAATTCTCAAATTTTAAAATTTATCAAAATGTTCCATGGTCCCATGAACCTAAACTGCTATGCAAAAGTATCTTTCTGACAATATTTTTATTTCAAAATTTTATCAAGAGGGCTTCAAAATGTTTTCTTGAAAAAAAATTTCAAAATTCTTAAAACAAGCCCCACGATGGGAAGAGCCTAAATTGCGGCCCATTTTCTCAAACAATTTAAATTTCATCTTTTTGTCTTTCAAAATCTGATGCAAAATGTCCTCGACATCACAATAAATTGTACGTTGATGTCCTCAGTATGATGTTAAATTGAGTGCCTACATCCATCATTGTGACATTAAACTGCCTTGTGAGATCCATAGTCGCATGGGTTTAATCTGTTGACTAAGTCATTTTTCAAAAATATCTCATTCTCCAAAATTTTCTTTTAATTTCTAAATTTTTAATTTTGTAATTTCTAATGTCTTAATTTCTACTTCTTTATTTCTATTTTTCAATTTTCAAACACCGAATACACGGATAAATCTGATTTGGATGCTTTTAAAACTCTATGCTTGTCATTTCAAATACTTTAATTCTTTGATTTAAATCGTAACCTACACCGGTATTTGTATCTAAAACTTCTCCCTATTTTCAAGATTTTCTAAAATGTTTTTGAAAATGAAGGAGTTGGATCAAGCCCCGAAAATGACAACACCGTCCCGTCATCCAAAGTCTAAATCCGAGACTTGAGAGAATTGCCTGATCTAGAGAATCAGAAGTGCAATAGGGTAGAGCAAAACCTAGGAAAACCCTTCAAATAATTAGGTATCCCTAAACCTTCCCAAGAAAATTAGAAGCCTTCACAAATCTTCCAAGAAATCATTAGAAATAGCTAGTAAAACCCAATTTCCTCAATCTTTGAACCCTGAGCCATTAGAAAGCCTTAGGTGCAAAAAGGGAGAAGGTAAAGCTAAATTTGGCATCACTTCAATTCATTTCATTTCATTAAGACTTTAAAACCTAAAATCAAGGCATGGCGGAAGCCACGGAACCTACACAGCAATCCCAACATACCCACTGAGCAAAAATCTAAAGAACGCTCAGTCTTGTCAAAAACTAGGATGCAAATTCGAAAGGTAACTTAGACAGAATGGCAGTCAGCATGCCAACCAGCGTTCCAACAAGCGGCCCGCCTAACGCTTAGAGGGCCTGAGCAATGGGCAAACTGGGCTGCCACCTAGGCACCTGGGGGCCAACGCCAGCCCAGGGCAGCCGCCCAAGGGCGAAAATACCCCTCAAAATGGGCATTTTTGGTTTTTTTCTCTTTTTATTTTTAAAAGATAAGTATATCCAACCTAAACCCCATTTGAACCATTTTAGAGAGAGAAACCTCAATAAACTTAGTATTTTTATAGGATCGAAGGGTTTTTCGAAGTTATGAGAAATCGTTTCAAACAAGACCCATTGGGATTAGATTTAGTGTTGAAGATTCTTTTAGGACAATTAGAGGGTTTTTTAGAATATTTTGAGATTGAAAAACATCTCAAAGTAGAAGTTTGAAGATTGAGAAATCTAGGTTAGTGAAAAATTTTGTTTTTCTAGATTGCTTGTTTAAGAAACATCTTGCCAGTATCAGGGGGAATGTTGCTCCATGTAAAAAATTTCATGATACTATTAAAGAGGAGAGAAAAAATTAAGAGAAGCATCCATAGCAAAGCTAAGATCTAGGGTTCGTGTCAATTGTGATGATGATGATAGTGATCAGGAGGGGTGTCAAGAGGTGGAGCACCTTGCTATATCCAAGACTAGGGGGAAGGGAAAGGGAGTTGTAGTTAAATCTGGGGGTAGGGCCTAAGAGGCCTCAGGTTTGGGGGCCCATGGATTTTTTTTGCCCCAACCTAACCCTGAGGTTGTAGGCGAGAAAACAAGGACTGAGGTTGTAGGTGAGAAAACAAAGAAGCAAACAACTATTGAGAATAAAATTAAAGAAGTGAGAGATAGAACTGCACAATACATAGCTAGATGGTTTTATGAGGCGAGCATTCCTTTCAATGTCGATCGCCTAAGCAGCTTCTACACCTTGGTTGAGGGAATTGGCCAAATTGGGCCTGGGTTGAAGCCCCCAACACCATATGAGCTTTCAGAGCCTATTTTGAAAAAAAAGGCAAATGTCACGAGGGAGATTGTGGAGTTACAGAATGATGCATGGGCTCAGTATGACTGACACTTGGAGTGCTAAGAATAGAAGAAGCCAGATGAATTTATTGGTGAATTGTCCTTTAGGGATTTTTTTTAAGGTCTATTGATGCCTCTGATGATAGCCATGATGCTCATTACATATTTAAAGTGATGGAGAAGGGCATCAAGGAGGTTGGGGAGCAGCATGTTATATAGGTTGTCACTGATAATGCTGCTCTAATGTTGTTGTTGTTAATTTGTTGCGCATAGCATACCCTAGTATCTTTTAGACACTAGGCGCAGCACACTGTATAGACCTCATGCCTGAGGCTCTTAGCGGTTTGAGCGATATTTCAAGTGCAGTTAAGAAGTCTAGGTCAGCTACGGCTTTCATTTATAGCCACATCCTCACCCTTAACATGATGCATAGATTTACAAACCAAGATAGTATATATTCGAGGAGATTCCAGCTGAGACAGATGTTTACATCGGATTATTGGAGAGCATGCAAGTAGGTCAAGGACCAGAAAGGGAAGAAGGTGAGAGATTATCCTTTCTAAGTCGTTTTGGTGAGTTTTAAGGTATTTTTTCCTCTAGTCAAAGTCCTTCGCATGGCTGGTAGTGACAAGCCCTCCATGGCCTGCATATGAGGCAATGACAAGATGAAAGAGAGAGAACCCATAATTTAGATGATGATGTGAGTAATTACGAACCAGTTTGGAAGATTATTGATGAGAGTGAGATAGGCAGCTACACCGACCATTGCATGCAGCTGGTCATTTTTTGAACCCAGCTTTTTATTATGTTCATAATGGAATACACACAAGTGGCACATTTATGACTGGGTTTAATACATGTCTAGATGTGCTAGTACCTAATTAAGATATCTAAGACATTACATGCGTTGATCAGCTAGTAAGTTACAAGTGTGCATTGAAGTCTTTTGAGAGTCTAATGGCGGTGAGGCAAAGGACCAAAATTGATCCAGGTAATAGTATTCTTAAGTTCCTCAAGTTCAAGTTTCATATTTATTGTTTGTATTTTATACTTCATATATTGTAATTCATAATCAATTTGTAGCCAATTGGTGGAGCCAATATGGGTGTAGTGCTTCAAATTTACAAAAGTTTGCCATTTCGGATCTTGACCCTAACCACTACCTCGTCTGACTGTGAGCGGAATTGGAGTGCCTTTGATATGGTAATTTAGTTTATTTTATTAGTTACAATTTACTAATTTGTATTAGTACTTTAGTAGTTACTAGTTAGTAATTATTATGACAATTGTAAATTTGTAGTATTATACTAATTAGTTTTTTTATATAAAGTTAACATTGTATTACTGGGGAGAATGATTACACGTATGTGATAGTCCGAAGTCACCCACGCAAGGTGAATCGGCAAAAAATGCGTTAGTCTATCATGTACAAAACGGGCCTATAGAAACCGCCCGATTACATTGATTTACATGAAGCTCTCAAAAAATTCAATAGGCCAAAAATATGCCAATATACAAGGATATTTAGGTTATGTGCCAATGATCCAGAGCAAAAAAGGAGTTGGACCCGGCTTGAGCTTGTCCTTGGCTTCTAGCTCCTTCTTTCGCCAACATATCTGTAGAGTCATTGAACGTCCTCCATATATGCTTCCAGGAGACGTCCATAGCCCTGCAAATGTGATCAATTTCGTCAAAAATTGAGGTTAGGTGCCATGGTGGAGACGACAATTTACTTGTCCAAGAGATGGCATTTTGTGCGTTTCCTTCCACTATGAGGTGAGGGCCCCAAGAACAGTTGAAGTTTTTCAAGCCTAGTAAGAGGGCCAAGGCTTCTGCGTGGTGGGAACCCTTGAGACCAAGGTGCACCAAACACGTTAGGAGAATGTTGCTTTGGTGGTCTCTAAAGACGTCCCCAGCCCCTGTCGGGCCTGGATTCCCTAGGGAACAAACATCAAAGTTTAACGTGATGCTTCCTACTGGCGGTGGTTGTCAGTTTTTTACGTCTAGTTTCCAACCGCGGTTGGTGATAGAGGATATTTTTCCATTGAGTGGGGAAGAGGCTTTCTGAAATGCCCGAAAAGGCCTTATGGTTTGAGGCTCAAAAGGTGACCAAAGAGATTGCTTTGTGACGGAGTGCCGATGTGTGGAGTTTTTGGCCTTGAAAGATTCTAGTATTTCTTTCCACCCAGACTGTCCAAATGGTTGCAGCTATTGTTGCCTTCCAAAGGATTCTTCTGCCCTTCAGCCAACATGAATCGAAATCACAAGATATCAGGGCCTTGACCGAGGGAGGGGTGACCCATTTGATTACAAATAGTTGCAACACTTGGCCCCAAAGATCGTGGGTGAATTCGCTGAGGATGAATAGATGAGGGTTTGATTCCTCCTCGCATTGACACAAATCACACCTATTAGGGATCAAGATCCCTCTCTTTTGGTCCACTGTGAGAGCTCTATGGGAGGCGGCGAGCCAATTGAAAGTCGGAACTTTGGGTGGAGCTATGGTGGACCAAACTTTGGACAGAACCGAGGTGGGATTCCCCGTAAGAGTGGGGGGTAAAGTTGAGCTTTTATAAAGGAGGCTACCGATAACTTGCCAGAGGGGGCTAGAGTCCAGACTATAGCGTCTCAACCATGAGGAGAGATGAATAGAGAGTGAAGGGTTGTCGAGAGCAATAGGAAGTGATTGATTTCCTCTTCTGTTAGGTTCCTTCAGAATGATGGATTCCAAACTCTACTTCCTCCTGTCAAAATCATTTCCTCAGCAATAGTAGATTCTTTGTTTAGAGCAAGTCCATAGAGGGTAGGGAACACCTCTTGTAGAGGGGAGGGTCCTAACCACAAGTCTGACTAGAATCTCACTCTAGAACCTTCTCTAGGATGAAACCTTACGAATCTTCTGAACTGAGCAAAGATCGAGGAAAAAGATTTCCAAGCTCCTGAAGCATTATGCGGCTGGCTCCTTTCTGGCATCCAGGCACCTTCGAGGATTCTATACTTATTCCTTAATACCTAAGCCCAAAGAGCATTAGACTGGGTGGCTAGACGCCACCACCATTGCCCTAGAAGTGCCAAGTTATGTTTTCGAAGGACTTTGATTCCTAGACCTCCCTAATGTATGGGTAGGTAAATATTGTCCCAAGCTACAAGATGAAATTTCTTCTTTTCAAACTGCCCCGACCATAAGAAGTTCCTCATGAGTTGGTCCAGGCAGTTAGCCACCTGGGCTGGCATATAGAAGAGAGACATAAGGTAAATCGGGGAATTTGCTAGTGTAGCTTTGATCAGGGTCGTTCTACCTACCATTGAGAGGAATCTACCTTTCCACCCTGCCAGACGTCTATCTACCTTATCTAGGACTTGGGACCATTGCCTCTTCTTGGGTTTCCCTAGTCCCAAGGGAAGGCCTAAGTAGGTAGTTGGGATATCCTCCACTTTACACTCCCAATTCGGAATGAGTGCTCTGACTTCTACATTTGTTATAGCAACACCCAGCATGTTTTATTTTTCCATATTGACTTTGAACCCAGTTGCTGTTTGGAAGTAATTCACGAAAAGTTTGAGGGTGTCAACTTCATTTGAAGAGGCATCAATAAACACCAACATGTCATCTGCGTATTTGCAAATGAGGCACAGTTGGGCCGTGTCTGCTACTCCTGAAGCCAGAAAGGAGACCTGCCTGATATAACCGGGAAATAGAGCGACTGAAGACCTCCGCCACAATAGCAAACAGAAAGGGGGAGAGGGGATCACCTTGGCGAAGACCCCTCGAGAGCAGGAAGAAACCTTTTGGGGTTCCGTTAATAAGAATACAAAAGTGTGGATGGGAGTAACAACCTCTCATCCACTTCCTCGATCTATCCCCGAAACCCATTCTGGCCATCGACTCGTCCAGAATTAACCAGTCAACATGGTCATAAGCTTTTGCCCAGTCTATTTTGAAGATAAGCCCTGGTTTTTTCTCCAGATGCCTCGAGTGGATGCACTCGTGGGCCATTAAGGCCCCATCAAGAATCTGCATGTCTTTGATGAAGGCGGACTGTGAAGAGGAGATGATAGAAGGGAGGACAGATTGAAGCTTAGAAGCGAGAACTTTTGCCAAAATCTTGTAGGAGGAATTGAGAAGACTGATTGGACGAAAGTCTTAGATTTCCTCTGCCACTTCTACTTTAGGGACGCATGTGAAGAAGGTGGCGTTCATGGCTTTGTGAAGGGTAGCCCGTAGGAAAAATTCCTCAAAGAACTCGATGAAATCAGGACATAAGGTATCCCTAAAAGCCTTGAACGGAGCAATCGGGAAGTCGTCGAGGCCGAGGGCCTTATCTTTGGCTAGAGCATTGATTGCTTGTATAATTTCTTCTTCTGAGAAGGGTCGCTCTAGCCAGACAGGTTGGTCTTCTATGAGGGTTAAGAAGTCAAGGGATGGCATTCTCGGTCAGGGGCCGGGATGAGCAAAGTATAGAGTTCGAAAGAACTCTATAATTGCCTGCTCTATTTCTTCTGGTTGAGTAAGATAGCGGTTGTTTACTTTGATCATCGAGATAGTATTGTCTCTCCTGCGACAATTAGCTATCCGATGAAAAAAGGCAGTGTTATGGTCTCCCGCTTTCAACCAGGTAATTCTTGATCTCTGGAACCAATAGATCTCTTCTTTTTTGAGGGAATACAGGTATTCATGTTTTGTCTTGGATCTGAGGTCCTGCTTTGCGGCATCGAGGGTTCTAGTTTCCTAAGGTCAATCTTTCTTATGGTTTCTAACAGGGGAGAGGAGACTTGATTTGAGAGAAGTCACCTGGCCTGGACCGACTCCAAGTTTTGAGAGAGGATTTGAGGAGTTGGATTTTGGTCTGAAGGATGTATCCAGCTCTACTCGTGACCTCGAAAGAGAAGGAATTCCACTAGATTTGGACGAGGGTATGTAAGGACTCCTCTTGGAGCCAGTGAAGTTCAAATCTGAAAGGTCTAGGGCCCCTCTTTACTGCACTCGTATCAAGCATAATGAGACAGTGGTCCGACGTAGGTTTAGGAAGGTCCATTGATAAGGAACTCAGAAAGTGCTCCTCCCAGTTCATAGGAGTTCATTTCGGCTGATAAAGTCTAAGATATCCCTCATGTCCTGAGAGATAGATGTTGAGGAGTTTCTCTCATAGGACCATCAGATGACATTAAAGTCTCCTCCTAAGCACCAAATGGGGTGTAGTAGGGACGCAACATGATCCAATTCTGACCAAAGCCTGTTCCTGAGGGTGGGAGAGTTTGGGCCACAGACTGCCGAAAATTTTCATGGTATCCCATCTGAGGTGCTAGAAAGGAGAAGTGTGACTGAAAACTCTCCTATGAAGGAGGAGTTTAGGGTATGGTCAGAAGGGTCCCATAACACCCATATACCCCCTGATGCCCCATTCGCCGGCAGAGATACCCATTGGCAAGGTCTTCTACCCCAGACCTGGCGAATGAGTCGAAGATTAGGCTCTGGTAGTTTGGTTTCAAGGAGGGTAAAGAAACAAGGTTGAATCAAAGAGGCTCAATGACTTAGTTTATGTGAAGTACAATCGATACTTGAAGGAGAGGTTTGCTAAGACATAAGAGTGACCCCCTCATATCATAAAATATGGATAATGCTATGGAGTGGTTGGTTGTTGATGATGAGGTCGAGGGGCATGAAGGATTGACATGGGATATGGTCATGAAGGCCTCGAACAGCAGCCAACCCTCCTAGGGCCACTAGATCTTTTCCCAGAGGACGATGGCGGAGGAGGAAGAGGAAGAAGCTGAGGCAGATTCAGAAAAGATAGAGGAGGATGACCATTATGTTGAGGAGGGAGATGATTCCAATGAGGATGGGCTCGACTCAATGCATATGGTGTAGATGAACCTGCTTTTTCTGATGATGAGTGATGACTGAAGACTCTTTTTAGTCTTCATTTATATTTCTTTCATTTTTCTTTTCCTCCTCTTGTTGTGTATGTAAGTTGTAAACTTGTGTAACTATATATATATGAACAACGGATATGGAGTTATGGAGTATGGAGGAGTGTATGTGGAGTTGTGGACTATGGACATTTGATATGTCCCAACTCTTATATGTTATTTTTCCTTTTCTTGATGATGAATCGATGCCTTGTCGTCTTGGATTATATTTTCCAATTTTTATTGTGTATGGACTATGGAGTGCATGGAGTTTGAATTATGGTAAGGACTATGAAATATGGTCTAATACTCTGTCTAATGGTTTGAAGTTTGAACTTTGAAGTTTGAACTTCGATTTTCAAATTTGAAATACATGGAATTATGGACTAATGGACCCTTGATGGACAATATATTATGTAATATTAATGTGTCATATGTTGCCCTCATTTGAAAAAGGGCTAGGTTGTATTAGGTAGGCAGCCAACGTTAAATTTTGTCAAAACTCATGATGATGATGATGATGTCGTAATATGTATTTTTAAATTTTTTTACACAAAATTTGACCCTAAAACAGTTAGACAGTTAGATATCTCATGCTCTATACTCTACTGGGCAGCCCAAGTTCTAGGCAAACCTGGTGGGACCACCGTCCCCTGACCATTCAAGTTTCTAGGACATTCAAAATTTCCATTAGTTGCAGGCGTCTACTTATATGCCGCTCTCCTGACCTTCAAAGGGTAGAGAGCGCAAAAGAGGGGCAACTGTAGACACCTCCAAATTTAATTCATTTATGAGTTCTAAAACCCTGAAGGACACTATCCTGGTACACCATAGGATACACTAGACATAATCCATACCCAAACCATAATCAGCCTTAGGAATATTCCTTGAATATGCCATAAATCCCATTTTAAAAGACCCTCATTGAAAATAGGTAGGTCTCAGTGTGAATAAGATAGAAAATTGTCAAATCGAAAAATTCCCGAGAAAATTTGTCAAAATATATCCTAAAACAGGCAAGTCCATGATTTTTTGCGCCAATTAGAGCTAAAACGTTGTCAGCGACGAGGTCCGTGTCATTGCGCACTCCATCCAAAGACATAGCCAAACTTCTTTCAGTTCCAGATCCAAAAACCCTAACCCTAGTTCCCCAGTCCTGAGAGCCTAAACCCTAGAGCTAGACTCTTGAAACCCCAGATCTAGGAACCTTAATTCAACTAATTTTAGAGAGCAAAAACAACCCTTTCATTCAAGTCAAAAACCCTAGATGTAAATTCCAAGGCATCCCCCTCTTCCCTGCAGTGAAACCAAACACAAATCTACAATCTCAAAGATTAATAAGGATGGATTCTCGCCTTCACCGTCTGATCCAAGCCCAAGGGCTTGGCATTCAGGTATGTTTATTCTTTTATTTTTTATTTTATTGTTGTCGTTTATTTCTTTAGAAAATCTCTTGTATATTTGTTCTTCCTATTTTCTTTGATTTTTAGACTTTATTTCGAATTTTACACAACTCTAAGTCGGATCGGCCGATGATTTCCAAGAAGACTGCCCGTGAGAAGACTACTCATAAATTGTAATTTGACAGAACCCATTTCTCCCATTTTAAAAATTGAAGTTAAGAAACGACCTTAGATAGATCGAAATTTGAGTAGTTTGGTATGTCTCAAAATCGCGTGTAAATAGTCTTTAGACCACAATTTTAGATGGATCAGACTTTGAGTAGTTTGGTTTGTCTCAAGATCGTATGTAAAAACTAGTCTTTTCCATTCCCCTTTTGTCTTGTACACCAATCTTTTCAATTATTCTTCTACATACAAGGAATTTATCATGTCAAGAAATCACAAGTAGCAGATTGTCAAATCAAATACTTGAACTCCTAATACCTATGGACCTGAAAGTACTTGCGATTCCATCAAATTGCAAGACAAACCATGCAGACTACTGGCAATTCTAATTTCTAACTCTTTCAAGGAGCGCCCTCATCTCTGACATAGTAGAGTTGCAAACTTCTAAAACACTCCAGGGACATCAACATGGTCCCTACATGCCACAAATCTTTCTGGACCAGAATTGCCACGAAAACAACCACCAAACTCAAATTTGTAACTATCATCCATAGGCCTAAGCATGAAACTGTAAGTCTTATATGATCCCAAGAACATACTCGTTTCCAATTGCACAACATATCCTATAGTGGATCCCTTTAAACTTAATGAAGGCCTTTCTTTGAAGGTTAAAAAACTCAATGAAGGTTACAGCCCAAGAAAAGACCAATCTGCAAATACTCTCCCCACAAACCTCATTTGACACCCATTGAGCTTCAAAAATACAATTATTCATCTCCCTCAAATGCCAAACATTGTCCCCGATGAGTTCAGTTTCCAAAAAAAGGAAATGTTGACCACACAGAGAGAATAACAAGTTTAAATAATAATAATATCAATGAACAGTAAAACAGTAAAATATTGAGAACCAATTCAAAAAGAATAAACCATGATCAGGTCACTGCTATACCTGAGTAGCTAAAGATCTATGAGGATGCAAAACAATAGATATTACTACCAATACCAACCAAATCTTTGACAAATAGCACCAATAGGAAGTGGTACGAGAGTCATTTAACTACAAGTTGAAAAAGGAAACAAAATGGAAGCATAAGCATTGCCTCTGTAACGTTGATAAAATTCCTCAAGATGTCTGGAATCAGTAACAGATCTAACTTGCGGCTGGCTATAGAAAAGATCAAAAGCCCCTTCAAGATGCCAATCACTAGCTTTGAGAGCCTGGAGAGCAACCTTTTCACTGCAAGAGTAACAAGTGCTATAACACATCAAGCATCTCAAAATGATGAAAAAGCAGCATCATGTCAAGATGCTAAAATTCAGGAAACTTGTATTAGATAGAATCCATATGAACATGCATGAAGTATTACTAGAAAGTTATGCATAGATGATACGACCATTAGTGCAATCAACAAACAAAATCAGAATATATATATATATAGGAAAAAGCTACCAATAGGTCGCCACCTAAAATGAATAGTAGTTTAATTTACGCTCCCAACCATCAGATCTTGATCAAATGGTTAAAAATGCATGTTACTATTTGAATTTTATCTTCTTTATACAAATTGGAATAAGCTTAAATTTTAGATATATATATACTTAACACTATCACACACCATATAAAAATATAAAAAATTTATTTTAAAAACTTTTAAATGACCTGATTACCCCTATCATATTCCAGGGGTCGTTTGGTTTTAGTTTTTATCAAATATTTGTTTTCTACTCTCTTTTTTATGCACCCTAATATGCATATGTTGAAAAAATATTAAAGTACATTAATATGCATTTTCAACCATCCGATCAAGATCTGACGGCATAACTTAAACTACACTCCCCCCTACCCCCAAAAGATATACACACATATACATACATATATATATATATATGGGAAATGACCTTGTAAGACCCTCCCCCAAAGGATCACCATTAAATTTGGCACAGATCTCTAAAAAAGTCAAATCCTACACCCATGTGATAACTTTTCTAGAGATCTGTGCCAAATTTAATAGTGATCCTTTGGGATCCTGCACACATGGGTGTGGGAGGGTCTCATAGGATCATTACTCTATATATATATATATATATATATATATATATATATGAATTATGCAGATTTTAAAGAAAAAAAGTTCAAACAGCTGCAACCTGAAAAATATTTAACGACACATTACGATCAAACACATGAGAGTAAAAAAACGATATATTTAACAAGTACATAGCACGATCATAACCATGATAACCATAACAACAATCATAAATAATTAATATATAGAACAAAGTATTGCAATTACCTTGCCCCAGTTATGGCCATAAACTGTTGAACCTTGTCTCGGTGTCCTCTACCCAATTTATGCTGAGAATTAATTGGAAAAAAGAAAGAAATATCAGTTTTAGAGAACTCCATGAGGATAAATCATCATAGTACAAGTATCATAAATCCCCTGCGAATTTTACAAGTGAAGAGAACGGAAAATGCAAAACTGTTAAATAAATAAATGAAAACATATTCCTACTTAAGTAAAAACATCACATGCACCATATATAACCTAAGTACATTGAGAGTGTTGATACACATAAGGCACATGAGCATACAAACATACAACCATATGCATTTATTGTATGTCTGTGTCTATATGTTACATGCATATGTGAGCATTGGTACAAGTGTATCGTGTATAGCTATATATGTGCATGTGCACGTACATACAAACAGACATACATATATATACACGCATAATACATATGAGGGGAGAAAGGTAGAGAGTAAGAAAGCTCTTCATGTTAGAATTCATTAAGGTACATCACATGTGCTTGTGAAGCTAGCAAAGAAGCAAAGGAGGCAGCACTCTGCCCCATGTTAATAGAAACCTAAATGTGGATCCTATATTATTGAGAAATTTCCATGATGCTGCAATCAGCCACAGTCACATTCTCTAAAACAGTGGATATGGTGAACCACTTTGAACTCTTGAAATAGCGGATGGGGCATGCCTAGAAATTAGAACATAGTAACAAAGTTTCTAGGAAAGAATCAGTTACAGCACGAGTGCCAATAGTTCAGGGTTCCAAAAACCTTAGAAACGACATCGGGTTTAGCTTTGAATCCATATTTACTGACCATGGCAATATGAATAGCAATATCATGTGGGAGACTCCCGCAATCACCATTCATGGGAGAAGAAGAGCCGCCCTACAAAGAGAATCTAGCCTAAAATTTTTAAAGTGATAGAAACAAAAAACGTTTTTCAAACGGCATATCTATTTCAAAATTAACTAAATTCTGGAATAGCAGTCTAATGAATTCATGAGAGAAACCTTGAAAACACACCGTAAATAGGCGAATCATGTCTCCATGTGTACACCGGGTAAGAGCTACAGATGAGAGAGAAACAATGGAGAACGGTCTGAGACAAGAATACCAATACAAGCAATGGCTTCCATGTAAAATGAGATTATCGATCAATACAAAAATTTCCAGTTTCATTATGCAAATACAAGCACTGGGAAATTTAGCACTCAAGCTCACACTAGGAATCCCTCCATGAGAATCAATTCAAACATCCCAGAAACCATAAATTGTCCACCCAAAAATACCAACTTTGCATCAATGTTTTCACAGGATATTAAAAAACGCATACATGGATATCATAATGATTATTCAACAGGGTTTATTAGCCCAATGATCACTAAAACCTAATTTTACATAATCCACACCAATTCGTACTCAAGAAAAAAGGGCATATACTACGGTCTTTACCTTAATATACAGAAAACCCAGCTCGTTACTTCTTTTTTTTTTGTTAAGATATAATTACAGATGATAAATAGTTTATCCATACCAGTTACCAGAAAGTAGAAACCATATATATTTAAGATTCAAAAAAAAAAAAACATGCATATTCAATTAGCACAATAACTCTCTCAATAGTAATTCTTTGCACTTTATTCAATTGCTTATCAGCTTCAAGAATTGAAGACGCCTATAAACCCCTGTATATACATAATCGAGTAAAAATACAGAAACCAGGTGACATTTAACACTAAAAAGTGAAAACCAAAAGCTTGGCCATGGAGTTGAAAACAGTAACAAGAAAGAGAAACCAAGAGCTTAAAGAAAGCAAGCTTGAGATATCAACACTGACCATTTTGACTCTGGAGAAAAGAGACTCGATACTGAGGCTGGTCGTTTCTAGGGTTTAGTGGGAAACTGGTCGGAACAAAAGAGTTGCAGGAAGGGGAGAGAGGGGGTTTCGATCTGCTTCGTTTCTCACACTTCCCTCTCCCTCCCTCTCTCTCTCTCTCTCTACACCCCAATTCGAGAACCCTTACCTTTGCTTTGCTTTTAATACACAGCTGCTCTTTCTCTCTCTTATTGTTTCTCTCTCCTCTTTTTTCTCTCTCCCTCTAAACTGACCTGTCCTTCCAAAAGCTTCCAATCCCCTGTACCTTTCTGTGGAGCATTTAACTCTCTGCCGATCGAATGTTAATTGAATTCTTCACACTCAATAGTGAACATCATACACCAGTCGTGGAAGCTTGGAAGTACGGTGTATAGTATACTTTGTGGTGTATGATATACAGTACATAATGGGGAATCCACCGTATGTTATTGATGATGGATGGTGGAAATTAACTATATTTAGTATGAGTGTCTTGTCAAGGATTATGGCTTCTTCTTTTTTTTATTGTTTTTTGGGGTAGCAGTCCATTATTGAAGGCAGAAAGTGGGTGGTTATGTAGTGTATCATGTTCCAAACAACGGTGGTGTATAGTAAGCTATCCGGGGTTGGACCCCTACCCTTTCATTAGATAGAAACATGTTGTGGTAGTGGCAACAGACAGACTCCACCAGTCAATATCTGGTTCAAAAATTTTAACCTTTTTCCTAATTTCTAAAGACACTTTGACATGGGAATAGCCCTAAAGGATGTTGGAATGTCCCTCCAACTTAGAGGTAATTTTTTGTTTAATGGGTGGTCTGTCGAGGACGTGATTGTTGGACTGCATTTTCCGATTTTTGCATCATCCATTAGTAGTGAAAATGTATGCAATGAGATCGTTTACTTTTGATAAATGGATGTTTTGAAATCAGGTGGTCGAAAACGTGTCAATATTTATGCACAAAGTTTAAAATAGAATTTATCGAATGTTGAGAAGATTTTTAGATCCAATTGCTAAAAGTGATTATGACATATTTATACAACAGATAAATGATCCCATAATATACAAACTAATGATTATATTTGAAATTTAATTTCCGAGCACGATTCATTATTAATGGATGGTGTAGATGCCAGGAGATGCAGAACAATTCCAATAATTGCATCTATTGATGTGTCGGACACTTTTTTTTATTTAGTAACATGGGTAGCTCTTTATTAATAACATAAATTTAGCTACATCAATCAAAACAAAATATTCTTATCCCTTAATAATGGGGCCCGAAAAGTAAAGGCTGTAATAGCTGTCACAGGTTCATGATTTTGTCTTCATAGGATCCCCAAACTCTGAAAGGGGTTGAGTCGTGTGGTAGCAACCCCATACCTAGTTACCATATTGTGGTTTTCAATCTTGCTGACATCACCTATATGAACATTTTAGATAGGGTTGTCTTCTCCACTTAATTACCCAGAATAATAAATAAATAAAAAAGACGTCAAACTTGCAAGCAACCACCCATGTTGCTAAACGAACTTCCACTCTGCCCAAATTTAGGCATAGCAATGGACCAAGCAACTCCCCCGATCAGTCAGGCCCTAAAAAATGAAGGTTCCAGCCACAAGATGTGGCCTGAGGTTCAGACTAAGGTTAGGCCACCATGGCCCAAGCGTAGGGCTAGACCGGGCCAAGGCCACAAAAGGACTTGGATTGGCACCGACCGGCCCTTATTTTTTTACATTTGGATTTGTTGGCTCTGGCCGGCCTTGGGAGGACTACGTCCGAATCTCCTCAAGACAGCCCTACAAGGATTAGGGCCGGGCTAGTCTAGCCCATTACCAGCCCTACCCAAGTATCCTCCTCCCCAATTTAGGTCATGAAACAAGGTACACTCTAATTCTCCACGACGCGAGTTCCCAAAATCCAGAATTTCCATTTTGTAGACCTAAAACTCTCTCCCTGTCATATGATATTCACCCTCTCTTCCCCTCTCCCAAAATGACCAACTCTCTCCCTCTCTCTGAGCAAGGCCCACCATTAGCTCCCAAGAAAACAAAACTTCCATATTCCATAAAATTTACACTTCCAGTATCAAACACGACCTAAAACTCTATCTCCTTCTCAAATAACCTAAACTATTTCTTCCCTTCTCCCAACATAAGCAACAATTTCCCTTTCTCCCCAGCAAGAACAAATGACATTGAAAATTTAAAAAAAAAAGAAAAATAAAATTCCGAATAATATAAAATTTCTTAATTCACCTAAAACTCTCTCCCAAGTGACATGACTCCCTCTCCCAAAATGACCAACTCTTTCCCTCTCTTTCAGCAAGATCATCGACCTCTCCTCATAATATCTACACCACATTAGGGGTGGAACCCGGACCAGACCCGCTGGGTCCAATTTTTGTACTCATACCCATACCCATATCCAAATCAGGTCTACCCCTCGAGTCCCAGGTCCAAGTCCATTACCACCCCTACACCACATATATTTTGTTGTAGAAAATTTGTTTCATGTAACGGGGTATAAAGCATCCACCTTAAAGATGGATGCATATACGTGGTCCATCTAAAACAATTGAAACTAATGATCCAAATGTCTTCTTAATAGAATTATTATTTTTAATTTCAAAATTTATTTATTTTTTCATGTTCATGATCTCCATGTTCGAGATTACATGTCCTTAAAAATTACGTCAAAAAATCCATTTCAAAAATAGATTTTTAATAGGTGACTCATTTCTACATGGACTCATAGAAATCATGTCTTTTGTTGTGATGAAGTATCTCTTTCTACAATTTTTGTAATCCAGTATATCTTTCCCCAATGTGGTCAATCGACCCTTAACTCAAAATTTCAAAGCACCGTGCCTTTCCCTTCCAGCTAAGGAACTTACCAAAATTCATGAACCTTTAAATGCCAAAATCGCCAAATTTTGTTCCAAAATTGGCATGCAATTGTCAAAAGGATGGTATAATACCCACATCATGAGCTTGAAAGGTTCTTGTGCGCCCTTCAACATTTCATATTATATTTGGGCCTATCCGATGACTACAATTTCGTTTTGTTTTTATTTTTATTTTTTACAAAATAATTTTAAGTAAAAATTTGAGGGTCCATACAACTTTGTGGGGTACACCCAATAAATATTGAAAATATTTAAAATAAAAAAAATTGACCAAGATACCTTCGTGGTGCATTTTGGTTAATTTTTTAGGAGAGTTATTTTTTTTTAATTTTTTGAGTACCCTACGTCAACATGCATGTTTGACTAATTTTTATGTGAATCAATTATATAAATAAGAAATAAAAAATTGAAGGAATTTGTGCCCTTGGATTGGCCCAAATTTATTTTGACAAAAGGGTGCCTACTGACCATTCAATTGTCTGCATGATGTTGACAATATGCTTCACCTTCAAAAAAAACCCACACATTACCTTCCAAAGTACAAATATAATACAATTAAATGCTGTAATTTTAAGAATATGTCAAAAGGGAGAATATCGTAAGGTCCCCATATCAACATCTATTTCGTGACAACCCCCGCCCTGTTCTTGTGTCAAGAGAGGCGTTAGAAAGTTCTAAAATGTATCATCCTAACCCCTTTTCAACTGCCTTCCTCCCTTCAATGCTTAAAAAGTTGTCCCAAATAATTTCCTTTATACTAACCAAGTCTTTTTCTCAAAATTTAGTATTTTTCAGTGTTTGAAAAATCGCTGATTTGGATCGGAATTGCCCGATCTTGATCTCGTCCTAACCATTTTGGATCTCATAATATATTAAAATCCGACTATTTCCCCCCATAATTGACGAGGTTGTGCCGGTCCATACCTGTTCTCTAACATAACTGGCCGATTCCGCCAAAAAACCGGTTTCTATTTTCAATATACATAGTGAACCGGTTCATGTTTTCTCCTCTATAAGCCCGTCTCTTCCTCTCTTTCTCACCCCATCCCTCTCTCTTGAGCGCCATTGTTTATTTTGGCATCCACCCACAAAGCAAAAAAAGTGACTTTTTTTGGGCTGAAAGATACCCTCATTTTAACTCATGTTTCTCACTTTCTCTATCTAAGCCAATTCAGCACAAAATATGCCACACCTGCACAACTTGAGTGTATAAAACCACACGGCAATGCGGTATCAAAAATATCTTTTTTTGGGGGGAAGGAGATTGGGACTTGAGCAGAAAATAATATGATAGTGTAAAAAAGAGTTTAGCAACAGCAATGCAGTATCTATAATTATAGATGCCTCTTAATTAGACTTTTCAGGCACCCACATCCTACCCCTTTTTTTGCTAAAAAATATTATTTTGATACCACACTAGTAATCTCAATGTTATTTATTTTTTAATCCACCTCCTCCCCCCAAGCAAATAAGTTGTTTTTTTTACTGAAATATATTCATGTTAACCCACGTTTCATATTAACTCTGTCTACGTCAGTCCGGCACAAAATGTGCCAATTTGTACTGATCAGGCATATTTTGTGTCGGATATGCACTTTTGTCATAAGCATGATACATTTTGTGCCAAACATACACTTGTTTGGCATCACATTTGGAATGTGGCTTAAAATAGATGGCATTTTGATTAAAAAATCAATACTTTTTTTGTTGGGAATAGGTACAAAAATAATTAATATTAAAGTTAATAGTGTGGTATCAAAAATATTGAGAGTCATTGCCCAAAAAACACAAATTGGGGAATTTTTATGTAATGGGGGGTATTTTGGAATGGAAAAGGGGTAGATCTGAGGCTCTAAACAATTAAATTAGATAGCACCTCGACAAATTTACCATAAGAGGTTGTTTTGATGCTTAAATATCCTCAAATCAATCATCTCGACATGAAGATACATGGACATGAGAAAAAAATAGATTTCAAGGTTTGAAAATAGTGCATCTTGTAATGCATTTTTGGACCGTCAATTTTCAAGATTTTTAAGTTTTCATAAATCTGTTTGATCTACATTATTTTTGAAACTTTAAATTCTATAACTAGAAGTGAAAATATATTTTAAAGCTATCGCAAACATTTTTAATATTGAAACCATATTTCTCAATACTATTTGAAAATGCGCTCTATTTTGATTATTTAGAGCCTCGACTTTATACAAACTTCCCCCTTTCACATATGGGCAAATGGGATAAAGGGTTTATTGTCCTGTATATGTTACTAACGCTTTCTATCATGTCCCACCTTTTGAATTGTTGGTTTCCTCATGGCCCAACATGCATTCATATTTCATGGATTAAACAAATACATTGAAACGATGGGTGTTCCTATCTTAGATTCGTGCTCATCCTCAAAATCACTATAATAAGAAAAGCAAGGACAATATACCATGCACATGTTGTGTATAGCAGTGTTTAAAAAACCGACGAGTCAAGTCGAAAACGACCTAATCAAGGCCCGCCTAATTTTGGGCGAGTTGGCCCAATGACTTACTTTTTTGGTATATTCCAAGTTAAAAAAATATATTTTGAGCCTTTTTTTAATGGCTTTTTTGGATCATATATTAATAGTTTTTTTTTTTTAATGGAATCATATATTGATATTTCTAGGAAAAATCCACCAAATATCGATTTTAATCATAAATCAATCAATTCTCTTGTATCAACAAGCTTAAATATTGGATTTGGGGTGAAGTTATGGAATAAAAATATCACACTTTTTTACCTTTGAAACCCTAATCCACCATTCCTTCTCATTCTCCCTCAAAGTTCAACTAAAAATAAATAAAATCTGTTTCAAAATGTTTCTAATTGAGCACACCAGCAAATCGCCTGTGAAGTGGGTTGAAAATTTTTCATTTAAGTGAGGTTTTAGGATCCAAAATTTAGGATTCTTGACCCTCGAAACCCCAATCCACCACTCCTTATTGGTCTCCCTCAAATATTAACCAAAAAAATCAAATATTGTTTAAATTGTTTATCATTGATCCTCTAGCCAAGACCTAGTTAAATTGGTTCAAAACATATTTATTTTAGTATGTTTTAGCATCCAATTTCTGAGTTTTTTGAGACCCGAAACCTTAATCTGCCATTCTTTGTTGTTCTCTCACATATCACAACCAAGCCATTTGATTTTTATTTCAAATTATCGGTAATAGATCGGACTAGCAATACCCTAAATAAATTGTTTGATCAATTAAAAATTTTGAAGAGAACTAAGGTAATTTTGTTTTAAAGAAAAGCCACAGATATTAGAATAAAATTATTTTATTTTTAATAACTAATATTATGCTCAGTTTTGTTAAAGTTTCTATTATAGATCGTCTTACAATGATTTAGATCATTTTAGTTAGCTTTTCCCTTGATTTAGTGAATACTATATTTTCTTGCTTGGTTTCTAGTTTTTTAAAAATACGGAGTATGTAATAATTTTTTTCTTTCTTTTAAATTATTCATTTTCTTCAAGGCCTAGATCACTCGCAAGGTTCTTTTACAATTTAATAATAAAGTAAAATAAAATAATACAATATGATCTCAAGAACTGGATGCCATTCAAAACTATTATTTTCATTAACAAAGAAACTACACAATCTATGCTCGAGTATAAAGAATACAATAAATAAATATGAAAGAAACAAAAGAGGGTGCCGGAGATTACCTCAACCGGACTTCTTACACCCCATATCAAGTCACCACCTTCCGATGGTGTGGGATCTAATGGTCAACATTTAATCTCAACCGGAAAAACAAGTTTTGGACAAGTCACACTAATTGAACATGAACCATTCTGACCACAACATGCAAACCCTTAGGTGACCCCCTGATAACCTAGTTTTAGAGAGATGCTTCTCTTTCTACTACACCCTATATACTTAGCCCCAATGTGAGACGAGAGATGATGGGAGAATAACTATGAGATGAGAGAGAGTGGGGTGTATCCCCCTTCGATTGCATAAGAGAGAGATAAGGTTTCCAAAACCTAAAGGATTTTTCAAAGCCTCTTGTGGTATTAGACAAGGGGATCCTTTTTCCCCTTTCTTATTCACTATTATGGGAGAGATCTTTAGTTTTATGCTTACTTCGGTGGTGGAGATGGGACTTATTAGTGGATTTAAAGTTAAAGAAAATGGCTCTATGGTAATACTTTTGCGGTATACGGATGATACTTTGATATTTTGTGGGGCAAATGAAGAGGAGATTCTAACTCTTAAAAGATTTATGAGATGTTTTGAAGTGGTAACTGAACCGAAGGTTAACACGAGAAAAACCCAAATATTTGGGTTGCATGTGAGGAACATAAGGTTACAAAATTTGCAGAGTTGATAAACTGTGGTATAGGAGAATTTCTTTTTAAATATTTTGGGTTACCTCTAGCTGATAATAATAGGGTTGTAGGCATATGGGATCCTTTAATTTAGCTTTTACAGTATAAACTGGATATATGGAAACACAAATTGTTGTCGTTCGATGCTAGATTGACTTTGATAAAAGCATCTTTAGCAAATCTCCCCATATACTATATATATCTCTTTACAAAATGCCTTAGTAGTGTGATTAAGAAAATAGAAACTATTATGAGAAAAATTTTATGCGGAAAATGTGAGGAAAAGAATAAATTCAGCTTAGTCGATTGGGATAAAGTGTGTAAAACACCCATAATTGATGGAGGTATGGGTATGAAAAACTTGAGATCATCAATGGTGCCTTATTGACTAAGTGGTGGTGGAGATGTGCTAGAGAAAAGGGACAATTATGAAGGTGTTTATTACTAGAAAAAATTTGGGGAAGACAAGAGCATGGTATAGTGGCAAAGGGCAGTAATAATAAGGAGATCACGTTGTTATGGAAGGGGATTCTTGGTTATAGAACTTTTTTCTTAAGTAATATGCGATGTTTGATTGGTAAAGGGAATAACACCAGATATTGGCAGCAATAATGGTATGGGGATTCTTCGTTAAAGTATCAATTTTCAAATTTGCATGCTAAAGTTAATTCAAAAAGCAAAACGTTGAGTGACATGATAGAGGACAAAGGTTATGAAGCAACTTGGGATATTAGTTGTTCTTACAGAAGAGTAAATCATAATGTAATTGAGGAGTATATTCAATGTCTGGAATTGCTTCATCAGCAATTTTACTGTCCACATTTTAAATATAAGTTTATAGAAGCCAAGTAGAAATGGCCTACTCACAGCCAGTTCTGCGTATAAATTGTTGTTCAATGATCGTATTAGGTGGTCTGATGTGGAGGCTGGTAAAGTATGGAAATGTCCTATAACTTTAAAAGTTAAAGCATTTTTATGGTTACTTAAACTTAAAAGGCTTTTAATTGTTGATATGCTTAGAAAGAGAGGTATGATTATTGTTAATGTTTGTATATTTTTGTAAAGAGCATGAAGAAAATGTTGATCGTCTCTTTATGAATTGTGTATCTTTACAAAAATTATTTGGGAGTGGTGTTTGGGGAAGATTGGAGTTAATTGTGATATCCCTGTGCAGATGGAATAATTGTTTGGATATTGGCTGAGGTTGGGTTTTGGAACGAAATGAAGGATTATATGTAAAGTGGTAAGATCTGTTGTTGTTTGGGAAACATGGAAAGAACATAATAGGAGATGTTTTGAAGGAGTTGGAAAATCAGTAGAAGAGATGAAAGATAAAATTAGATTCCCATTGCCGAATGGTTAGCTATTAACCAAATTTGGTGGGGTGTACCAAAATTGGATCTAATGTATAACCTTGATATATTAGTTTTAGAGAGATCTCCAAAGGAAAAGCGTATTGGTATTTGGAAAATGCCGAACCGAGGGATGGATTAAGGTAAACTTTGATAGGAGTTCATTAAATAATATTGGGAATGTAGTAATGAGAGGCATTATTCGAGACAGTGAAGGACGAGTTTTATTGAAATTTTTTGGTCCTCTTGGGAATACTATTGCAAATGAAGCAGAAATCCGTACAATGTTGGAATGTGTTAAATTGGCTAAGAGGTTTAATCAACTAGTAGAAATTGAAAGAGATTCTTTAAATGCTATTAAATGGGTTAAGTGGAAGGTAGAGTGTCAATGGAAATTGCAGAGGTTTATTAGGGAGATTATGGTTTGTTGCTTGAATATGGAATGCATTTTTGTACATGCGTTTAGGGAATGCAATATGGAGGCACATGCTCTAGCGAAAGTAGGAGTTGTGGCGACAGAGCTAAATATTATTTTGCAAACAGTTGGTTGACAGGTGTGGATTTTGTTTTTGCTGGTTTTGTTAGTATATGATTTTTGTTTTTCTTGTGTTTTTCTTTGTTTGATTATGTACGATTCTGATTTTGTAGTAACAAAATGTTGTGACTTTTTTTAAAAAAAAAAGATGATAAGTTTTCCAAAGAGAGATTTTTCTAGAGTGGGGCGGTGCCCTCCTTAAATAGATGAGAGAGAAATGAAAACTGTAAGGTGCAGAGATTTGGATAAGGTACAACTCATTTTTATAGTATTTGAACAAATTTAGTGTTTTTTAAGGTTTTTTTTGACTTGCCACTCATGTGAGATTGAATATGCACTATTGATCTTGAGTGACTTATGGGGGTGAGATATATAAGCAGTCTATTTCATAAATGGGCCATCAACATCATATAAAAAGGGCTAGAACCATTATCTCCCACTTTCTAAACTATTTTCCTATTAATTAATTCAAATAAAAAATTAATATATGATAATATTATCCTTTTCTTATTTTATGCTCAAGCCTTGTTCCACATACTAAAATTGTGATTCAAAATCTCTACAAAGCTCAAGCTTTCCAAAACACATATTTCTTATCCCACAAGACAATAGCGTGTGCTCTTTAAAATAGTAAGTTCCCTAGGTGGGATGTGCCACCCAACGTGGCACATAACGGGCCCCACCTAATTTGATATGGTGTGCTCAAAAGTCCTATTGGGCATCCTATACAATTTTTTAAAAAAAAAAACATAAAATCATTATTGAATATTTAAATCAATCTTATTTTAATAAATCTAAATTTGATAAATAAAATTTATCAAATATTTAGAAAAATTCAAATAACAATTTTAAAAATTATATATTATTAAAATAAATAAATTAAATACTTTGATGATAAAATGAGCCATATAGTATATGAGTAAACATGCATTGGGGCACTTCATCTCTAACTGTAGAGTACAAGCCACACGTGCTTTCTCAAACCAACCTAGCATTGCCCGTGACCCACAGTCCATACAAGGGATCATTAATGGGTCACCAAAATCTAGCCAATGGGTAAGGGATTGCAATCCCAGTATATGGATTTTAAGTCCCCCTGGAGATGAAACCAAGGTCAGGATGACCTGATGCAATATGTTGCTCAATGATGTACGTGAGGTATCTCTCACACATGCACACGCTTCACCTTGAAAGGTGGTTCGCTTTCTCGAAAATGGCTATCAATGTGCATGCTGTGTAATGGTACATATAATGAGGCTTTGGCTCTGTCTCTAAAGGCCTTCATCATACATAAGGGTTACACAGTCTCTCAACTAACTCTTCCATACATACTCCGACCTCATTAATAGATAACACATCTAACCCTTATTAGTTTGTTTCTCTATGCCAGGTAACATAGGTTTTCCCCAACTAGAGTAACCTAGCACGTTAAGTACAATCCAGTATCAGCAAACATCGTTCGCTTAGTTATGGTCTACATGGGGCTACACACCTACTCAGTTCATGTTTCACTATATAATTTAATTTCACTCGTAAGGCTTTTAATGGCCACGCTCGCTCAACATTATTGTTGTAGAATATGTTAGACAATTTATATAAATTTTTGTTGCTTTTTCCCTTGACCTCCAATAATTTCGTTGTTTTGCTTGGTTTTGTATTTTCCAGAGAGAGCTCATTTTTCAAAAATATTAATGTACACATTTTTTAATTCAATTATTCAGTTAATCAACAATTGAAATTTGTGCTTTGTTATTAAATTTTTAGTCACAAATATTTTGTATTTGTAAAAAATATGCAATATTGAAGTTTACTACATTATTTGATGGGAAATGATTGTGTTCCAGTCATACTGGAACCAAACTCTTGGTATTCACATTCCTTCAATGAATTCATCAATATATGAATCATCTGTCAATCTTCTATTCACAAATCAATTCACTTTGATTTTGAAAATATTTTAGTAGCTCGATGTGCCCAAATCGGTCAAACCAATTTGAGTCGGTCAGTTCATTAGATCATTAGGAAACGGTGGGTGACCTGCTCAGCCACTCGTATTGGTTTTTTTAGACACTGATGTATAGTATATGACATTGCATCCACCGTTCATCTTCATCATTGGATGGCGAAAATCAGCCCTTGATCCACGTGAAACATGGCAAAAAAAAAAAGTCTCATTTATACTGTTTGTCAATATTAGACAAATGGATCATGGCTGATTAGTCGGACTGGTGACCGGAACTTTAGCTAGTTTGATATGAAATAAAAAACAAGTTTATCCGAAAATAGGTTAAAATAAATATTTGATTTTGCCCAATCAGATAGGAGTTTTTAACCAGTTTAACCAAGTAAATGAAGTTGAGTAATTTTAAATATATTTTATATTATATATATATATATATATTATTATTATCTAAATTTTGGTTTAACTAGTGGTTGGACCAATTTTGACCGAACAAAGCCCCACTAGTTCGGTGCCAATATGATCCTGGTAACACAATAGTATACCACATGACTACTTACTTATAATATAAGGAGCTCCTAATCACTAGTGATGGTTAGAATATCTAGCAGCTTAAAAGTGCATCACAAAAATAAAAAAGTCTTTTTATGGATTTTGAGTCCAGTCAACAACACAACTGAGGCGATTCACATAAAACAACCCAAGGTGTATATGACTTGTTTGTATAAAAAATAAACAGCCTTGTCATACACATTTATCTTTATTACAAGGAGGTCACCAAATGCTACTAGCCATGGATGGCTTGGGGTGTCACTCAAAGTTTGAGCAAATATATATATTTTTTTCTTCTGAACTTTGATTCTAGTCAATACGAACTCGCAACCACCTAATTTACATGAGTGATTATGACATCCTTATGTTAAAAATAAATGGTCTCTTTGTATACTTTTTTTTTTTTCTATGGTGTTTAGTTTGACTTAAAAACTCTTGTTTGAGAGCTTAGAAAAAGAAAAAGTAGGCAATGAGATCATTTTACCTTTGATACAAGGTGGTCATTTCTATTTCAAATACTTAACTCACTTGTATCTGATTAGTTTGGGCTATTCCTGAGCGAGGTTCCCAAAACAATCCTGACCTAAATGGTTTTTCTAAAAAGGGAGAGGGGGTGGGCAGATACGACTATAACACACACCTTTTTTTAGCCTACTAAAGCTAGTAGGATCATCCACTACATAGAGAGAATGATTGATAAAGCATTTAATCTTTGGCTTTTGGATGTGAAATTGGATGGCAATATTAATTTATTGACCAAACTTGAAATGAAATTTTTTTGAACTTTATGACACACACAAACTATTTAATTTCACATTAGAAGTTTATAAGTAGTTGTGACCTACAAGTATAACCGGTCTCATTATATAAATCCCCCCAAAAAACACCGAATAAACCCCCCTATAAATCCATTGTCAATTGTATACTTTTAGAATTCTTAATTAATTATTTATTTATTTATGGAATTCACTAAAAGATGAATAAAATAACGTTTTATAATTCTTGGCTTCGTTTTTTTTTGTTTTTTGGAGTTCACTAAAAGATTAACAAAGGAACGTTTGAAAGTTTTATCTCTGAGTTAAGAACAAGCACAAACCTTTTTGCCAGGGGAGCATGTTTACAGTTTGGTACTACCGGACTATATTAATAGTCACAAAACGTCATAATTTGGTACGATGTACCATAGTTTGCGATTGTCAGTTTGAAATATGAATTTTTAAAATCCATTAACAACTCCCGAGTTTTTCAAAAGATTTTAAAAAATTATATTTTTTTAATGGAACCGACATAAACCCGTATTTTATATTTTTTTAAAAAATTCAAAATAATTATTTCATGTAACTTTATTTCAAAAAAAGTTTATATAGAATCGAGGCTCTAAACAAACAAATTAGAGCCCACCTCAAAAATTTCACTAGAAGATATTGTTTTGATGTCTAGATATCCTCAAATTGATCATCTCAACATCAAAGATGCATGGATATGAGAAAAAATGGATTTCAAGTTTTGAAAATACTGCATCTTGTAACGCATTTTTTGACCATCAATTTTCATAAATTTTCTCGATCTATATTATTTTTTAATCTTTAAGTTTTATAAGTAAATACGAAAATATATTTTAAGGCTATCACAAATATTTCCATTATTAAAACCATATTTTTAACACTATTTGAAGATGCAATTTACTTTGATTGTTTAGAGCCTTGGCTCTATACAAACCGCGCCCCTTTATTTCTTCATTAACTCAATATTGTTGAATTTTAATTTAAAGATAAGCACATTAATAGTTGGAGTAAATTAAGAATCTTAAATTAGAGTAAAATTTCAACAAAAAATACACTAATAAATTCCCTTAAAAATATCACATAAGAAAAGATACAAGCAATGTATTCCCCAAAAAATAAGATATCAGCACAATCATATATCTCAAAATGATAGGTAAAGTTACAAGAGTAACCCAATGAAAAATCCCTTCTTTTTTTTTTTATAACCAAGAGCTAGGAATTTAGTTTGAGATTCGAATTTGCTTTAGCATTTTGCTGTTTTCTTAATGCATAGAGAAATTTGATTAATTGTAT
>NW_006499728.1:6232754-6245276 GCF_000471905.2 Amborella trichopoda | reverse complement strand
CAAAAACAATTCGATCATGGATTACAAAAAAATCGATCAAGTATTATAAAAAAATCTATAATGGATTACAAAAAAAAAAAAAAAAAAAAAAAACCGTAATGGACTCGCCGATTCCGTATAGTGAATCGGCGAGTCATTGTGCGGAATCGTCCGGTTCTCTCTAGAACCGGACGACTTCCGATTTTTCAACCGATCCGGTCCCTTTTCGCGAATTTCGAGTCGAACCGGGCGAGTCCGGTTCGACTCGACGTTTTTTAAAAACCTGGTTTTAATTATATACGATCCTTAATACACCAAATGAATAGGGTTTAAAGTAATATATTTTAGGGAAAATTACAAAAACCTCCAAGATCACACTTGCTATGTAACTTACCCCCAACCTAAGTTTTTTTCTCACTTTTTTCCCAAAAAACACACTTTCTATACAAATATCCCCCAAGGGAAAAAGTTCATTTTTTTTAGACAGAAATGCCCTTCCCGTACACAAAAATCAATTTGGCCAAATTTGACGTTGACTTTCGAAGCTCATTGCTGGAACGAGCCATCGTAGTTTCGGAGCGCATGATCCAATGTCGGAGAGCGCATAGATAGTGCCGGAGTGTTGTGACTTCAGAGTGTTACACTACCGAAGTATGCATAGATAGTGCCGGAGCGTTATGGCTTTAGAGTGTTGCACTGCCGGAGCGCGCATAGATAGTGTCGGAGCGTTGTGACTTTAAAGTGTTGCGCTACCGGAGCGCGCATAGACAGTGCCGGAGCGTTGTGACTTTAGAGTGTTGCATTGTCGGAGCGCATAGATAGTGCCAGAGCATTGTGACTCCAGAGTGTTGCACTGCTGGAGCTCACTTACACAGTATCGGAGCGTATCATCTACTGCTGAAGCGCACATACACAGTGCCGAAGCATTATGACTCTAGATTCTACTGACGGAGCGTACTTACACAGTGCTGGAGCACAAATAGATAGTGCCGGAGTGCACATAGACAATGCCGAAGCATTGTGACTCCAAAGTGTTGCACTGTCGAAGCGCACTTACCGGAGCACACATCTACTATCAGAGCACACATACATAGTGCCGGAGCGCTGTGACTATAGATTCCACTGCCGGAGTACACTTACACAGTGTTGGAGCACATGATCCATTGCCGAAGCGCTGTGACTCCAGAGTGTTGCACTGCTGGAGCGCACTTACATAGAGGAGAGAGAGGCGTAGGTAATGTAAAAGTAAGAGATCGTACTTTAAGCATTTTTTATTTTTTATTTGGTTGGTGGGTATTTGCATAGAAAGTATATTTTTGGAAAAAAATTGAGAGAAAATGTTAGGTTGGGGTAAGTTATATAGAAAGTGAAGTCTTGGTTTTTTTTTTTTTGTAATTTTTTCTTACAAAATATTTTATTTCTAACTGTTTCCAGATATGTGTTGGGTCCCTCTAGAGTGTACCCAGACCCGTATAATGTTTGGGTCTAAATTTTAGACCCGAACCTGACCCGTTGAATCCAAAATGCTCGACCCATACCCAATGGGGTATGGTTCCATTGCCTCCGCTAAACAATGGCTGAGAAGGAGACAATTAAATTTTAAAAACAATAATGCCACCGATGGTTTGGATGCATAGTTTGTGTGGGTTACTAAAATTTCGGGTGGCCTTAGCAGACCCTAAAGGGATATTAAAAAAGAAATTTCCCGCCAATTCTCTCTCTACAAAGAAAATGCATATCACAGACCCATGAATCGCTTCTCTCTCTAGAGGAGGCCATGGCCATGGCCGAAACCCCTGCAAATGCCAAAAACCGGCGAACCCTAACATCCAAAGACCAGGAAACCCCTGCAAATGCCAAAAACGGGCGAACCCTAGCATCCGAAGACCAGGAAACCCAAATTTCTCCATCATCCATTCTAGCATTTCCTTCCACACCATCAAATCCTGCCCCTCGAAGACCTGCGAGAAAGCTTGCGTTCAATCCAGAACATTCTGCTATACAAGGCACAGTGAGTTACGCTGATTCATTTGAGACGCCTAAACCTTCTAAAAATGGGAAAAGAACTGGTACTAGAAAGACAGAAGCTGTTCAAGAGAAAAAAGGTTTGGTTGATGATGGTGAAAATAGCAAAAAATCCCGCATTCAAAAAAACAATGGGGAAAGATCGTCTGAGCTTTTGTTGTCTCCGATCTCTCCAGATATATCAGAATGTAGGAAGAGAAAGAGGTTGTTTGCTGAACCAGAAGCTTCTGCATTTTCTGGAAAGGGAAATGGTGTGTCTAGCACAAATGGTGGACGATCGGTTTCCAGAAAAGGAAAATCAGGGCATTCAGTAGAGGAAGATGGGAGCTCAGGGAAAAATGTTGCCACAAAAAATGGAAAATGGAAGAAGGAATTTGCCAAAAATGGGAAGTCGGGGAAAGTTTATGATGATCTTGTAGTGTTGAGAAACACAAGGTCCAGCCAAAATGCAAGGAAAAACAAGAAAAATGAACAAAATTCGTTGAAATTCAGTGGCCATGGAGTTGAGAAAAAGGGAAACCTGGGGCTTAAAAAGAAAAGAGTGTTTTATAAGAAGATTGTCTACGATGGTGCTGAATTCTCAGTTGGTGATGATGTATATGTGAAGAGGAGAGAAAATGCAAGCTCTGATGGTGAGGATCCAGAGGTCGAGGAATGTAGGGTTTGTTTCAGGTCAGGGAGAGCTGTGATGATCGAGTGTGATGAATGTTTAGGGGGTTTTCATCTCAGGTGTCTCAAGCCTCCATTGAAGGAGGTACCTGAAGGGGATTGGGTTTGTGGGTTTTGTGAAGCTCGTAAAAATGGGGTTGTAGTAGAACTACCAAAGCCACCAAAAGGGAAGAAGATTAGCAGGACAGCTAGAGAGAAGCTTCTTTCGAGTGACCTTTGGGCTGCTCGTATTGAGAGGTAAAGCATGAATGCATTTTCTCTTTTCATGTTTCTCCTGATTGTGATTTCTGAGAGGAAAAGTGAACTGAATGCATTCATGCTCTATGGCCTCTTATGTTCCTCCTCTTTGTCCATCTTGATTGTGATCATGCTCTCTCTCTCTGCCCCGGGGCTTACAGTGGTTTCCGGTGTATTTATCTTCTAATTTTAAGAGATAACATGTGGATTAGAGTGAATCTTTTTGGCACGTGCTCAGAGTGGGTTTGTCTGAACCTTCTGCTTAAATGGTAGCTATATTACTACATGCATAGCAAATATTCCATAAATTTCCAGTGGTTGAATTTGTCCTTTTACTTTTTTGAAAAATTAACATAGGATCTGGTAGGAATGGAAATCAAGAAGCAACATTCTGACCATCTATGCCATAAGCCCTTTCTGGAATTTGTCCATATCTAGAATCGTTTTGCAGCATGCCTCTGAATCGAGGATTTGGAGAGTATTATTGAGAAATTTGTACTTAGTGAAATCTGGACAAGGCAAATTATTGTCAAAGTTTGAAGTTTACTATATTGAGGCGGAGTAATTTGCTATCCAAACTAGCAAGATATTGGAGGCCTTTATATGTTTTTGTTTATTTTAATACAACTACATTTTATGCACTTTTTGAGGCTCGAAATGGATGCAGCATATGGAAGGAAACTGATGGCAACTATTGGTGTAAGGCTCGGTGGTATCTCATTCCTGAAGAGACAACGATCGGAAGGCAACCTCATAATCTGCGTCGGGAAATTTTCAGGACAAATGATTTTGATGACATTGAGGTATGTTAGCTCCACTTTCGTTCGCCAACTCCTTTCACAATGAACACGGGACCTTAGCAAGTGATCTATTTTGTGAGAAGGTTTAATCTTGTCAACAAATTAATTATCTTCTGAAATCAAATTCTTTATAATTTCCTCACAGCTCACAGATAGGAACTTACGTTATGAAATTATTTGATCTTGTACTTGAAACTTAAATTTATGAAACTATCAAGTTGTTACACTCGTTGACATAGCCCAAGTGAGATAAAATAAAGATGCATCAACCCTGCAAATACTACATGATAAATTTAAGTGCTAGAAAATGTTAGAGTTTGCAGTGCTCATTGTGCAACTATTGATATTATACAAAGTCCTAATTGCACGCAGTACCATCATTTGGCTTGACGCATTGTTGGGAATTGACTTGAATGTTAGCTGTTTCGAATGTCAAATGTAGTTTCATACTTATGTTCATCTAAATTGATGGCCTATTCTTCACTTAACTTGATCTGTTCGAATGTCAAATATGGTTTCCTACTTACATTCATCTAAATTGATGGCCCTTTCTTCACTTAACTCGATCTGCTCGTAATGTGTGTTCACATGTGGACGTGTTCATGTGGGTGTTCGAATGTCAAATATGGTTTCCTACTTACATTCATCTAAATTGATGGCCCTTTCTTCACTTAACTCGATCTGCTCGTAATGTGTGTTCACATGTGGACGTGTTCATGTGGGTGTGCGCAGCTGCGGATCTGGTATGCATAAGTGTGCGCAGCTGCGGATCTGGTATGCATAAGTGTGCGCAGCTACGGATCTGGTATGCATAAGTGCGCGCAGCTGCGGATCTGGTATGCATAAGTGTGCGCAGCTACGGATCTGGTATGCATAAGTGCGCGCAGCTGCGGATCTGGTATGCATAAGTGTGCACACGCATGTGTTCTACATACGCATATATACATACGCACATTGATGCCTGCCTACGTACCCCACATTCATGCATACATGCATGCATGCATACATCCATTCACACCTACCTATGCATTTGTTAGAAGTCAGGACCTGTTATTAGTTCAGTTGTGCTGCACATTGTGAATCTATTGACAAGTTATGAAGTCCTTTGTTTTTTGTTCCTTTCTATGTTTATTAATGATTCTCATTTTTGTAGATGGAATCTGTCTTCAGACATTGCTATGTTATGACCCCAAAAGAATTTTCAAAATCCAGCAATGATGGTGATGATGTCTTTCTCTGTGAGTATGAGTATGATGTTCAATGGCATACTTTCAAGCGCATTGCTGATATTGATAATGACGAAGAGGTAGGATGGTCTGAATCATGCACATTACATGGTTTTTTTACTATGGACTCATGCAAGAAGAGTTCATTTAGGAGCTTATTTGTTTAAGTGGAACTATTTTGGTCACTGTTTTGCCAGAGTTATACAGATGGAGACACTGAAGACTGGGATTCTTCAAAAGATTCGGGCTCTGATATGGAGGAGGAATATGAATATGAGCAGGAACGTCTGAAAGGAGTCTCAGCAGCTAAAAACTCATGTCATATGCATGAACCGGCAGCTGTATGATAGAAGCTTTTCATGTTTCTAAAATTTTGGGTGACCAGATTTTCTTATTACAATTAATTTACGTCACTTAAGTTTGTTTGGCTAATGTACTTCAGCTATTGGTTTTCTCATTTAGAACTCGCGAAAAGGGCAAATATTTGGGCTTCAGAGAATAGGGACTAAGAAAATTCCAGAGCATGTGAGGTTTCATAAGCAGACAGAACTCGAAAGGGCAAAAGCAACACTCTTGTTAGCAACATTGCCCAAATCACTGCCTTGCAGAAACAAGTACACCCAATGCTATTTTATGTACTTTCATAGACTTTCAAGACAATTTTTTTTGTTCCTAATGCAAGCATTTGATTATCTATTAGAGAAATGGAGGATATTGCTGCATTTATCAGAGGAGCAATTAGTGGAGATCAATGCCTTGGAAGGTGCCTCTATATCCATGGCGTTCCTGGGACTGGCAAGGTAACATTTTTTATCAATTAGAGGGGTTCAGGTACTTTATTTGTGAAATGTTTGTCTGAGCATGTGCTTTGCATCTAACATGTACTAAGTATGTTTACATCAAACATGTACTAAGCAGTGCTTCTTCATCTACTGCAAAATGCAGACTATGAGCGTACTAGCTGTGATGAGGCATCTGAAGTGTGAAGTTGATGCAGGAAGGCTACAGCCTCATCGCTTTGTTGAGATAAATAGTCTGAAGTTGGCCTCTCCAGAGAATATATACAAGGTAACGATTTTTTTACCTATTTAGGTAAATATGGTGACAAGTTTGTACGTAATATGTCATTGTTTTACACATGGTGTAGCATGTAATTATCAAACTGAAAAAGAAAAAGAATATAGGGTTCATTAACTTTGTACCATAGTTGTTGGAGGCAAGGGCAGGTTCGGGAGCAGGATAGGTTCGGAAAACGCCGAACCACCATAGGGTGGAAGCTCCCTAGGGTTAGGATTGGCGCCCTTACATTCAACAAGTTAAAGAGCAAAATCCTAGTATATCTAGGAGCGAGATCCCATGCCACTGGGATCGAGGTTTTGACTTGGAGGAATCTAAGCTCCACTATATATAAAACAAGATAAAATAATAGTATATGATAAAATTAGGATTCAGCCGATGCCTGCTCAATCTATTATCATACACGTTAGCTTATTCCCAATGTCATAACTATAGTATTCCAATTTACTACAATAACATAATTTAACAATATCATAAATTGGCTTACTATGATATTAGATTGTAATTTTTTAATATGGTAGTTCTAGTATACCACGATGAGATATGCACCATAGTTTAATATATTACAAAGAAATAAATCTATAGTACCAAGGAAAATACTAGTAGTTCAATTAATAGTACAACTCTTCTCCTTGAAGGAATCCTACATTCATGTAGACTGAGATCCCTATTCGTCTATACCCAGCTCCCTATAAGATTCCCTAGAGGAATCACGGATCGAGTTCCTAAGATGGGACTGTGGCCTTACCCCGAAGGTTCCCTCAACTATGCTTTATACATATGGGCTGTTAATTTTTATTTATGGGTGTTCTTGTTGCTGGTAGGTCGACTCAACTTTGCTAAAACCAAATGCTACTTTTTGTAGGTTCTATATGAAGCATTAAGTGGGCACCGGGTTGGCTGGAAGAAGGCCTTTCACCTGCTAAATGAGCGGTTTTCAGAGAGCAATCGGTTGAGCAAAGAAGAAACCCAGCCCTGTGTCTTACTTATAGATGAGCTCGATCTCTTAGTAACCCGCAATCAATCGGTATAATTTTTTTTTTTGCAGTTTATATTTTCATTATTTACATTTATAATACCTAATACAAACCTGCAATTTGCTAAAGGTTATGGGGGATTATTCTTACTGTAGAATCTACTTGTTATCTTTTATATATTTTCCTTTGCAGTTTATATTTTCATTATTTACACTTATAATACCTAATACAAACCTGCAATTTTCTCAACGGGATGGGGGGATTATTCTTACTGTAGAATCTACTTGTTATCTTGGTTAGAATCATGCCTTTCTCATCACATCGCAGGTTTTATACAACGTACTTGATTGGCCCTCTAGAGCACACTCCAAGTTGGTTGTCATAGGTATGTCAAATTTTAGCCAGATTCTTTTGTTATCTGTGTTGTATTCGTTCATAGGTCAAAAGCTAATGGTTCTACGTACAGGGATAGCAAATACTATGGATCTTCCAGAAAAGTTGCTTCCTCGTATTACAAGCAGAATGGGTATGCAGCGGCTATGTTTTGGTCCATATTCTTATCAACAACTGCAAGAGATCATATCCACTCGTCTTAAGGGCATTGATGCATTTGAGAATCAGGCGATTGAATTTGCATCAAGAAAGGTGGGTTTGATCTAGCTATGTTAAACCTCTCTTTGATTACAAATTTCATTGACTTTTCGTTTCCTATATCAGATAGCTCACATTTGTATTGGATATGTTTCCGTGCTTGCATGTATAGATCGTTAAATATAGACATCCAAGTTTTTTTTTTTTGGGTGATATTCTTTCGGATGCTATCGTATATTGCACAATATGCATTGTCATTGATCCATATGTTCATCTATTTATACTCGTGGGCTTTTGTTTACATTCAGGTTGCAGCCATTTCGGGGGATGCTCGGCGTGCCTTGGAACTGTGTCGGCGTGCTGCAGAGCTAGCAGATTATCAACTTAAGCAAACAGTGGGATCCACAAATTCTTCTCACAATGCCAAAGCAGGTAATATTCTGTTCTGATATTGAACAAACAGGGCACCTTTCATGATTCCAATTCTTGTATGTCAATGACTTTCAGTTGGTGCGGCAGGGTAGTGAGCCTTGCCCGATCTTAATGCAAAAATATGAGAAGCAATTAATCATATGCACATGTAATCCTAATAATGTATTTCAAATAGAAACCACTGCAGTAGGATCTTGCAGAAAATATTCTAGTAATGCCATAGCTGCCAGTACATAGCGTATGTCTTCTTTTTGGGGGTGAAGGGGACTGGAGGCCATTTGGAATCTATTTTTGAAGTGGATATCATTGTCGTTCGTTGACCATGTTTCTGATCTGTTCCACTATTCACTTTGGGACATTGGTAAATCGGTACTCTGTATTCCTGTGGTTTTTGAAGATTGTTGCACTCTTGTTTTTGACACCCACAATAAAGAAAGAAACTGGTGATTTACGCTAGAAATCTGATGTTACAGAAATCAAATAATAATAAACTGAAATATTGATGCGCTCCTTTATTTATTGATTTGCCTTAGTACTGTTCTTGTTGGAGACATTGAGCTTTCACAAGATACAAGTTCAGCTTTTTATTTTCCTATGTTCCCAGGAAAATGTCTGGTTGGGATGGCTGAAGTAGAAGCTGCTATACATGAAATGTTTCAAGCACCTCATATTCAGGTGAGAACAATTCAAGTAGTTCCTCAATCATGAAAAATGACTCCAGAGAAAAATATGCTCAAATCCAATGACCATAGAAACCATATTTCATTGGGATCATGACCATATTATTATCTAATAGAATAGATGGTGATTGAGTGCATGAACCATCATGAGGGTTGTGTGCTATTTTTGTGCATCCCACAATTCCACTTGGTCTCCATCTCGGCCCATTATTCCAAGATGGTCACAACCCAAATGAACTATGGTCCATTGGATTATTTAATAACCATGACAATTTGCTTCGCTTTGGAATGCTGGGGATGCCAACCTACAAATGTTAGGCTTGAGATGAAAAGTTCCATGTCTCTTGATCATGTTGCTTGACCACCCCATGAGCCCGTCATTGATCAATTTAGGTGGTTATGCTCTCTGATGAAAAGCAGAAATTTTGGTTACCCATGGAGCATGCAGAATACTATGGTTCTCTCCTCCTTCACGAGACTTATTTCTGATGCCTACAGAATAGATTTATTAGTTTTTATTTTTCCCTCAGGTGATCAAAGGATGTTCAAAATTAAGTAAAATCATGCTGGTTGCCTTGGTCCGCGAGCTCTACAAAACGGGGATGGCTGAAACCACCTTTGACAAGGTAAGTTTGTGAGCTTCTTGAGGAATTTTGGCTGCCTCAGAGGTAATTCAAGTAGGAAACAATTTAAGGCCAATTATGTATGGGTGTGGCTTCTGCAACCTTAAACAATCCAATTAAGGCGCACCTCCAAATTTTATCATAACATGTAATTTTGGTATAAAAAATTCTTAGGATTATCCAAAAATCTATTTTCATATCTAATTCTAAAATTATAAACTTCAAAAATGGTTAAAATGAAGTAGATCTACAAACATATGAAAATCTTGAAAATGGATGGTCTAGATAATATGTTGAAAGATGTGCTATTTCTGGGACTCAAAATCTCTCTTTTTTTCATATTTTTGAGGTGCATCTTTAATTCTACATTTTAAGGTTGCAACCTTATATAAACTTTTCCCAGTATTGTAGTGTATCTATCTATCTCTAAAAGTGGCCGTTGAGCTTTTCTGGAGCCATTTAATCTTGGAGACCGAGATCAACGTATAGTGCAATTAACTAAAAACTTGTATCCTCTTCTAAGAAGTTCGCTGTTTTAGATCCCTTGTTTGTATTTGGTGTGTACAATGCAGCTTGCAGTGTCTGTTGCTTCTCTCTGTGCAAGCCATGGAGAAAAATGTCCGGGATGGGATATCCTCTTTAAACTTGGGTAAGTAGATTATGTCAATCAATGATCTTGTATTTGTCAAAGAGAATTTTGCTGCAAAAGTGAACAAAGGCTATCTGTTTAGGGTTTGGATGGAGCTCTATCTTTTATTCATTTCTAACATTATAATTTTGGGGAGTGATCAATTCAAAAGAAAGAGTTTGGGTGAAATACTGGAGTTTCTTTTGCTAGCTTGCAGAAAATTTTATGATTTTTTTCCTGTTTGATACAAAATTGTCCTTTGTGATTGAGCGGTATGTTAAAAGCTCAAAATCTTTGGATGACAAATGATACTGTCATCGTTTGGGAATCATGTTTGAGTTAGGTTACCTCATCATATGCCAAAATATATCTTTATAAAACATTTAAACTTCAGTTTTCACATCAGATATCCCCATTGGAGCTAAGGTCAAACCTGCATTCTTGGCCCATGCTTTATGCATTCATCTAAGATTTGCAACAGTGTGGGTTACAGGTGGTAGTGATACACTGTCATCAGGAAGTACAGTTAATCTCTGTTATCCATCAATTGTTGTTCTCCCAAAATATCACTAGGTCAGTGGATGGTGTACTTTCAATGCAAATAAACTCACCTCGATTACCTTGCAGTTGCAAGCTCGGGGAATGCCGATTACTTCTTTGTGAGCCCGGAACTCGACATAGCTTGCAGAAATTGCAGCTGAACTTTCCAAGGTCAGATTTCCATTATTTTCTCATCATTTGTCTGAGGGAACTTTGTGTGCCAATTTTTTAAATTATTTCACCTGTGCTTTTATGACAGCGATGATGTGGCTTTTGCATTGAAGGACTGTGCAGAGCTGCCTTGGATTTCCAAGTACTTGTAGCCTGCAATCTTAATTCCCCACAAACAAGTTTCTTGTTGATTTATAAGTTTTTCCTTTTATTATTATTAGCCTTTTTATATGAGGCAAGTGAGAGGAATGCAAGTGAAAGACTTTTACTGCTGGATATGATTTTTTTCTTTTTTTTTTCATCAAGGGAGTTGAAAAAGAATTTAGAACTCTATAATGGAGGATGAGAGAAAGATTGCTACAAGCTGAACAGGTGGAATATCTTTATCTAAGAACTATTTTTTCATTGAGTTAATAATACACCCCTTGTCTACTTTCTACCCCTTTTATGGCTGAAACTGAACTGCATGGGAGGCCCAGAAGAAATACTTCAAGCCCAAAGCATAAAATAATTAGAACGCCAATGGTGTTTATGGAATTGTTTCAAAGAACAAGCTCTTTCTTTTTCCTCTCTATTGGGAGGCTGTAGTGATAGACTGCTCATCAAATGATCTCTGCCATGCCCACGCTTGACAATATATGGCACAAGAGATAAACATTCTATTGGTGAAGGTAAGGCCACCATTCCTTTTCTCCTTACTTCCTCATTGTTGTAAGAACCGGTTCTTTTGCGGTTTCTCTTGAGCAGGTCCCTGGCAGTCCATAGTCCCTTTGTTGAGGCTGGAAGCTGTCTCCAAGGGTCATTATGTAATTTGTAGTGTAGAATCTGGTCATACCATAGAATTAGCTTCAGAAGAGTGCCAAAGCTAAGACCAATGAAAGATCTAAGCAGCTCTATTAATTATTGTTAGTGTAATTATCAGAGATAACATAAGAGTTGCTTAATCAAAAAGCATTTTACTCAAATATGCAATGATGTAATTTTTAGTGAAGAATTTGGTCATTACATAGATGAGCTTCAGAATAGTGCTGACACTGAAATCGAGGAAAGATTTAAGCAGCACTTTGATTTCTCTATTTAATTATTTTCAGTGTGATTATCAGAGATATCAAGGAGCTGCATACCCTTATTACTGAAAAATGTTTCACTACATACATATGTTTGTTGACTTCAAAATGCTACAAAATTATTACTAAGGTTTTTAAAAAACAATTCATCATTCCATTACCTGCAATGTTTCAAAAAGCGCTAGGCAGGTCCTCCGCCCAGCGCCTAAGCGGGTGCCCAGAACCTGTGCGGCCCAGTCGAATCCAAAAAGGATGTATAGTAAAAAATGCTTCTAAGGATTCAAAATCTTCTAAAACACCTCCAACAGATTTATAGAACATCAAAAATTAAATCTAATATCAACGGGTGATGTTTTGATCAATTTTTGTTGAACTTTGAAAAAAAAATAATTTTGCCCGCCTAAGGCAAGGTGGAGGCCATGGGTGGCTGCCTTGGGCTGGGTGTTGGCCTCCCGCCTAGGCGAGCACCACCACCTAGATTGGCCGCCTAGCTTTGGGCAATGCGCCAAGGCCTTTTGGACTGCCTAGGCGGGCCACCTAGGCGCTAGGTGGTCTGCTTTTTGAATAACTGATTACGTAGGTGTGTGATTTTGAGAGAGAGAGAGATGGAATGTAGGCGAAGTATCAAAGTAGGCAAAAAAGTGTTTACTACGAGAGAGAGAGAGAGAGAGAGAGAGAGAGAGAGAGAGAGAGAGAGAGAGAGAGTAGTACGAGTAGTAGTACGTAAGAACGTAAGTAAACGTTACGTACGTACGTAGTAGTAGTACGTAGTAAACGAAGACTAATAACTAGTAGTAGTA
>NW_006499728.1:6214888-6232641 GCF_000471905.2 Amborella trichopoda | reverse complement strand
TAGAGAGAGAGAGAGAGAGAGAATGTAGGCGAAGTATCAAAGTAGGCAAAAAAGTGTTTACTACGAATCTAGAGGTTTCTGAAAAAGCATAAAACCATTGTTATGATATTTATTTTGGAGCCCTCTTTTGGGTTGGCTATGGAAGACAAGTGCTTGTGTGCTTCAGCGAAAAGGGGGAAGTCAGTGGGCATTTTTTAGGGTGTATTTGTTTTTATGAAAGTATTTTTTCAGTTTTTGAAAAAGTTCTACATTTGTTTCACACTTTCCATGAAAAGTTCAAAACTAATCTTTCAACAAAAGTTCCCATTCTTTGTTAAAAAGTGAAAGATTAAATTCTTAGGGGGTTTAAGAACTTGATCTTTCAGAACTTTTTTGTTGATCACTATTCACTATGCATAATGTAAATACATAATATTAATATTATTAATAGAGTAATGATCCTATAGGACCCTCCTCCACCTATGTGTGTAGGACTCTAAAGGATCACCATTAAAGTTGACATGGATCTCTAGAAAATTTATCACATGGGTGTAGAACTTGACTTTTCTATAGATTTATAGAAAAATTTGGATCTCTAGAAAAATTATCCTATAAGACCCTCCCCCACTTATGTGTATAAGACCCTAAAGGATAACCATTAAAGTTGACATGGATCTCTAGAAAAATTATCACATGGGTGTGGGACTTGACTTCTCTAGAAAAATTATCACATGGTGATCTTTTGGGGTCCTACACATAGGTGGGGGGAAGGGGGGTTCCTATAAGATCATTTCTCTTATATAATATCATGTTATAATAATATTATATTATATCATATTAATAAGAGAAATGACCTACATGGGTTCAAAAGGATGACAAAATGCCATAGTGCCACTGATTTACTAGATAGGTGGTACTTTTGGCCCTACGGATATGTTAGATCCATGGTGCCTTGTAGCGCCATGAAGTACATGTCTTGAGAACACAACCCTAATCGAAGATCTAACATGCAACAATTTTGAGTTCTAAATCACGGGAAGTTTCCTCCCACCCAAAGTAATCCATGTTCTTAACTATTATTCACCACCACCGCTGCCTAGTCTCTCCTTTGTTTCCCATGCCCCCGACCTCATTCCCCCATCTTGGCCACCCAACCCCTCCTTCCAGCCAGTCTCTACTCTCTACCAATCAATTGCCCATTTCTCCACACTCATTACTGTCCCCAATTTTTAGAGCACAAATTCACACATCTAACCTTGTCCCTGAGAGGCCTCCCCCCCTCCCCCTCCGCCAAGAGGATTTGCCCTGAGAATCAGCCTAGATTGTTAATGAGGAGGAGATCATGATGAGTCCAAGCTCGAGATGTTGGAAGAAATGGCTTCGGCTACAATGGAACTGCCACTGATCTCTAGGAAATCATTCAGAACAACACGGTTCAGGTAAGGAGTAAGGGTATTACGCCAACTCCTCAACCAACATAAACTATGATGCTCAACTCCCCCAGAGTTCGACATCTTCCTCCTTTCCCAACATCCACTCTCCCACACGCCACCCAAGGCCACTCACTTTATTCTCCCATCCTCCCAAATGAGGATTATCACATGGAACATTTGGGGGATTGACGATCCCCAAAAGAAGTAACAATTCTCACTTTCTCTACCCAATAAACTCAAAAAATCAAAGCCATCTCAAAAACAAAATCTTCTTTGGCTCAACTTTCCGACATTAGAAGCATTTGAGGTAGATGAACCTGCCAGTGGATTGCCTTAGAAGCTTTAGGAACCTCAAGAGGAATATGGGTCTTTTAGGACCCTTCCATCCATATTCTCTGTTCTAGCTCTACAAGGGTCTATTGAATATACCTCACCAGAACCCCTAACAATTTCTCGTGGAAGTTCATGGCAGTGTATGTATAATAGACCCAATCCTAAGCAAGTCTTGTGGAACAAGCTTAACTTGGTGGTCAAGTCCCCTCCCAATCCTTGGGTCCTCGGTGGAGATTTCAATGTTCTCAGACAGTTGTATGAGTCCAGCTGAAACTTCAGAATCACTGCTTGTATGTTACCTTTATTGGATTTCATTTCAGAGAACAATCTCATCGACATAACCCTTAATGGCTCCTCCTATACTTTGTCCAAGCATTCCTCCAACCGACCCTTGGCAAGCTCGACCACATTCTGATATCCTCCTAAAGGGATGATAAGTTCCTCGGCACCCACTCCTACTTGGCCAGGCCAACTTCTGGCAAACACATCTTCTAGAAACCCTACCAATCGCCACTGGTGCTAAACTCTTTAGGTTCGAACTAATCTGGCTAGAAGACCCCTCTTCCGACAACCTGGTTTGCAACTGGTGGTGGTCGTCTGCCAATGGGTGGGTCGGCTTTAGACTCAAAGATGCGCTTGCTCAAACAAACAAGTAAAGAGTGGAGTAGAACAAAACCTATCAACTTTGGATGCCTCGAAACCTCCCTTCACACAGAAATTAAGGATCTTGACTCTCCAAAAGAGACCAGAAATCGATCAACTGTTGAGACTCAAAGGAAAGGAGGAAGGATGCCAAATCCGAGTATACCTCCAAATTCTCAAAAAGGGATTTACTGGTATCAAAGATCCACAGTCAAGCGGCTAGGAGTGGGTGACAAAAATACAGCTTTCTTTCATAGAATAGCTAGTTGCAGTTGTCGAGCCAACTCCATGCCAAAATCTCTAATGGTCAAAACTTGTTTGTTGAACCCAATGTGGTGGACTTTGTCACTATATCCTTTCTCTAAAGTCTGTATTATGTCCAATCAGGGGCTCGTTCTCACTTTGCTAACCTCTCATTCCTTACCTTGAACTCCAACTTTGCTAACCTTTCTTAGCCTTTTGTCGATGACTTTTACCACAAAAGCATCATCAACAAAGAAATGAATGCCACTTTCATTGCCCTCATCCCCAAAGTTGAGGGAAAGACCATCAGCTCCACTTATAAAATCATCTCCAAGGTCCTTGCCTTTAGGCTTAAAACTGCCTTGGATCAAGTCATTTCCAAAAACTCTAATGGTTATGTTAATAATAGGCATATCTTCTATGAAGCCCTTGGTCTCACAAAGCCTTACATTATAGGCACCAAATAAAAAAGCTTGGATTTACTTTGAAACTGGACTGGGAAAAGACTAATGACCATGTCAACTGGGCAATCCTTGACTCAATCCTACTCAAAATTGGATCCTTATTGGCAAATCATGGTGGCACTTACCACTAACGGACCAACCATAAATTTTTTTGGTGCTAGGTACTCTAGAAATGTGGCACTGATCCGCTGGGCTGTTTTCCTGATAGGAACCCAAGAGCCGCAGTCTCCTGTGGATTTTTCAGAAACTCTTACAGTTGTGAGAGTTTCTCATGCCTTTTTATAAGGTTCAAAAGTAAATTTTGGAGTAAAAGCTCTCTTTTGGACCCACACTTGGATGGGCAATCAATCACTCAAAGAAATTTGGGCAAATCTCCTGGTTGTTGCTATCAACCCCAATACCACTGCTTGTTATTTCCAACAAAACAACAGTAACCAGACCAAGACACCAACGTAGAGGAGAGCTCCAAGACTATGAATTTGATGACCTCACAGCCTTCTTCCCTCTTGTTTCATCAAGGGTTCTGGGTGTGAAAGGGTAAACATGGGCTAAAGCTCACTCTAGGGTTTTCTTAGTGGCCTCCTCCTATAAAGCACTCCACCCTGCCTCCTCCCACTCTTTCTCCACTCACAACAAAGCCTGGCCCAACCACCAAACAACCCCCCCCCCCCCCCCCCAACCCAAAAATAAAAAGAAAATAAAATCCAAGCCTTAACCTAGCTTGTTATCTCCAAATGAAACTTACCTTTAAGCCAACTAAAAAGGAGATGATTCAACCTTGCAGAAGACACCCACTTTGCGGAGAGGAAGAAGAAACTCGCATGTCTTTCGAGAAGCCAAATGTCGCATGAGAGCACTGCAGAAAGAGCTGGAGATCTCATGAATTTTTGGGCCAACAATTGCAAGCTTCTTAACAGCTTCTCCAAAACAGGTTTCGAATCTTACTGGAGGGATGTACTTCAATCCAAACCAACCAACCAGTATGGACCCTGGCCCCTCAAGGGATCATAAAGGTTAACATAGACGGATGCTCCATGGGTGGAAGTGGCAATTGGATCAGGTCGACCCGCTGTGTAAACTGGGTCCAGGTGTTGGATCTGGTGGGTCGGGTCCAATTCCAAATGACTTCGACCCGACTGGGCTCAGATTGGGTGTTCGGGTCCAGCTTGGACCTTATTCGAATCAACCCGGTATATGTAAGTATATAATATATAATTATGTAAGGTAAATAATATTAACCATATATTATAAAATATATAAAATAAATTAACTATATATTATAAAATATATAAAATAAAGTTTTCATTTCTAGACCTGAAGCCAACCTGACCGGTCGGGTCAGGGTGACCCCAGCCCAACACATTGCCACCCCCATCCATGGGGAACCCAGGTCCATGCGGTGTTGGTGGAATTTTCAGAGACTCGAGGGGACGACTCTTTTTCCGCCTACATCAGTTTCGACGATTCCAATTGGGCGGTGTTGGTGGAATTTTCAGAGACTCGAGGGAACGACTCTTTTTCCACCTACATCAGTTTCGACGATTCCAATTGGGCAGAAGCAAATACCCCTCTCGAAGCTCTCAAGAGATTCAATTAAAGTTGGGGCAACCACTAGCTTATAGAAACTGACTCCAAAGCCATTATTTCTTGGGCATCTTGCACTTCACAATCTCCTTGGTGACTAACGGATATTTTTGACGACATTGCTCATTTATGCAGGCCACTTTGCACCAACTTCCATCATGCGTGGAATGGAGGCAAACTCGATAGCTGATTCGCTAGCAAAATGGAACTGCCCTTGCAACCACACCTTTCTAGCTGCAATTCTTTGGATTTTTCTGTAATTTCATAGAATATTCTTGGTCTTTTATTTTTTACTTTTTTTGGGTAGAAGCCCTGTTTGTGGGATGCCTACCTCAGTGATCTCTCTCCGTAATTCTCTCTGCTGCTCCACGACTATGACGGGTCGTACATCTCTCTCTCTTCACCCCCTTCTCCCACCTCTTCTCTCTTCTTTCTCACCCCCCCTGCTTTTATCTCTGTTCTCTCTCCACCCTGCTGTCTCTTCCTCCACCTCTCTCTCTCTACCTTAACCAACTTCTCTCTGCTTCTCTGCTCTGCTTCCATATGCTGTATCTCTCCTCCTTCACCTCTCCTTATTCCCAAACCACCATCTTTTGGCTTCATGATTTCCGAGACTCGAGGTGTGCTATGTGATTTTTTTATTGATTTTTTGATTGTACAGATCTGAGCACCTGGTATATGATGCTTACATCCACATGTTGCGGGATTTTCAAAAAACTCATATCATATGTTAATATTTGTCACCAATTCTTAAAAAAAAAGAAAAGAAAAAAGACGATTGAGGTGTGCAGTTGACATATACCCTCCTATGATAATGAATAGTCAATTACAAATTGAAAAAGAACCAGAAAAAATAATATACAAACAAGGGATAGAGTAGGCAAAACCTGTATAAATGTTGAGAAGACATCATCTTCCACTAGTTTTGAGTACTCCTCAGCTCAATCATAATTGTGATTTTGAGACTGTTTATCAGCCTCAAGCATGACAGATTCACAATAAAGAAACCTTATCCAGATTTTTTGTACATTTGCCAACTTAAATTCTCGTTCTCTTTCATTTATTTGCTGCAAGATAATGTAATCATTTAGAAAGATTGCTGTCTCACCAATTCATTGTACAAAGCCTCCAAGGAAGTGGCATTTATTTTCACGCAGCTTTACCCGAAGGATATTGACCAGATTTGAGATCTCATCCTCAAGGATGAGAACTGCAAAACTATCAAAATTGATCACATTCTCATAGGGCAAGAAGATCCCATCCTGCAACAAGGGAGAATAAGACATCTGACTTAATTATCATAAGCAGATATGAGAAGGAACCATTACAAGTGCGGAAGGTCCCATTCTGCAATAAGGGAGAATAAAACATCTGACCTAATTATCCTAAACAGATATGAGAAGGAACCATTACAGGTCCAGAAATGACTCCAATAAAGAACCAACTATACCATACACCAGCGTATGGAAGATTCAATCATAAGAAAGGAAAGTTGCTGCATTTAACATAAAGTAGAAACCTTTTTTTTTTTTGGGAAGTGTTAACAAAGTAGAAACAATTCTTTGTGTTGAGGAATAAAAACAATGTGTTTTACACATTCATGATAACAACACTAAATACATTAGGAATAAAAACACGGGCTATTTAGGAAAAAAAATCACTTGAGTTCTTTTATTTAAGAAAATAGGCCTCTTAAGTTTTGGTTTACGATTTTAGGCCTACCACTTTTTCTGAATGGAGAAGTGACAAATTTGCTCCTCCTTATAAAAATTTAATATTATGGAAATACGTTTTACAAATACTTCTTTTGATTTTTTTAAAGATTTCTGAGGAGCGAAATTACATGCACGCAAGGCTTTTGCAAAGGTTTGTTATGGAATAATGATGGATTTTTCCAGACTCACAGAGCTAACAAACTGGAAGAATGCTCAAGCCAAAGGATTTTTCCGGTAAATGTTAGAGAGAGAATAGATTTAAGCTTGAGATTGCAAAACCACCTTTCCTCGGTGCTAATATCAGAATTCGATGAGACCGCTGATCTGAACCCAATTTTCCTCTGCAACAAAACCAGCATTCTGTGCCTACAAAACCACTTTTAGATCCACTATCTCAGAGCTTCAGAGAAAACTAGAGAGAGAGAGTGAGGCAAAAACAAAGGGATAGAGAAGTCAAGAGTGCTCAAGTGCACAAGAGAGGTGCAGGGAAAAAAGAGAATGGACAGGGGATACGCATGGGGAAGAGGAAACTTGTCTATAGACCATTCCTCGTTAGTACACCACAAACCCAAACTTCTCTGAGCTCTGTAGATTCTAGAGAGACGTTGCTCAAGAACCATCGATAGTTCATTGGAAGCAAAAGAGTTTTAGGGATAGCCTTCAAGTTTTCTTGATCGATAGTTTATTGGAAGCAAAAGATTGTTAGGGTTAGGCTTCAGGTTTTGAAATCATTTGAACTCTCAAAATATCTTCTCATTTCAATTTTACTAGGATCTCATGAAAACTTACCATTCTCAAAAACTATAGAATAACTTCCCTGATCCATTTTGTATGACGTCCGTTTTCTCCCTTGTTGGTTTACAATGGCTTTCGAACTGGATTGAGATCAATGCAAATGAAGTTGGAACGATAAATTTCTCTTCAATTGCTTATATTCTCACTGTTATCTGTATTATCATGGTTTCCCACTTATCTTGTGAATTTTCTCTTACGAATAATTTTTTATTTTTTTTTGGAATGCGACTCTTGCTGACACTTGTGGGTTTTTATTACTGATACTGGGCGAAGGGAGGTGGGCTGATCTCTTCCGGATCCTCATCGATGGCTTATCAGTTTGCAGATAAAGAAGAAGAGAGACAGAGAGAAAGGATCCTCATCGACAGCCCGATGATTTGCAGATAAAGAAAGAAGAGAGGAAGAGGAAGAGTTAGAGAAAGGAGATTTTCATGGGCCTGAAATCCCAAATAGAACCTTAAAAAAAAAATTCATAAAAAGTATATCTATAATATAATATAATTTTTAACAGGGATTGGCAAAATTGTCACTGCTCCATCTAGAAAAAGTGGGAGGGCTAGAGTCATAAACCAAAACATAAGAGGCCCATTTCCTCTGAAAAAAAAAAAAAGAGATGACTAAAGATAGAACTTGCCAACTCTTCATGGTAATAATCTGAGCGTTCAGGAGTAATAATCACATCTGATGCATGCTGTTTTCCCAGCTTTCCTTCTTTGTTTGGAGTTGAGCCAAATTCTGCAGCTAATTTCTGCCTAATAATACCCATACTAAAGCTGAGAAAATTAGACGAGTCACAAAAATCAGAACAGAAAACCCAATTTTATAGCTTACACAAGACGCGAAATTTCACATCTAGAAAATGATGTTTTGGGTCACACACCTTTCTTCACTCCTGCCAACTTCATAAGCAGCTCCTAAGTTCCCATTAAAATACAATAGCGTCATTCGCTCTCCCAATGGTCTGTATGGAAATAAATTTCATGTCAATTAGAACACACTTATCAAATAGGGAAAGGGTACTATTATCCAATGCACTATTCGACTCAAATGCATCTGGTCATCCCCGTCTAATGAAATTATGAATAGTAATGAGAGTTGGACCAGTGTTCACAAAATCGAATTGGAACGGTTAATTGGATATGGGCTCGGAAGCAGTTTAACCGGCCTAGTAAACCTCCTGATTCAACCATTCTAGCCACGCAAGCCCCGGACGATCAAAAAGTATTTAAAAAATAAAAAAGATACAAAAAAAATCTACTAAAATAGGATAAGCATATAAAGAATGATTAAAACAAAACACATTCAAACGAAGTTGAAAATTAATGACAAAAGTGGAGTTTAGCGAATCGATTTGTGCTTAGGGGTATTTTCAAAATTTTGATGGGAAAATATAAAAGTGAGTAGTAATGATCAAAACAATTTTTTATTTTTACTATAATGTAGAGAATATTAAAAATACATTACAAACCAAATTCCTTATTTTTTGAGAATTTATATATATATTTTAAAAAATACTGGTCCATCATTAAAACCGTCCAGAACCAGAACTGGCTAGTGGCCGGTTCCGATCTAACCAGACAGTTAGTGGTTAGATCGTCCGGTTTTTCCAACAGTGAGTTGGACCTATCAAAACAGGGCATGGCAGTAGTGTACAATGGAAAACTATAGTCCATTTAGGTCATCAGAGTCCAATGGAAAGATCGATACTGAAAGCGTAGAAAGGTGAGAATATGACATGACCCTGACAGGGAGTCCAATCTCTCGCACCCTAATCATTTCATAGGATTGTAATGACCCCAATGGGCTATGGTTTCCACGGTCCATTGGGTTATGGCATATACCTCCAAAAAAAAAAAAAGAAAAAATTAAAAAAAAAAAAATAACAACCTCAGGGGTTTTTTTCAGTGTCTCGAGGTATACCTGGCCCATTCTCTTGATTTGAGAGCTAAAGCGTCAGGTGGTTTCCATGCACGAAGCACAAGATCCTTGTCTGGGTCGAAGCATACATGATCCGCTCTTTTTTCACGAGGAATTCGGTCCCATTTGTCACGCTCAAAAGCCATTGTCGAGTAGTTGTGCTTTGAATTTGTGTTTCCCCAATGCAATGCACTACCATCATGCGGTTCCAAATCTCCTTTGGGGCCGCACAAGCACCTTCATCCCAGGAAAAAAACTGTCTCCAAAGAAAGGAAAGGAAAGTGTTAGAATACATGGAGAGATGCACCACATAGACCAGTGTTCAAAAAATTGGTGAGTCGGATTGGGATTGCCTCATCCTACTCGCAAACACAGACAAACATATATCACTCTCCCCATGCATCATTAAGAAAAAATCATCAACAGAATATAGTGTAAAAGAATGGGAAAAAAGGAATTAGGGTTTAAAAAATTCCCGTAAGGGGGTCTATTCTAAATCAATGAGAAACTAGATCCATATAAATCAATGTTTCGCCCTAAGGTTCATTTTTTTGCCCCAAAATTCATATTATAGTAAGGGACTTTTTCTTTTCTTTCTTTTTTTTTCCACAAACCTAGATAAAACCATTTTTTTCCAAAAAATTAACTTCTTTTTTTTTTTTTTTTCCCCACGTCAGTTTCAGCCGGATATCCCCAGATTGGGTGATCTGCCTTGGAATTGGCAAGCCGACTCAGTTTTCCAAGTGAACGGGCCGGCCACCTGTTCCAAAATTTGAAACACTGACATAGACTGTAACCACCAGAAAGTATAGCATGCACAGGGGTGTGTACACTACACTATCCACAATGGGCCTGCACTGACCGTCTTCATAGATGGGAGTGGATATGTACTGTAGTTGTGTTTTCCATAGAGTAATTTGACAGAATTACGGTTCATCTCAAATATCCAGCTGTGTATGGTATCAAATGCATAACCAGTGTATGCTGTACTTCCTGTTAATTATATTGTTCTGTCTATCACTCACAACCTGTTAAAAGCCTTCAGATCATACCCAAGTATGGTCTCTTCCATATGTGCGATTCCAGTATGGATATTGCCCACGTATATGATCATATGCCCTCTTATAATACTCTAAATTTAGTGCAGTTCTTAATCCTCCATGTGCCTGACATTTTAGAACAAACTGTTATTAAATTTGATATCCTAAACACAAAGTATGAAGGCAACATCAATAACAGAATATAAATAATTCAGGGACTCACACAATATAAAAAACTCACTATAAAATTTTTATATTGTTTAAATAGGTTGTCAATCTGGCAACTAATAACCAACTCAAAGTGGATCTTGGTTATTTATAAAATGCATAGTTTACCTTTTTAATTAATTTTCAAATACAATTAAAACATTGCAATGATAGTTTATGTTTGCCAATAATTGTGTAACACATTCTTTGCATCAAAGCACCAAGAGCATCATTTGAAAATAAACTAAGTAGAGATGCCTGGAAAAAATTTAAGGCACACTAGGCATGATAAGCTTGATCAATTAGTACAGATAGATGATTATGATGCTTGACACACAAAAGCTTACACATATGGAAAAGTAACTCTATGGAGGTGACATGCCTACAGGCCCCTTGGCAAGCAGACCGCAACTTCTTGTCCTGAAAACCATTGGGGGACCTCCACAAATGACCTAGGGACAACTCGAATCACAACACATATTTATAGATAGGAAACAATGAAAAACGATGAACGGGAAGAGAGCATAGAGCTAGGCCAACAATATAAAAATAAAGGTCAAAACACAAGGAGTTTGTGAAGAAACTAGAATTTCTTTTCACCAGAGACTTGGTCACATATTTTTTAGGGGTAACTTTACTACATATTGATCGAGTACAATGAAACTAACCAGACGGATACCATCATCATCATCGTAAAAGCCTTTTCTCAACTAACGAGACAGATACCATACTACATATAAAATAAGCAAACCTTTAACCCAACAACTACTCTAAGACCTCCAGCCCAGAACATTATAGAACCAAAATGGCACTAGATTCACAAAGACTGCCGTTGACAAAGACCAAAAGACATGCTAATAATATAAAGAGATCCAGAATGTCCTAGGTTTGAATTCCACTGGTGACTAACCCACAAAATGTTATATCATAGAGAACTAATTCCATTAACTTTCCCATCCTCAAACCACTTGGGGACAATAACCACAAATTCCACAATCATGGAGAATATATTCAATGTATAGTGTTGCACGACACCAGTGATGATGTCTGTCATCCTTAGAAAACCAGAAACAACCGCCACATTAAAGCCTGTGGAGCCATAATACCCTGCTATACCCATTAGAATAATAAAATGATATATGTACGCCACAATGCCCTCCTAAAAGTGCTTCAAATCATTTCTTAGAGAAAAATAGGCCAGTCTACTTAAGTTATGGATGCAAATCATATCAGCTCATGTTCACCAGAAGATCCAATTCTTTGTTCACCAGTGGTCCTCAACACGAACTCCATAATGGTTAACACCTACAATGTGTCTCTAGGGCATCCCACACGCCAAGGCCTCCTGGGAAACTTATAGGTCTTGATAGAATATCAAATGGCTGATAGTGAAACCTCTATCAAAAATGCAAAACGAAACTTTAAACAGCAATACAAACGTGTGCCTTTCTCTAGTGTGCATAACATCGATAATCAACTTATTTGGCCTTAAGATCTATATTATGTAACCAAGGGCCGTCACTTGGTGTGATGGTCTAAGGCTCGGGTTGCCGGTGCAAGAGCACAGGTTCGAGTCTTGAGAGCAGCCACTATGTGCATAAGTCAAAGGTTAGGACTATTTCCAACCCACCCCTTCCAGGACCCTGTTTAGGCGGGACCAGCACCGGGTTATGGCCCTTTTTCTTCTTTTTTTTTTTTTATCTATATTGTGTGACCAGTATCTCTTAATCAGCAGTGGAAATCAGCAGCAGTGTTTCCTAGGAGGTGCTGGATTCATCTTAGTAACCAATTACTGTCAATCATTTAGCTACTTGGAAGAAGAAAGCTTATTGTTGATCAGAAAAATATATTCGACTTCCTCCAAATGTAGTCGAAATAATTTTCAATAAAAAAAATAAAATTTTGCAGCATATTCACAATCAAACCGCAGCAAAGAACTCTACTAGAAGCATGTTACAGTCCAAAAATTTCCCCATTCCAGATAATGTCAAAGCCATGATGTTAAGACCAGACTGGTAACTGCTGGTTCAGTGGTCATTCCCGTTGGTCCAAACCCCTTAAACCAGAATGGCCATAGAACCGGCATACAACCAATAGATCTGCGGGTTTGACCATCCAGGTTGAATGGGGCAGTCCAGATATAGTTGAAATTTGACAAAAATGACCTTTTTTTTTTTTTCGATCTTTGGGTCAATTTTTTGGGATTATTTGTGGATGTTTTCGGTTTCTATTGAAATACAACAAGTGTGTTATGGCCTTTTTCACTTTTTCACAAATTCGGAGGGCTTGGGGGTTTTAAAAAGTGGATTTTTAGATAGAGGCCAACTTTGGTGATTTATTGCTTTCTCTACCCAAAAACCTTCACTTTCTGGGGAAAATAAGGCAACTTTTGGGACAGATTTTGGCCATCAATCGATCCTATTTGAAGCCCCAAGTTCATTATACCATTTGTTTGTTTTATATGTAGAAAAGAAAGATATCTTTTTTTTTAGGCTTTTGCAAGAAATATCACTTTATTTTTTTTCAAATCATTGCAATATGTTGTTTCTTGGTTAAAATTTAATAATGGTTTTTGTTTTAATAAGTTTATTGGGTCTAAGAAAGGTGATGACGTTAATCTTTCCCTAAACCCGTCCCATGCCCGGTTAAAGGGGTTGGGTCGTGTTAAGTAGGCAGGCACTTAAAATTTTGCCAACACTCATCATCATGTTTTAATAAGTTTATTGTTGTAGTTTTTGCTTATTTGCTATCTTATATACATTTCTTTGTGTATAAATGTTAGGGTTCTTCAGTTTTTTGTTTTCATTTGATTTTTTATTTATTTATTGTTCTTCTACATTTCAATGGAACTAGGGAGAATGTTGATCGATGAGAATTGTTCCACAATATGGATTTTGGTGATATTTGTTTTCTTTATTTTTATATGTAAAATTGTTTTTACACATTCTTTTTTGTTTTTTTAGTGCTTAAATACTACTACGGAAAACGTTGAACTAGGGAAATGTTTTCATGGTCCAGAATCGCAATGTTGTGAAGACCATACCAGTAGCCGAACCAATGATGGCACATGTCTGGTCAAATTAGTCAAAGAACGATGCAATACTCAAAACGATGAAATGAAAAAAAATAAAAAATAAATAAAAAAGTAGTAAACTAAAAAAAACAGAGAAACTCGGACAAAAAGAAAAAAATAGAAAATTCAGAAAATTCAAAAAAATTATTTGCATGCAAAAATAAAATCATAAAAATGTCCATATCTCAATTCGTTCTCATGAAGCATGATGCACTTCAATAAGTCATCAAACAAGAAGCCTATAAATGGAATTGTAATAAAGGCAAAACAAAAGGTCATAAAATGTTAAAAGTCATGAACCATGAACATAATAAAATATAAAATAAGACAAGTAATCAAAAAATAAAAAGCAAACATTTATACACCAAAAATGCACAAATCCACAAATTGTGCAAATACCTACATCATTTAACTATTAAAAGCCAAAAAACAAACAGTAAAAAAAAAAAAAGAAGAAAAAGCCAAAAAAACCTTTAGAATGAATGAAAAAACTACAGGTAGCAATTTTGAAAAAAAAAAAAAATTCATTAATTGTAAAAACACTAAAAAAATAAAGATTTTCAACCTTACTTACTTTTTTAAAAATCTAAAACAAATAAACCAAGGAATAAATTAAATTCTGATTGAGTGGCTGGAACAAGCTCAGAAAGTTGCGGGTCTAATAGCCACAAGGCTAGGGTTTTTTCGGTGTGTGTGTGTGAGAGAGAGAGAGGCCAAAGATCCAATGTCTCTAAAAAATGTTCTTAACCCAAAAAAATCCACCCAAATGTTGAAAAATACAATAACACCCCATAACAAACTAAAAATGATTAAAAACTCAGTTAAATTTTCTTTAACACTGTTAAAGAAAATGAAAAAGGTTTCCGTCGACTTTAGGGTCCCATTGAGATAGGTCAATTGATGCTGGTCGGGTCGGGTCGGGTCTTAACATCATCAGGAATTTGTGGGTTTCATAGTATTTTCTGCTTTACTTATATTAATATGATTATAGCAATAATTGATTACATAGCATCAGGAGGTATGAACAGATGGCGTGTGCTAATTTTATTTGCATCCTCAATAATTTTCTGAAATTTTTCGTTTTCAACATTTTTTTTCTGTTCTTCCCATATTTTTTCTCCTTTTTAATTTTTATTCTTTTTAATTTTTTGACCGGTCTGACCAGAGAATCGGTCCGACCAAACGAGTGCCCTCACTGGTTCACCCTCTCGTCTGGTCCTAAAAACATTGTCTCAAAGGGACATCGTCAGTGAACATGTGAAACATGATCATTCTTAGCAAGTGCATACCTGTAAAAGGAAAAGGAAATTGATACAAGTGTTTTCCGAAAAGAAAGTATGAGATTTCAAGTTGCACAGTACCTGATATCTTCAATTACTAAAATTGATTTCATTAGTGTTTTAAGATAGCAATTTGTAAAAGAACAACTAAACCCCAGCCATAGACAATTGTTTTAAGAAATGTTAATAATCTAAGGGAAAATGGTCAAGGAACACAAATATGCTTTTCATGTACAATACAAAGTGACCTGATACCTCGGAGGACAAGTGTGGTGCAGCATCTGCACAATTGATTAGACATGAATCAAGCACTAGGACATAGCAATAATCTGCTTCCTCACCATTTGTAGTCCTATAAGGACTGATCAAGATACTCTCATAGAGTGCCATCTGCAAAATGAGCACAAAGAATGCTCAATCGATCAACTGAACTGGACTTTCCCCATAACAAAACCCCCAACTTCTTTTGGCACAACACAAAACTCCCAACTTCGTTTGGCACAACACAAAAACCCCAACTTCTAACCTGCATGTCAACAAAGGCCCGCATGGCTTTTTCAAAGAATTTTGGACCGAAACACTCTTAACACGAGAAATTATACTTAAAAAGAGAAACTCTCTCATCTAGCAAGAAATCCCCTCTCTCTCTCTCTCCCCTAAGCCTCCCCTCCCTCTCTCCCTTTCTCATAAGCCTCCTCCTTACACCCCCCTCTCTCTTCGCACCTGAAGGGGTGGCGACCCGGACCGGACCCAAATCCGAACCCAAATAGTGTTCAAGGTCCAAGAATTGTCTCCCGACCCTACCCACTGGGTACAATTTTTGGACCCATACCCAGACTTGGGTCGAGTCTACCAGTCGGGTCCGGGTCCATTGCCACCCCTTCACCCCTCCCTCCATCTCTATAAGCCTCCTCCCCCCAACCACTCTCTCTCCAACCTATCCACTCTCCCTCTCCGTGTCAACTTTGCCCCACCCTCTTTCTCACCTCACATTTCTACGTACTCTCTCTCTCCCTCCATCTTGCAACTTTTACAAAGCTCTATTAACTGATGAAAATTTCGCTAAAAATGTGAAGAAGAAAGTGAAAACAACAATGAAAATTAAGGGCAAGAAGAGCTTTCTCTCTATATATATTATGCCCTAGAAATCCAATTTTTGACCGGCAAAGGTTTATTTTTCTTGCGGAAACTAGTAAGCCAACATTTTTTATTGCTTTGATAAATGCACTTTGATGTTTCCAGTGCTGCTCAAGATATTCAAAGAAAACAAGTACATCATCAATATAGACAATCATAAATTTAGTGTAAGTATTAAAAATTTCATTCATAATGTTTTGAAATTCAGAGGGCGAATTTTTTAATCTAAATGGCATAACATTCCATTCAAATTGTCCAAATGGGACATTAAAAGCAGTTTTGTATTTATCTTCTTCGGAAATTTGAATCTGCCAGTAACCTGATTTGAGATCAAATTTTGAAAATATACATGCATTGACTAGTCTATCCAAGAGATCCCTTTTATTTGGGATTGGATATCTAATCCATCTCAAGACTTTGTTGAGTGGTTTGTAGTTGATTACCAATCTCGGAGTTCCTCTTTCTATCTCAAAAGCCTTTTCTACATAAAAGGCTGAACAGTTTCAAGGTGATGAGTTTTTTATGATAAACTTCTTTTCTAATAATTCTTGTATCTCTTTCTTGCAAATTTCAAGCAACCTATTATTCATTTAAATATGTCTAACTGTAGTAGGAATTTTACTTTCTCTAAAATCTGGGTCATATGGTAATTTTACTATATGTTGCTTCCTATCCCAAAATGCATTGGGGATATCTGCACAAATATCTTTTTCCATATTTATTCTTAAAGATTTGATTTTGCTTTATATTTATGGAAGAGACAGTTTCTCTTCTATATTTTTATACTTTATTTCTTCTTTGAGTTGATATAAAAATTTTTCTTTGGAAGAAATCGTATCTTTAATTTTGTTAATCTCATGGACTCTAGGCTTTCAATAAAGGTAAATTTTACCTTATGCCTTTCAATGCTAGCTTCTATCCATGTGTCATCTATTTTTATTGGATAGAGCATATTCAGAAATGAAGTCCCTAAGATAACAGGTTGGCTTAACCCTTTTACCATTATAAATGGAAAATTGAAACAAGTACCATTGTTGAAAATTGAAACAAGTACCATTGTTGCAAACTGCAGCATTAGTCAGTTTGTAGTTGAAGAGCATTTTACTGTCATTTGCCGTATTCAGGATTTGGGTAGTTTTATGAAAGTATTTAGTTTGTACCAAATCTTTATTGATACAATTCAGGTCTGCCCTCGAGTTTATTAAAGCGGTGGTTTGGAAGGTGTATTCCTTTTGTACCACAATTTTGATATTGGTAAACCATTTTTGAGTTATAATTTTATCTATCAAGTTTATATATTTACAAGTTTGAACTGTCTCTATTATATTCATATCAGTTTTAGGTTTTGGAAGGGTATCTTCAACTTCTAGTGGAAAGTGGATATTATGCTCAGTGATTAAATGATCAAATTCTTCCTCTATATTTTCTTCTTCAATTGTTTCTCTGATTGGGTCCTGAGCTAGTTCTAAAGTTTGAACTCTTGATTTTAAGGTTATCAGTTCATTTCTGACTCCATTAATTTCAAATCTTAGCTCAGATATTGAAGGTTCTTTTTTTTTATGGGTTTTATTTTGTACTCTTTTTAGAATATCTTGAGGGAAAGAGTTCAGAGATTTTTGTGAACAATTTGGATTCAATACTTTATCCCCATCAAAGCCTTTTCTCAAAAGAAAGCATGAGACAATTAAAAGAAGAAAGTTCAAACCTTACCAAAAAAGACAAAAGATAAATTCTCCAAAAAATTTCTAAGAGACAAACCATCCTTCAAATATAAGAGAAAAAGAAAAATCCATGTTTGTTACAACTGTGACAAGGTTGGTCATTATAAAAAGAAATGCAAGGTCCAAAAGAAAATCAATTCTTTAGAATTAGATGACCATATCAAAAAACAAATTTTTAAGATACTCCAAA
>NW_006499728.1:6202873-6214143 GCF_000471905.2 Amborella trichopoda | reverse complement strand
CTACATATGAGCCCAACGGCCAAGATTGAATCTAGGCTGATCTGACGGTAACGACCTCATTTCGTATTTGAATTTTATTTTTTTTATTTTCTAAGAATCCAAATCACTTGAAATTTTAGACGTTATTCTTTAAAAATAGGAGAATCTAATAAAAATATCAAAAAATTAATTTACAAGAAATAAAGGGACCAAAATAGCCCTGAAACTGTTTAGGGGTATTTTGGTCAATTTATTTTTTATGAATTCTTTTTTTAATATTTTTATTAGGTGTGTCTTGATGAGAAGAATGAATGCTTAAAATTTAAAGTGATTTGGATTTGTAAAAAAAATATTAAAACTCAAATTCACAAACGCAAGCCACTTTCTTATTGTCAAAATCATTATAGTTCTTCTCTCTTATAATAGGATTCATGAAATTCCCAGGTGTAGAACTCATTAGAAGGTTCATCAACTAATAAATGGTTTTGATGTAAACCAACTGGTTCCCTATTAAACATATGAAACAGTCATGCTTAAGAAATCCAAATGCAAGGAGCTCCATATCAGGAACCACCAAAAAGACATGAGAGAGAGAGAGAGATTATCCATATGAAGACATTAAAGAGAAAGAGGGATTATCCATATAAAGACATTAAAGAGAGAGAGACATAATTTGTTCCACATGGACTACCAGCCAGAACCACTAGAGAGAGAAGGAAAAATCTTCAGCATACAATAAGTACACACATGCAACAAAAAAATCTTCAGCATACAACACATTGCATAGAGAGAGAAGGAATTAAAGCATCTGCAGCTTGCTTTCACTTTCTACGACACAAGATCTGCATAAAGACAGAGACAAATTATCATAACTTGCACGGATCATGAACAAAGATAAGAACTTACACAAATCATGAAAAAGATATTGTTTAATAGAATACCTTCAAGGAATTCATATCTTTTCGATTTATGAACAGCTAATGCTAAGATGACAAAAGCAGATCCTAAGTCAAACTTTAAGTGACTGTCTGATCGGCCCAGATTCAATCTAGGCCATTGAGCTCATATGTAGATACGAGCTAGTGGGCTAACCTCATTATATATATATATATATATATATATATATATAAGAAAATTATAGAATGAGATCCTTTATCTTTGGTACAAAGTGGTCTCAATTCATCTTGACCATTGGATATCAAATTGGGTGGCTGCATTTATTCTATTGACCAAGCTCAAACTTTAAAAGAAATTTCCTCGAACTATGTGACACATCCAAGCTTTTAAATTTCACATCGAATAGTTGAAAGTAATTGTGACAATTTGTATTAAAGGTAAATGATCTCATTGTATACAATCTCATATATATATACTACCAAACGTCTATAGGCGAAAATGAGTAGTGATTTCGCTGAAGATACTACAAAATGCCTATAGGCGAAAATGACCAGTGATTTTGCCTACCTTCATCACCATCTAAACTTCATCGCACAGTCACAATTGTCCAGTAGTGTTTCAATTTTCAAAATTTTTTTACTAATCGGAATGATTTGAAATTTGGAATGTGTGTACATCTTAATGAGACCCACCTAATAAAATATGAAAAAAATAATAATTCACAAAATATAAATTGATCAAAATACCTCCAAAAATTACACACGCTCCAAATTTCAAATAAGTTGGATTTGTAGAAAAAAAAATGAAAATTGAAACGCTACCAGATAACTGTGACCGTTTAATTAAGTTTGGAAGGTGATGAGGATAGGCGAAATCACTATTCATTTTCACCTATAGGCGTTGGGAAGAATTTTTCATATATATATATATATATATATATGCATTTTTTATAAACGGACATAATAGTGAAAAACAACTGTAAAAGTTAGGGGAAAGAAGGTGAGTTTTATCTTTTTTGATAGAAGAATATGTATAATTAGAGTTTTCTATACGGAACAGCCACCCCTTTTAAGGGTTTTAGAAAAACAACTAACGATGGAAAAGTTATTAGGGGGGAAGGAAGATTGATCATGGAAACTCGAAGACCAGGCATACTTCGAGGGCTTTAATGACAATAATTCACCAGTTCATCTAGCCTGAGCTCTTCTTTGGATTGTCAAATCCATAACCATGCAGTTGAGAAGCATCAGGTGGGTGCTTGTTTATTGTTAATTCAAACAATTTCTTCTCAAATTGACAATTGTTCTCAGAGAATTCAAGGCCAGTAAACCTTCAAAAAGCCTCTTGTTGGAGAAATTTGAGGAATAGAGGCGCTTTTCAATTAATGTATAGACATCGATGTTAAATTCCACAAAATTTAGGGTCTTTACTCTATAAAGAGCCTTAACAATACTGCCATCTACGCAATTTGAACTAGAAAAGAAGCAGATTCTTCCTTTCCGCTCCAGTTCTTTAGGCTTTAACTGCACTGTCACCTTTAAACCAGTTCTGAAAACTTTTGTAGTGTAGAAAACAACTTGTCTTTCTCTTGTGGTTTTTATCCTTTTTAAGGAAAAAGTTCACTTGAATATTGCAGAGGAAAAGCGATTACTTTGATACTTGATGAATTTTTCCAACGGAAGGCATGTATAGGGTTTCAAATATTGATCACTCCATTGAAAGATATGGCTATGTGGAATTCAAGACTATAAATTCAAAAGTTTTTCTTCTTTTCTTTATTATTGAATCTATATTCCACTTATAAGTGCTATAATATACTCCTATAAACGAAAATTAAAATCCAAAATATAACTTAAGACCTTTCCTTTTATTGCCAAAATTAAAAGGGGAATAAAAACCAAACTTCTACCATAAATTTAAGCACAATTAATGTTCCAAGAAAATCACAATAAATATAGAAATATGATTCTTCATCATCATCATTTTAAGCTACTTCCAGTGAGGTCATTCTGCTCTATTAAAGGCCATATCCTCTATGAGGCCATAAGTCCCCATATCTTTCCGGACTACTTCCAGCTACGTCTTTTTGGGCCTACTCCTTGCCTTTTTCAGTCCTTCCAACCACATCATTTAAGTCTTTTCGGTTGTTTGTTTTTATTTTTCAATCAAATATAGAAATATGATTGAAAAAACAAAAATAAACAACTGAAAAGACTTACTTGATTATGCGTAGAGTTACCCTCAGAAGGCTTAGTACACCCCACACCTAATTTCTTGACTGATGGTGCACTTTAATCCTATATGTCTTAATGGAATTTCAAAGCCTAGAAGCTTCCTTAGGAAATACCACTCAAACTAGGGTTTGTAAGAACCCCTTGGAACAACATTAAGACATGCCTTAAAGGCACCTCCCTCTCAGGCTGTGTGTACCCCTCACTTCTTCATTAAACCCTAGATTAGGATTGGTGTACCACCTGTTCTTATTTTCTTTTATGGTGACGTGCCATTAAGATGGGGAGATATATGAACTAAAGATGAGAGAGAGAGAAATTCGGGGTGTGGAGGAGAGAGAGAATCTAAAACTTGGAGAGAATGAAAAAGGGAAATCACCTCTTTATATAGGTCTCAAGACCCTTGATCAACCGGAATTAAGGAAATCTATAAGACGAGAGAGAATTAAATATGAGCCATCCATCCCATAAATTAACAATCATGGTGTAAGGATACATATTAGGAACTTTATCCTTTAATATTTAACCTATATCCATTTCTAGTCCAATTGGGATTATGCCAATTTAAAAACTTTTTAGAGCTTTCTCATTTATCTCTAAATGAAGGAATCATCAACATCATCATCAAAGCCTTTTCCCAATTATTTGGGGTCGGCTACACAAATCACAGTCCGCAATTCTGCTCTATCAAGGGTCATACTCTTAGTGAGGCCACAAGTCTCCACATCTTTTCTTACTACTTCCAACCATGTCCTTTAACGCCTACCTCTTGCCGTTTTGAGCCTTCCACTTGCTAACTCATAATTCCTATCACATGATGTACTGGGTTTGCTCTGCATATGGACAGCCTACCTAAGTCTACTTTCTCTCATCTTCTCACATATTGAGTTATCTTGAATATGTTTATTTAGAATTCTATCATTTCTTGTCTTGCCACTCATCCATCTCAACTACATTCATCCTATGGGTATATTGTTTCTTGACTGCCCAACATTCTGCTCCATAAAGCAAAGCCGGTCTTATAGTTGTCCTATAGAACTTCCCATTCAGTTTCATTAGTATGCGGCGATCACATAAAACAAGTTGGTCTCACAATTGTAGGAAGTCAAAGATAAATATTTTGGTCAAACCAACTCCTACAAAAAATAGCCCTAATCGTTTGTTCTTTTAAAAGACTTTCTTTAACCAACTTAAAACATCTTTTAATTAAAATTTAATCTAATCAAGAAAGAAAGAAGAGGGGTGTGCCACCCCTATGGTGGATGACTTGTGGACCCACCTCATGGGCCCCACGCTCCAACCATGGGGTGTGACACACATGTGAGGTTGGATCCAAGGACCCACTCATAACCAATATTTTGAAAGTACCCTTGTTGAGAAAATTACAGCAGAAACTAATTTTAAAAATATTGAAAAAAAATTCTAAAATTCATATAGATCTCTCTTTTTTTTTGGTACAGTTAACACTAAATTCACATAGATCTTTCTAATAGTGAAGATAAAATATCTAGAAGCAAATTGGTACCAATGGATCAAAATAAATGACTATAAGGGCACTCCACCAGACACAGTGACCATGATCTTTAATTGTCTTCTCAAACTGACCTAATAAAACCAATGACCCATAGTCTCATGCAAGGGCTCATGATTGGCTTGTCAAAGTCGATCAATAAATAGTATAATTAAAACCCTAGAATGTAGATTACAATTCACTCCTTTAAGAGAAAGCCAAGCACATGTCACTATGATGTAAGGGGGACTCTCTCTATGTTCATGTACATGTACCTCATTTCATAGTTAACTTCTCAATGATGTGGTTGTTATATGTACATGTTATGCAGAAGTTTGTTAAGGATTTGGCCCTCGCTCTCACAAACCTACATCCACATATAGGAGACCACACAGTTCTCCTGACCTACAAACTATCCCTGTATATCTTTCTGACCTCAATACAGGATGACCCTCGGCAAACCTTTTTTGCTAATACCGAATGCCTAGGGATAAGGGTTTTGGACATAATCAAGGCCAGAGACCACCTAACACTAGGTCAGTCAAAGTGTTAAATATTACACACTCCCACTAAAATGCATAATCCACTATAAATACTTTTTTTACATGCTCTCACAGCCTTTAAAGACCACAAACCCTAACATCTATTTGAGTTTCAAGGACTTTTCGCTAAGAGATGAGAACTGGAGAAGCCTCTGGTGGGACAAGCCAAAAGAGGCTTTATGAGCTCTCTTTCCATAATCAAAAGACTTTGCACTTACAGTGAGGACTCTTTTTTAAAAAAAAAATGTTAATGAGAACTTTTGTCGTCCTCTTCTTCTAAGTTGTAATAAAAAATTATAGGTGAGTTCTGAGAAGGATTTCCCATTTTTCCATTTGCGAAGGATGAATCTTCATGATCTAAAACTCTTCAACTCCATTGTCTCTCTCTAAACTGCAACCTTTACTTTCTACAACATTTCTCACCATTTTCAAAAGAATGATGGACAGGGAGAGAGGCTAGAGCAAAGAGAGACAAAAGAAAACGGGAGAGGAAAGTGATTGATTATGTTTTTGTTTTAAAAAAAATCCAATATAGCATATAGGGATATTTTAATCCAAAATTATTTGAAAAGGTCATGTAGGGGTTTGTCAACAAAAAATTCAGAGGTTGATGGTTTTGTGTTTGTGCGAAATGGGTTGGGGTTTTCTCATAGAAGGAAATTTCCCCTTAGAATACCTTACATACCTGAGCACCATACAACAGGGTTAACCATAACGTTTCATTCCTCAAATTATAGTTTCTGTTAACACATTCATATTTGAAATGACGGCCCTGCACCATAGCAAATGAAATAGATTAACAACATGAAAAATGTTGAATGAAAATTGGGGATAGAAACTGAACCAACCTCCAGGAGATGACTATGAAACTCTGCAGGCAAATCATAAATGCATATAAGTGGCCTTTTCTTTGTCACCACAGCCGTAAAGTTCATATAGTCACCATTTACTTGCTTCATAACTGTGTTTGGTCGAAGCCCCTTGGGCCATTCTTGTGTAGATGGTTGAATTGATGGTATACTGCAATCTATTCCATACCAGCTACTGTGGCACTAAATATGGCACCATGAAGCCTCGGTAACCTTGCATCAAGAATGAAACATACAAGATGAACTTCACTCAGTTTACTTGGTAAATATCCCAAAACCATAGATAATGCTAAACAGACACAAATGGGAAATATCAAGGGAAAATTTTGTATAGAACCCTAATTTCTCATATTATTTCATGGTAGACCCTCTTTTCATTTTTCTATCAAGCAGCATAAGGAAATTCTTAAAGATTTCACCGTACCCCCTCATCTCTTATCTCCATCTTTTATTGACTTTTGACCATAAAAATTAACCCCAATAAATATTTTTATACCATTTCATCCCAAAAACTTTTTTAACCCTCTTTTTTCCTTTCCACCAATTAAAAAAGTTTTTGAGTTGAAATGGTATAAAAAGATTTGTTGAGGCTCATTTTTACGATCAAAAGCCAATAAAAGAGGGAGATAAGAGATAAGGGGGTATAGTGAAATCTTTAGGGGTTTTCTTATGTCGCTTGAAAGAAAAACGGAAGGAGGGTCTACAATGAAATAATACGAAGAATTAGGGTTCTATAAGAAATTTTCACAAAAATCAATTCAACGATCACTTAGACATTATAATAGCATGAGAAAGTTCTAAACCTTCATAGATAATGGTGATGCATTTTGATCAAGACAATAAATTAGGTGCTACTTTCCTATCATTAGACTCTTGAAACAAATTCAAACACATCATATGTCCAGCATTTTGGAAGAACAAAAGGTACTATGACTTACTCGACAGAATCCACCGTGACAGTGTCCATGTCCAGACCATTGGTTAACACAAGTGGACAACGAAGGGATTTCGCACAAACGCCCCCACAGACCATCATACCCGCACTCACATTGATCTCTAACTCTGGCCTTGTTCCCATATGCATCTTCTGGATCCACATTGCACCAGCCAGCTATGCTACTATTAGTTGTAAAAATGTTTTCCCGGTCAACTGTCCTTGTCATAGTTGGGCCACTAGGTGTCATATATATTCTGCAGTGTACACAATATAAAAAAGCTATCCACATACTTCAAAGACTTGTGGTATCCTTTCAAATTAAATATTTTATGAGATATCTTGTATGTGAAATGTATTTTTTGTTAAGAATAGTCAGCTTACGTCTGTTGAAAGCCATATGCATCTACCACTAGACGGTTTGGATATTTAGTTCCTTCTCCGCAGAAGCACTTTGCTCTTGTTGTATCACAATATGCAGTACAAATTGAAAAACTCCATTTTCCATCTGGATCCTCCAAAGAACTTGGGAAATTGCACTCAAAAGTGTACTCTCTCAGAGCAGTCTACCCTATTATCATGCCAATTGATTCTAAATTAGTCAAATTCCGAATTTCATAATTCATACATACATTGAATAGAAAATAGCATATCACAGTAAATCAAAATATCAGATAGAAGTCATGCAGCGGGTGAATGATTTAAGTGGTTCATCAAAGTGGCCATGGAAAGTATATTTAGGGGGGAAAATGATAATCATTTATTTTTGTTGCAAAATTTATTTTAAACTACTCAAGCCTGATATTCTATGGTCCATCTTTTCCTGAACAACAATTCCCATCTACAGTCATTCCATCTTAGCTCTTCATTCAAATCCTCAGGTTATGAGGAAAATATGAAAGAAAAAAGTAGCCAGATCCTCAAAAGTTTGCATTATTAGGATTCTTTTGCAAAAAGTGGAAGAGGTTATATGGCTATTCCAATTTATAGTGCATAGAAATAGCCAGATCATTTGGCTAGAAGGATGGTAGGTATGGATTTTTCATCAGGAATTTGTGGGGAATCATGAGCCAATGGACATCCAAATTGGAGTGAAGTCCCCATGACTTTGAGATGTCTTCAAGGAATGACAAATGACATTTTAGTTGAGGGTTAGGCGAAGTATAGAATGAGGCAAGCCTTAGGCTCATGGGGAGGACATAATTCAGGAGCTACAAGACCTTTGGCATCTAGAGCAAATGGCAAAGCACTGCGAACCTCCTAGAAGAGAAGGTCAATAAGGCAGGTCTCAAGAAAGAAGTACAAATGTGAGCCTTACAGGCATAAAAATTTTTAGCTGGTTATGGAATTCTAGAATTAATTGGTTAGAAGGAATGGGGGAGGGGGAGGGGGAGGGGGAGGGGGGTGGGATGGAGGTTCAAAATATGAAGTTTTTTATAGGAAGACATAATTTAATTAAGAGCATTATAAATTGCCTCAAGTTCGAGGACAGAGGAAACAACTGCAAGTTACATTGTCCCATGTGCACCCAATATCCCATAACATGTTCGTCCCTTATGAAAGCTTCACAGTTCAGTACTGGTTGTTTCTATCTATGTCCACCAAAACACATGATCTCCACCCTTCAAGGATGCCTATGCATATCCATTAGTATTATGTTGTGTTTCGACTTACCACTTCTTTTTTTCTGTTTCACATCCACATGGTAAAGGAAAATATTTGTTGTCATTGGTTATATAAAATTAAATTAGTTCGGAAAAGGCTTTGATGATGATGATGACTAGACGGAAGATTTGAATGGCACAAGGCTCAGTTTGTCTTTTTTTTCAATTAAAATTAACTTTGGCTCACGTGATTGTTATAGTCACTATGGCACACATCAACTGCTGATCGTCCCTCCACCAAGAGCCAAAGTAGCTACGTCAGGCATAGTTTCATTTCTTAGAACAATACGAAGCACTGACTTTTAAGCGAGTGTTCTAGGGGGAAGAAGATCCTGACCATGTTTGAAACTGCTGTTGAGATCACACGCTATCTTCTACAAGATCTTGACTTCTCAGTTTGAAACTTTTGTCCCTTAAGCTGGCAATAGAAACGTGTAATGTCTGTGATAGATGATCTGGTGAGCCAAGCAAGAACAAATAGATGTGGATAATTCCCTTCATATGTGAAAAGCACATTTCAAGACTATGCAAACCGGGGTGCCTCAGTTTCACATATTTTGGATATTTTAAACATTGACTTCGAGAGTGACTAATATCTTCCAAACTCTGTGTGTGTCAACCTGCATATCAGCCTATAGAGGCTGGTGTAAGAGATAAGTAGTAATGTAAACATCTACAACAGGGGTATTGTTGTAACTGTTTTCCATATGCATATTTTCTTCTTCTTTTTTGGTACATAGTACTAACATCTGTCATTGTTCTGACATTGATGTAAGTGTCTCATTATATGCTCAAGTGAACTTCACAGAAACCAACATTATGGCAAACACTTGAAATCTGGGTAAATTTTGTTAGCACTTTCTGATATCAGAAGGTATAAACACCTACAATTACAGAGAGCATACTGACCAGCATACCCGTGAAAGCACCTACAATGTCCCAAATTCTGATTACAAATTCCTTGACCATTACAATCATTCTTGCAGCACTTCCCCGCTATTGTCTGCCAACATAATTAATAGTTTCATGATCAAGGGAATTGCCAAAAGTGAGAAAAATAACTTATGGAGAAAGAAACAAATGCCAAAAAGAAGAAACCCCTCTCAATGCATCACCATAAGTGGCATTATTGTTGGGATTGAATAGGTAGTACATACCACTGAATGCAACATTGTACACCACAGTTAACTTGGTTAGCTAAAGACTTAGATTAGACAATCATAATACAAAACATTATTGGTCTAACATTGTACAATTAGTGAATACCCAACTGCAGTAACAATAAAACCCAACAGCTGGGTCTTCCATATGTCATTGTTAGCTGCTTAGTCCAGTATCAACTCAATCAGATGCTTCAATTATCAGAAATTTAAAAACAACCTGAAAATTCAACATCTGATTCACCAAAAATCAGAAAACAGATGAAGTGAGCATTGATATCTGATTCGTTTTATATCAGAAAAAAGATGAAGAGAACATTGATATGCTAATTCATATGTATCTGATATGTTAGTTCATATGAAGGGAACATTCATATATTATCGTGCTATGTAATTTATTGCACATGTTTGATTGTCTTTTATACCCAAAAAAAAAAAGTAATTTATTGCACATGTTTGATTGTCTTTTATACCCAAAAAAAAAAAAAGTACAAGCAATGTCATCACACCACACCCTGTCTCTATCTCTAATTTTGCTCTGACCATGTCATCACACCACACCTTGTCTTTTCTCTCTAATTTCACTCTGGCCATGGCCATAAAGAAGGCAAGCCTAGTGAGGATTGGCTCAGATATGCCGAGGATCTAGCCCCCATAGCTATAAAGAAGGCAAGCATGGTAAAAGATTTGTTCGGTAAATGGAAACTGATATCATCGAAATAGGAGTTGGTACCTCAATGTTTGTCTTCTCTCTCTAGCCCACCCTATTTCTCCAAAAACTCTCTCTGCAAAGAATAGTTGTAGTTGCAGGCAGCTCTGCAACTTTGCAGGAAGCCATTGATTTGGCAAACTCGTGTTTTGAAGAGAAATACACAGGCAAGCTTCAGATGCAGAACAATCTTGACTCTCTCTATATGAAACTGCACTTGAAGCTCCATGAGTGTGGCCTCCTTGTTATGATTGGGGTTTTGGGTGAAGCCACTATCCCATTAACTGTTACAAGATCAGGAGGAGGGTGAACCATTTTGTGATTCTCTGATGGAACAACATTAGTGTGAGGGTTTACAAGCATAGAGGACAAATGGATTGGGCTAGAGAGAAAATACAAGTTGTAGGGAGAGAGAATGATTGAGATTTGGGTGTACTATGTTTATCTGAAAATATTGTTGAAACCTAGAGATAATGGTGGCCACTTCTTCTTCATGATGACGAAGATGTAATGAGGAAGAAGATGACTAGAGAGAAAGTGGGGAGTGTAAGAAGAAGCCATGGAAGTCTCAACTTGGAGGTTTAAAAAGACGCACCAGATAGGGTGGGGGGGGGGGGGGGGGGGGGAGAGAGAGAGAGAGAGAGAGAGAGAGAGAGAGAGAGAGAGAGAGAGTAGAGTAGTAGTAGTAAGTAAGTAGTAAGAGTAGAGTAGTAGAGAGAACGAAGAAGAAGAAGAGAGAGAGAGAGAGAGAGAGAGAGAGAGAGAGAGAGAGAGT
>NW_006499728.1:6161142-6202853 GCF_000471905.2 Amborella trichopoda | reverse complement strand
AGAGAGAGAGAGAGAGAGAGAGAGAGAGAGAGAGAGAGAGAGAGAGAGAGAGAGAGAGAGAGAGAGAGAGAGAGAGTAGAGAGAGAGAGAGAGAGAGAGAGAGAGAGAGAGAGAGAGAGAGAGAGAGAGAGAGAGAGAGAGAGAGAGAGAGAGAGAAAGAGAGAGATAGTTGGGGAGGAGGTTGGGTGCTGAAGAGAAAGAAAGGAGGGAGGGCAAAAAATTTTGACAGTAGAAATAGAATGCCCCGTGATAAGTTTTAGCATCTTCAAAAATTCAAGCCAGAGTTGAATTTTTGGGGATTCAAATATGAGGCAGTTTTTTGAATTTGAAAATATTTGATTTGACCCTATCAAACAAGCTCCAAAATTTCTCTAATTAGAATTATATTAGATATCATAATATTCTAAAATATCAGGATATTAGAGTGCTATCAAACATACCCTAAAAGAAAACAAACTCAATATCGAAAAAAAAACCTCAACTATCTAATCGGTCATCAATTTGAATATTTAAACAACTAATTTGACCAAAACTGAATTAATCCCACGCATAAGAAGGAAAAAAAAAAAAAAGAGGGATGTCATCTTGACAGTCCATGTCACTACCTCATTAACATAAACTGCAATTGCCCTTGAATGACAGCCCGAAAGCCACTCTCCAACGTCACTCTTCCATGGTGTAACTTTGTAGCTCAACCCCATGGGAGTCTGGCACAAAACTAAAATCAGGAACTCCAGAATTTCCTTCCGCTTCATCATGTGTACCACTCGGTGAAGCATGTGTACCATTAATTGAAAGGCAAGGCTTACACTCCTGATGCCCATGAAAGTAATCCAAAGTGGAAGGAACCAGAGGGAACCAGAACATATGGGTGACTGGAATCCGAACCAATAGGGATAAAAGTGCTGCCTCAGGGGATCGTGAGCATTTCCATTTCTGCAAAGGCAATATACTTGCACAAAACCCACCTCTGAAAAATCTCTAAGAGCCGTGGAAACATATGAAATTCAGAGGTACCAAAATGTTGGGTACTCCATAGTTATAGATGGTGTAGATTGGAGCTGGATAGCAATATAGCTGGATTAAATTACAACTGGTTTTAGCATAAATATTGCTAACCAAATGATGATAAAGCCGATGGTGAAAATTGTGGGCCTCTTTCTGCAAATTTCTCCCATCTTTATGATAAACTTTCATCCCCTTTGCTCCATAACTTTCACCTTCAATCTAATCGGCTACACTATTATTGCTCCATAACTTCCACCTTCAATATAATAGGTTACACTATTAAATTATTAACCGTGAAAAACTGTCGTTAACTTATGTAACTCCCATAATTGAGGCAATAAATTACAGAATTGATGTACAAGAACAAGCACTCCTAGATCAATGGTTATGATCTATGGCAAAAGAAAATTTCCAGACATGTTAATAAGAAATTACAGAAAAGGGAACACATTGAACTCACATGTGTATTTTCTGATGCCCTCATATGTGTGTGAGTTTATATTGATATCTGATATCAAGGTACCTGATGCTATAATTAGCAGGAAACCCAAAAGCAAAAATAAAAATAAATTGAAGAAATGACACATTTTATTGCGGAAAATGAAAAGAGACACAGGAAACAAATAAAAGCTAACAATAATTTAAAGAACACAAACAAAAGAAAACCACAATTTTGCCAAAATTAAATAGCTACCATACAATAAGCAACGGAAGTTTAGAGAGAGAAAGAGCGCTGAGAATGGGTCGGATCGGGTCCGGATCCACCAGGATCCAGATTCGGATCTCAAAAGTATACATGGAATACAATCCCTAAAGGAGAGAATGTTTAAGCTGTAAAGAAAAATACTTCTTAGTCCACATTTATACTGTACGGCTATTCTAGTGATACAATGCCTACATGGTGTAAAGAAAAATAATGTCCCAATCCACATAGAAGAGTACAATGCCTAAAGAGGGAGAGAATGTTTAAGCTGTAATGAAAAATAATGCCCCAATCCACATTTATACTATAACAATGCCTACAATGGTGTAAAGAGGGAGAGAATGCAGAACACCATTCAAGACCTAGACCGAACAGAGGAATCCAGACCTCTGTCAGCCACAGAATCCAACCTCCGGACCCAAACCAAGATGGATTACTTCTCCATTCTCAAAAAGGAAGAACTATATTGGTTTCAGAGGTCCAGAGTAAATTAGTTAAAAGCAGGGGACCAGATAGCCAATTGTCGAAGAAGAGACAATACTATCTCCACAATCAAAGTTGGTAACCGTATCCTAGATCAGCCTGCGGACGGCCATCCTCGGTTTCTTTCAGAATCTCTACTCTACCCCAATGGGCTCCAGACCAAGGATAACCAATTTAGATTTCTCAACTCTTCCGAGCCATTGGTCACTTTCGTTAGAGCGGCCTTTCTCTGATTTTGAAATTGCTAAGGCTGTCGACGACCTAGCCAAAGACAAAGCCCACGGCTCTGACGGTTTCCCCATTGCCGTTTTCAAGATCTTCTGGGAAACCTTCCAAGCAAATTTGCAAAGTTTCTTCGATGAATTCTTCCAATGGGGAATTCTTCCCAAAGCCATCAACGCAACCTTCATTGCTCTAGTTCCTAAGATAGAAGGGGCAGAGAAACTCAAGGATTTTCGTCCAATCAGCCTTGTTAACTCATCCTACAAAATTCTCGCCAAGGTCCAGGCATCTAGGCTGAAACAAGTCCTCCCCCTTATCATATTGCCATCTCAGTCAGCATTCATCAAAGATAGGCAAATCCGAGATGGGGTTTTAGTGGCACATGAATGCCTTCACTACAGGCACATGTCCAAGAAACCCGGCCTCATCTTCAAGATAGACTGGGAAAATGCGTATGAACATGTCAACTGGGCAATACTAGACAAAACAATGTCTAGAATAGGGTTCCGGGACCTTTGGAGAAGGTGGATGAGAGGCTACTACTCTCATCCTCATTTCTTAGTCCTAATCAATGGGACTCCAAAAGGTTTTTCCCATCCTCTAGGGGACTTCGCCAAGGGGATCCCCTTTCCTCTTTGCCATCGCAGCCGAATTATTTAGTCGCTCTATCACTCGTATGTACCAGGAAGGCCTTCTCACCAACTTCAAATGCAGTTCTCAAGGCCCAATTGTGTCTCATCTACAATACGCAGATGACACGTTGGTGTTCCTTGATGCCACATAAGAAGAAATAGATAATCTAAGGGTTTTTCTAAAATGCTTCGAATTAGCAAGTAGCTTCAAAGTCAACATGGACAAATCAAAGATGATGGAAGTAGCCCTCAAAAAAGTCGAAAGCAGAGCACTAATTCCAAATTGGGAATGCAAAGTGGAGGACTTTCCCACTACCTACCTTGGTCTACCCTTGGGATTGGGAAAACCAAAAAACAGACAATAGTCTCATGTGATTGACAAAGTAGATATGCGCTTGGCAGGATGGAAAAGGAGATATCTCTCTCTAGCAGGTCGCATCACGCTGGTAAAAGCAACCCTGGCTAACTCCCCGGTCTACCTTATATCCCTTTACCACATGCCAGCCTCGGTGGCAAACCGCCTCAACCAACTGATGAGGACCTCTAGTCTGGTCAGGTCAGGCTGAGAAAACCGAATGTCACCTCATCTCATGGGACAAGGTCTGCCTCCCCAAACTTCAAGGAGGGTTGGGGATCAAGATCCTCAGAAAACAAAACCTGGCTCTACTAGGGAAGAGGTTAGCCACTCAGACTAACTCCCTTTGGGCTCAGGTCCTCTGCAGCAAATATAGGATTTCGAAAGATGCTTGGGTACCTGAGGGGAGATCCCTGAATAGGGCCTCAGGTGCGTGAAAGTCCTTCAAGTCTTCAGAAGAAAACTCACAAAGGAGGAAATTGCCCATTTCCTATCTCTCTCGGCAGCTTTGCATTCCAACTTCATTCCCCTGGAGGGACTCTCTTGTTTGGACTCTCTCTCCTTTTGGCAGCTTTTCGGTGGCCTCATTTTACAAAAAACTAATCCAGCCTCCCACTTTTCCACTCAACCCCATCTCTGTCCTTTCCAAGGTCTGAACCACTATCGCCCCTCCTAAAGTGCAAACCTTCAACTGGATAGCTTGGCCCCAAAGGGCTCTCACAGTTGACCAGCTTCAAAAGAAAGGGATCCCAATCCCTAACAGGTGCGTGTTGTGTCAATGTGAGGAGGAATTGAACCCATACCTTTTCATCCATTGTAGCATAGCACACAACCTGTGACGCCTCTTAATCCAGTTGTTTGGATTCCAATGGGTCACCCCACCTTTGATCACGATTCTAATCTCCTTGTATCTCGCCTCTCATTGGCCGAAGCGTGGAAGAACCTTATGGAAGGCCGTTATTGCAGCAACTATCTAGGTCATTTGGTTAGAAAGGAATGTCAGGATCTTTCAAGGCCACAAAAATGAAGTTCCAACACTTTTCCACAAGATTACTTCTCTAGTAATTTTTTGGGCCTCCAACCATAGGGCCTTCTCTGGTATACCGGCAAACACCTTTCTCAGCCAATGGGAAAACATCCTCAACCTCCAACCACGTAAGATTCAAAGACCCAACAACTGGTTGGCCCCTCCAAAAAGCACCATCAAACTTAACTTCGATGGTTGCTCTCTGGGGAACCCTAGCACAGCTGGAGTAAATGGAATCTTTCGCGACTACCAACGCAACATCCTGCTCACCTACTCTGAGCACTTAGGCCATGAAGACTCTCAGTTCGCTGAAGCCATGGCTCTGCTCTTGGGTATTAAAAGCTTCAACCAGGCTAGGGGATCACACCAGTGTGTAGTAGGAGACGCTCAAAATATCATTTCCTGGGCAGCCGGGACATTACCACCTCCATGGGTACCTATCTTCAATTTTTTATGAGATTATTTACACTTGCAAGGATAAGGTCGTCTCATGAAAGCATATCTAGAGGACGTCCAACGAGTTCGCCGACCTTCTGGCGAAAGACAGAGCTAAGGCTCTAGCAAAAGATCTCACCTAGATGAGAATTTTTTGGGTTGCAGTTGTTCAATAGCAGTCGCCGGTCCATATCCTTTTTGCTCTGGACCACAATGGGCGCACCCTTGTTTACTCACTCTTGTTGTTGTTCTATAGTAGCCGCTGGTCCATCTCCTTTTTTGCTCTGGACCAATGTGGGCACACCCTTGTTTACTCATGGTTCAGTAAATTTCTTGTAATCGGGCAAGTCTATAAGCCCCAATATTTTGTAAAAGGTCTTTTGACCTTATTTTTATCAAGAGACCCAACTTGTGGGTACTCTCGAATCCCTCTTCTGTTTCATATTACTCTCATAGCAATATAAAAGTAAACTTTACTTAAAAAAAAGAAGAGGGAGAGAATGTTTAAGCTAATTGTACTTTATAGTTCATGTAAAGAAAAATAATGTCCAATCCATACCCTTTCTTAATAGTTATCAAAAAAAAAACCCATACCCTTTCTTAATGGAGTTAATGGACTTTAATATTGTTATTTATAAACACCAATACTCTTAAATATAAGCAAAATGAATTTACAAAAACAAATCACTTATTCTCAAGCTTCATAGGTAATTTTGTTTTATTGAAGTAATAAATTAAGGTGAAAAAAATCAAAATTTGAATCATGTGACCATCTCAATGTAACATTACATACTCTTTAGGTTTTATCGAACACAGAGAGCAGGTTAATTCAAAAACAACAAAAAATCTGCCGGAAGCTTGAGCTATGCTATTGCTGCACTCGCTGCCCTCTGGTTGCCAAAAACCTGTACAAATCAATCGTCCCCTTGGTTGGGTAAAAGTTCATCTCAAACATTTTCTCCATAAAAAACTTTGCGTCTCTCAACCTCCCCACTTTGCAGAGACCATGAACCACAATGTCATAAGTCCATGGATTAGGCTCACACCCTTTTTTGCCATTTCTACACATTATGCTGAATAAAGTACAGGCAGCTTCCACTCTCCCTGCCTTACAAAGACTTCTCAGCACCACATTATATGTCACAATGTTAGCATGTATTCGCCTTTCAATCAACTCTTCAAAGTTTTGAAGATGATCTTCCAGGCTCTGTATGTTAGGAAATGCCCCAACTAGCCGACCCAACACTGAATTGCCTGATTGAGAACCATCAACTCCTGAACGAAGCCATGCCTTGATTAACTCTTGGGATTTCAAAATGTGGCATAAAAGTATGTTGTACATGTAGATAGAAACATGACGACCCGTCTCCTCAAAGTCCTTAACAACCTTTATCACCATTTCATAATTCTCCGAGCAACATAGCATATGTACAAGCTCCTCATAGCAAGTGAGGCTTGGAATCAAGCCCCTTTCCCTGGCATCCCTCCATAGTGCCAGTGCAAGCTCAGTTTTGTCCGCCCGACAGAGCCCTACAATAATGACATTGTAGAGCTTGGTGCTAGGTTCCAGACACTCACACAACTCCCTAAAGGAATTCAAGGCAGTCACAATACGTTTGCTCTTTAAATAACTATGAAGCATGAGAATGTTGGTATGAATATTGGGTCTCAAACCGTCTTCTACCATCTTTTCAAACACTTTCCTTGCCAATTCCGGCTGTCCTGCATGGCCCGCCGCATCTATAAAGTGGTTGTAAATTTCATTTTCAACCTCACTGTCCGACAAATTGCCATTGACATGCATTTCTAGCAAATTAAGAACCTGCTCTATATGACCCATATCACAAAGGCAACTGATGACCACTCTATAAAGACTACGAGAAGGCGAGTGACCATTTTCTCTCATCTCAAGTAGCAACCTAGATGCTATATCTCCTCTCTTTTTCTCACAGAACCCATATATCAAATCAAAGTAAGTCGATCTCCTTAGAAACATATCAGGCTTGTTCAATTTAGCAGGAAGCAAGTACCCCTCGTCTACTCTACCAGCCTTGCAAAGAGCAGAGATGTATCTAACACAAATAGCATTACTAGGTAAGAAGTTCCTTTCGATTGCTGCATCAACCAACTTGCCCATCTTGTCCAAATCCCCACTCCTATACAAAGCATCTGCAAGAATAAAGAATGTCTTCTTTCCAGGAAAGTAATTACCCTGCAACCCATCCTCCAAAACCCTAAATGCCTCATCGACTCTCCAATCTCTACAAAGAGCGTTTATAAGAGAGTTATAGGCCAAGTAACTTGGGCAAAACCCCATCTCTAACCTGTCATTGTATAATTCGATTGCCACATCTACCATACCAGCCTTACAAAAGAAACAAACAGTTGCATTCATGGTATTCCTGTCAGCAAAGATACCCCTAAGCCGCATCTCTACAAGCAAATCGTATATTTCTTCGAGCCTATCCTTTCTCAATAGACCAGTGATCAACACAGTATAACAACGTAGCCAAGGGGAGAAAAACCCAACATTTTTTTCATCATGAAATAATTCCATTGCACTATCTATGCTACCAGTCTCTACAAGATGGGTAATCCAAGTATTATAAGCATTGGACATGGAAATCTTACCAGAATCTCTGAATTCCTCCATTAATCCTTCAACTTCAACAAATCTCCTCTGCCTGCAGAGTGCATCAACAGTAATTGTAAGCATATATTCATTTACATCATTTCCATTCCTCAACAGCTCAAGAAGAAGATTCATGGCCTCGTCCAAGCGATTCTGCTTACAAAGACTCTTCATACTTATGCAAAAAGTGATACCATTTCTAAAGCCCCTCATCTCAATCTGTTTTGCTATTATATCCTCTGCATCAAAACAGTTATCTTCAACCAATCCATTCAACAAAACATTGTATGCAAACCCATCTAAATCCAGCCCCTGAAACCTCATCTTTCCAAAAATCTGCAACGCTATCTCAGGCTTTCCAGCTACTGCATAGCCAATCACTAGAGTGTCATGAAGCCTAAATGTGTAAACACTCCTCTGCTTTGTGAAAGTTTCTAACCAATCAAGCATCACAGTCATCAACTTAGCCCTGGAAAGCATCTTAAATATTGCATGGAAGGCTGCTCCGGTATGGCGATACCCTGCTTGCCTACCTGCCCAATCGAAGAACTTCAAAGAAGGAAGCACATCTTTCTGCAACTTTAAAACCCTAACTACACATTCATCAGTCAATCGAACATGGAGGTCAGAGAGAGCAGCCTCTGTCTCAGAGCCACAGTCACCTCTTGATAAGACCTCGCAAATTCTCTGAACATCATGGTTTAAGGTTAAAGTTAGCGTTTCATGGGTGAGACTGGGAGGGTACCTACGTCTCCTCTCCAAGAACCAGTCTTTAAAGGAGGAAGCCACGTCCTTCACATTGACTAGAGATAGGGCTTGGCCATGAGGGGACCTCAAGGGCGACGGAGGGGAGAGGGAGAGGGCTCTGAAAATGGATGGTGGGGTCCTGGTCTTTAAGAGGAGGCCACGCCTTGTGTAAGCTGAGAACATGGCTATGGAGTAGAGAGATTGAGCGGATCATATTGTTTCTAGGGTTTTAGAGAGAGAATGATGGTTTCTTTCCACTTGGTCCAGTGAAGCGAAGATGGATGGGGCTTTAGGATTTAGAAAGAGAAGTTCATGAAACCCTAGAAGATGACGACCGCGATGGCTACAGTTGTGTTCTGGTTCTTTCTCAGGTTGGGGTGCCATGTTTCTTCTTCCTTAACCCGCACCAAATGACGTACACTCATTTCTAAGGGGTTTTGTGCTTTCATTTGAAGGGGTTTTTGTTAGATTTTGAACTCACCATTTTTTTTGAACTGAAAAAGTTTATACGAGGTTATTTGGATCTTGGAAAACTCTTATCATTCTTGATGTCCGGGTGTATGAATATGAAAAGAAAAAAGATTTCAAATTTTTAATATTTTTACATTTTTATAGATGATTTTAATTATTATTTAAATTTAAAATTTTATAATCTCATATACAAATATATATTAGATAATCATAAAAAAATATACAACAAAATTACATGTTATGATAGAAGTTGTTGGTGCACCTTGAAAAGGTTGAAACCTTATAGAAACCACGTCTTATAAGATTTCAATTATCCTTATTCAGTTTCTTTTTTGTTATTTTTAACTTGATATAAGATTACAATTTTACTTATTCAGTTTGTTTTTGGGTTTTATTATGGAATAAGTTTATATAAGGTGTGAACTTTATACCTACAAGTAAGGTGCACTTAAAAAATCGAGCAGAGAAGATTGTTCTTATGCTGAAACACTCTCAAATCGATCATCTCAACCTCGAGACTCATATATATATATATATATATAAAAGGATTTTTACTCCAAAAAAACACATTATGTGGACTACTTATTGTCTGGATTTTCAAGTATTTATAAATTTGATTGATTGTCTCCATGTTTGGGACTTTAAATTTTATAATTGGGGACAACAATAGATTTTCATATTATCGCAAGGTTTTACAGCACCGAACTGCATTTTCAACATAGTTTTGAGGTGCACATTACTTAACAGTACAAGGTTGACACTTTATTAAGACCTCACTATTGGCTATATTTAGCTCGCTGTTGTTTTTATCTCGATTTCAAATTTTCTTTCGTATTGGAATTTTCGTTTGTAGTTCTAACATTTTTTAACTCCCCATAAACTTTGCATACATTTTTCTTTTATATATCCAAAGGCAACTTATTAAACTCAATGAAAAAAACACCCAAATAATATATTAAAAACAAGATAAAATAGCTAGACTTTTTCGAGAATGCAAAATCAAAGGGTCAAGATTATTCTAGAACAACTCGAAGCCGGACCATCTTTTCGCACTATTACAAATACATAAATAATGGGAAATTTTGGATTCAATTATCAAGTACGTGTGTCCTAATGAAAATAGAATTGACTACGAATTCGATCTATAGCACAATTTCAAAACTATGGCCATAAGCTTGGTCAGAGAAACAATGGTGGGTAGAGAAAGGAAACAAATAGAGGTGGATGATTGTGAAAGTTTCATAAAAAACATGACAGTGATTCATTCATCATATTCTAGGGAGAGAAAACCAAGCTTCCTTGCTTAGTTTGATAGCAAGATACAGAGAGAACAAACATGATGGAGAAGAAGAGAGGAAAACTTGTTTGAAGAGAGAGTGTTAAGAGAATGAATAAACAGAGAAGAAAGAAAAATAATTATTATATTTTTGCCGTGTTGACTATGGATAGGCATTTTTGTCCTAAATAGGTTTGAAGATTCACTTAGGGGATTAACGCAATAAAAATTATGGCAAGGACTTGGAGTGAAAATTTAATGGGATTTGTATCTAGGGAAGTACTTCCCTTACCGTCCAGCCATCCAATTTTGATCAAGAGACCTATTGACCGTTTGATCTTAGATCCGATATCTTAAAGTATTTTATTTTTAGTTTTTTTTTATACAAATTGTATGAATATGAAATTTTGCACGTGTCATCTTCTCATTGGGGCGCACCTATAAAAAATATTAGAATTTTTTTTTCAAAAAACTATAATGACCAAATTATCCCTTGAAATTTTAGAGGTGTTTTGGTCATTTCATTTTATTGGAATTTTTTTATATATATTTTTTACTAGTGCGAGTTTAATATATCCAAAATTTGATATCAAAATAGTTTATAGAAAAAATTTAAAATAAAATAATGTATAGAAGTGACATTGTGATTGGGACAATCTTAGCTCTCCATTCAAAATGAAAGATTGGATAAAGAGAAGTATATAAGTTTTATGCTGTAGGCGAAGTATAGAAAGCTTGCCCTTGTATCTATAACATATTATAGTTGGGGGTTTATGTATTTACCAAAAGAAAAATAAAACTTACAAAAAGTTTCATTTACATAATTTAAACTTTTTAAATGGGTATCATGTAAAATTATATTGTTAAAGCTACAACATTAAGTAGCAAATTATGGGTACAATTTATTTAAATATTTCAAAATTTCTATTTGTCTAAGTAAATAAATGTAGAGTATTGAGACTATCTATAGAACGGTCCGCTATTTTCATAATGATTTGGATGGTATTAAGAGTATTTATAGATTTATACAATCAAACATTGAGATGTTGCTCGGAAATTATTGAATACACATAAAGCTTTTAGAAAAATCATAAAAAATATATAAATATTTGCAATAACTTTGCATTTTTTTTCAAATTTATTTAGAAATAAAAAAAGAAATACAAATAGGGTGTCTGCCTTGGAAAAGTAGCGGAAAGGTTTTACAAAAAATAAATATTACATCCATACCATAAATAAATATTTATGTGAATTTTATGCAGAGTTCCACCCCACACACCCTATTTTATTCTTTTCAATATTGCCCCTCAATCCAATGATCAAAACATAGGACACTTTTTCATTTTACTTTTTATATTTTTTAGGTGTAGGTTTGTTCGTTAGGCGAAGGGACAATTTAACCTAAAGTTAGGCAGTTTGATGTTTGAAACATTGAACTGCCCTATAGTAGTTATCATGGCCTATTTTTTTTGTTGTCTGTCCAATGTCCAGAGCATCGGACCGCCCCTTAGCATGCCGCTTGATGTTATACTTGTCTAATATCACATAAAATTAGGCCCGATATTGCAAACATTATACATTCTTTAAAATGAACGAAATGGCTAATGATTTTGTCTCATGTTTCCAAAAAACTACTGTGGAAATTATCCCCAACCGATATTAAAAACATCGTACACACTCCAAATCATCCCCAACTGACAAACAACCCTACAATTAAAAAAAGTAGTAAACATACAAACTAAAATGGAAGTCTAATATTTAAAACATCGAATTGAAGGGAAATATTTTTTTAAAAAAAAAAGAAAAAGAAAAAAAGAGGCATGTAGGTGGACCTCCATGTAATAACCTTTCTATTTATGGTGCAGACATATTTTTTTGGGAAAATTTCATATAGAACCTTAATTCCTTATATTATTTCACGGTAGAACACCCTCATTCCGTTTTTCTTTCAAGTGGCATGAGGAAATCTATAAAGATTTCACCATACCCCATTATCTCTTATTTATCTCTTTTATTGACTTTTGATCACAAAAATTAACCCCGAAAAATATTTTTATATTATTTCAACATAAAAACTTTTTAATGGGTGAAAAAGGAAAAATATGGTTAAAAAAGTTGCTAATTTTTATGCTCAAAAGTCAATAAAATAGGGAGATAAGGGATGAAGGGGTGTGGTGAAATCTTTAGGGGTTTCCTCGTGCCGCTTGAAGTAATATAACAAATTAGGGTTCTATACGAAGTTTTTCTTATTTTTTTCTACTCAAAATCATTAGCCATTTTTTGAAGGCCAATTTTAGCTGTCCACCTATTCAAATGCATTCCCTTCCAAAAATCTATCTATGAGATCAATTTTTGACATAATTTGTTTTACAGATAGATAATCTTAGCTATGATGATCATGAATCTAAAATAAAAATAGAATTCAAATATTCAAATTAGGCTATTTAAATTATTTTTATATGTTTATCATTGTTCATTTTAATTCTTCACATGTCATTAGATCTACACTATGTGTTGAACTACAATATCATTAATCTCAAGTTGAAATGCATCTACAATGAACTCGAATGTGCTTGGGACCCTCCATCCATCTTTAAAAATAAGGGGTGGTTTGTATAAGGATCAGGCTCTAAACGCACGGTCAAATAGTATTGAAAGATGTTATTTCACTTAGGAGAATATTTACAATGCCCTGAAATTTATGTTTATCCCTAGTTACAAAATTTAAAGCTTCAAAAATAGTGTGGATCGAACAGATATACGAACACTTTAAAATATTAAAAATTGACGGTTAAAAAATGCATTACAAGATACACTATTTTCAATACTTAAAATCCATTTCTTCTCATGTTTATATACATCTCGAGGGCAAAATGATTGATTTGAAGATTTTTGAGCATCGAAACAGCCTCTTCTAGTGAAATTTTGGGTGCACTTTAATGTGATTGTTTAAGGCCTCACCATTATATAATTTTATTTCTTAAAATAATCTTATGGAAGGGATCACATTTAAATAATACTTTATTTAAAATTTTCCCTGATATTAACTGGGTGCAGTTTGAATAGAGTTGAGTTCTAAACAATCAAAGTAGAACACACCTTCAAATAGTATCACGAAATATGGTTTAAAATAGATTTTCATCTTTAGTTATAAAATTTAAAGCTTCAAAATCAGTGTAGATCGAATAGATATGTGAAACCTTGAAAATCTACTTTAAATCCATTTCTTTCTCATATTGAAATGATCGAGTTGATGATATTTGGGCATTAAAATAGCCTCTTTTAATTAAATTTTTGAGGTGGGCTCTAATATGATCATTTAGAGCCTCGGCTCTATATTAACTTTTTCCATATTAATTTTGGTTGAATTGATGGGATGGAGGAGATGGGAGACTTTAGGGGCGTCCCCAAGTGTTTAGAGGTATTTCTTTTTCTTTTATTTATTTTTTGCCCTAAAGGATCTACGATGGAAATTTAATTTGGCACTGTGCAGCAAAAATTATAAGGCCAGTCAAGGGTTTGACAGCTGTAAACTTGAAACCATGGTCCCAATGGTCCCACACCATAGTTCATGCCAATCGATTTCCTACTGCCACCGGAGCGGACTGTGCATATACTGTGTCGAACAAACTCATCCTAGGAATAGTTTTTAGAATCCAAATTTTGGAAATGTAATATTTACTAGTAATATGGACACTTGTTGCACGTGATATTTATTATTAATCATTGAAACATATTTATCATTGAAAGATAATTTTAATAAAATATTTATAAAGTTAATATTATATATTTTTCTTTCTTTCACTTAGCAACCAGGGTTTTCATTTTATTTTATTTTTTGAATTGCCTTTCGGGGATCAAAATTAATTATAATTATAAGATTCGGAAAAATATATATGATTTTTAGCAATATATAATATTTATAATTATTATAAAAATATATGTGTATAGAAATCGTACTTTACTTGAGGCAATCAAGGAGAAATTATAAATATAATATTCTAATAGGAATAAATTATTCACATTTAAATTTAATTTGTTATTTATTATAATTATAATTATGTTTATCTTCATAATGATAAACAAGATAGCACACGTTACTCAAAATAATGTTTAAATATAACTCATATTTAAACTCAATTGCACTTTTTAAAGACATTAAATTAAGCACTAAAAAATAGCTAAATATATAACTTAGCGCTAGAATAATCTAAATAAATATATTAAATACTTATCCCTTCCTCAATCTACTATAATGTCTCAAAGCTTTAATATTTCGAATGTACGACACATATTTAAAATACTATTGCATGATAATGTGGAGCTTATACACAACAATCAATATGAAAATCATGCTGTTAATCATGGGATAAGCATGTTAAAGGTCATGTTGGTTTTATCACAAGATTCTCATTTCAAAGGGATCATCTATACTTGTAAGCATCTAAGTTTCACAAAATACAACACACTATATTATTGAAAGAACTACAAAAGTATTAATTTATTGTTATCTAGGTATTTCATTTGTTATGTAACAATTTTATTTATATTAACTTAAGGGTTCGATATATGTTGCAAGATTAAAAAGCTGATCCTATTATTAGAGATGATGCAGGCCATGTAACCTTCAAATAGAGAAATTTGGTATCATGTAGGGTATCTTTCTACTTCTAAATAAAAACAGTCCTATTTTTATAGGATAGAGAGAGGTATTTCATTTATTAGATATTTTAGGATTAGAAAGAGTATATCTATGTACTTTGAGAGATTTTAAGAGAGATTTAAAATTGCTGCGAAAAATATATCTCTATTTATAACTAGTTAACAATAAATAGTTAATAATAGTAATTATTCAAATAAATAGTAAGATAATTACAAGTTTAAAATGTTAATCTTAAATAATCATATTGGATTATAGAGAGTTATAGAAAGAGAGAGAATTTGTTGGATCCGTCATTACATAGAGGCTTCTATTAGATAATAATTTAAATATCATTATAAATAATTTTAAAAAATAAAATACAAAAACATATCATATAAACTTCCAAATATGATAATAATTATATATGTGGCTTGCTTTTTGACGCAATTATTTATTACAAAATAATTTTAATTACATTATTTACATATTTATTTTGCATTTAGAGTTAATTATTATTATGATTTCATTTTTTTATATATTCAATTATATGATTCACTAATATAAATGAAATGTTTTTATTTGTATTAGTAAATGTATTGTTTACTTATAAGTAACTACTATTTAAAAAACCAGAGTAACTATAAATGCAAAAAAGAAAAATATAGAGGGAATTATATTTTTGATTTTCATATTTTTGGTTAATTACATTTATGTTTTATATTTTTATTTTAAATTAAAATTAATTTAAAATAATTTAACAAACAAATTATTTAATTATAAATAAATATTATTTTAAAATTATAAAAAAAATAAAAATACATAAATTTACACGAGACTTGAGCTTGTTCATTTGCATTCTATTTGCGTCATCAATGGAAATTACTTTTGTATCTGTTACATATTTTCATATATTTTTTAGTAGTTATGTTTAACACTGAAAATTTTAAAAATAGAATAGACAAGGAATTCTCTTTTTATTTTGTACATTTAATAATATAAGTACATAGTTATTTTTCTATTCTTTTTATTTTTCTATTTTATTATTTTCTGAAATAACTGATATTATCTTTAATTATGTTATAAAATATATATTTACTTATAAGTAAATATTGTTCTAAAAAATTAGAAAAATAGACATGGTGCAAAAATAACGAGTGTGTTTCCTCTCGTTTATTATAGAGTAGATAATTCAATGACCAACATCAAAGAACAAAAAAAATAAAATAATAACCACACTCTATGTCCCTAAAAAAAATGACGTCCTAAGATCGCTGAAGAATTGTCCAATTTTTTAACAAATGATCTAGATGCTAAAGAACTCAAAATTCAAATTATTTTTTAAGCTAATCATATATTAATACTCAGGTGGATCCCAACATTCAGAATAATAGAGTCCTCCTCGTAAACAATTCAGTCTGAGAGTGTTGTTGTATAGTATACTCCCGCGGCTAACTTTGAAGTATGCTATATGCATCCATAGGTAAAAACCCCATTGCCCATGTTGCCGGCGGCTAACTAAACCCTATTTGAAAGAAGGGTGAGGTTTGACCTTATGTTATTGAAGTAAGGTGCACCTCATAACTATCTCGAAAATGCAATTTTGGTGCCACAATGTCTGATATGAAAATTTTTTGTTGTCCCTAATTAAAAATTGGGTGCGATTTGTACGGAGCGTAGGCTCTAAACGATAAAATTAGAGCCTACCTTCAAATAGTGTCGAGAGATATGGTTTCAATATTGGAAACCTTTGTGATAGCCTTAACATATAGTTTCATATTTATTTATAAAGTTTAAAGTTTCAAAAATAATGTAGATGGACATATCTATCAAAACTTGCATATCTTGAAAATTGACGGTAAAAAAATGCGTTGTAAAATACGCTATTTCAAAAACTTGTAATCCATTTTTTTTCTCATGTTTATGGATCTTGATGTCGAGATGATCAATTTGAAGATATTTAAGCATAAAAACAACCTATTATAGTGAACTTTTTGAAGTAGATTTAAATTTGATTGTTTAGAACCTCATCTTTATATAAACTTTTTCCTTTAAAATTTAAAGTTTCATAACATCAAACAGATATATAAACACTTGAAAATCATGAAAATAGATTGTCCATATAATGTGTCAGAAGATTAACTATTTTTAAGACTAAAAACATCTTTTTTGTCATGTCTATGAATCTGGATTGAGATGATAGATTTAAGGCTTTTCCAATATAGGAACAACCTTCTCTACCTCACTCCAACAGTATAAGGTTGACACCGAGTTATTGTAGGTTTTTCAATCCAGTTACATCAAGATGGTACTTTTACCTTCGGAAAACTTAATTTCGGCCAAAATTTTATCCTCCGAAATTTCGGCGCGAAATCCATTTTGCTTGAGCGGACAGTGACGGGTCCATCGGTGACAGAAAGTTGCAGGCTTTGATTACTGAATTTTTGTTTTATTCCATTTTCCCCTTGATATTTTGCTCAGAATCTTCGAGCTTTTTCAACCATTTATGGCCTAGACCCTCTCTAATGGCTTTAATTAATATCAATTTATTCTGCGTGGTAATTGTAAGGTTTAATGGTTCGCATTTTGGATTCCATGTTCTTGACCTTGACCTTGACCGTCTTTAATGGCTTCTCATGATTCTGTTCTATTGGGCCATGTGTTCGCTTGGTTCCTCCGGTTATTCCAGGGTTTACCGATAAATTTTGGAATCGAGATTTTTGTAAAAACGGTGATTGAGCGTACAGGTGTATGGCACGTTTCAGGCCCTTAGTTTATTCAAACAAGGAACGTTCCCGTTGTGGCCATGGTGGCTTCGGTTGACCAATTTTTTTAGGGTTTCTGGTCTCTGTGTCCTGTGTATATTCCCTGTATCCCTGGTTTCTTGGAAAGCGTGGTAACTAATTTTATATACCGCTGTAATTATGAAAAATGGTAATGTTATGCTTCTCTGAACCCAAGGGGGATTGGTCCAGTTCCATTATTTTTCCATCTCTGCAATTCTGGGGTTTTCGATGGAGCATATGCCTCTAACAATTCACTCTCTATTCTCTAGCAGAACATGGAGAATTGATTGTAAAACTTGTCAATTCTCTGTTTTCTGAAGGTTTTGAGTAGAATTAATCCAGCTCAATTCTTTTTTATCCGTAGTTTCTAGATTTCTATTGTTGTTGAGCCTCTACTGTATGTGTTCTCTTGGTTTACAGGGAGTTTTGACAGGAGGTATTTCTAAAAATATGTTGCCGCTTCAAAAATGGCGATGTTCTTGGTCCCTTGTGGCATCCATTGTTTCCTTAGTTGTATTAGTTTCAGTTATCCATATGTTCTTATTCCCTCTGGTTCCTTCCTCTTTTGAATTCTTTAATGGGCAGCAAGGGCGTAATTATTGTCCTTCAATCAATGATACACATGTTCCGATCGGCGGTACACACGTTTCAAGTAATGCTAGTTATGTTTCAGTCAATAGTACACATGATGTATCAGTGGGAAATTCTAGTTTTCCTGATTTTAATGTTATGCCGGATTCTCACGGAGCTGTAAGCTACAAAGGTGCACCTTGGAAGAGCGAAATTGGAAGATGGTTTTCTGGGTGTGATTCAATAGCGATGGCGGTTTACGTCAATGAGGTATAGCATGAAGTAAAAAGAAATGATGCTTGTGTTTGTTTTTAAAATTTGTTTTTCTTCCACGTTTATTCATGGTTATTATTTAAATATTCGATAAAAAGGTTATCAAATCTTCAGACTTATGGAAAATTAGATTCGCATAAGCATCTAGATATTAGACCTTTTTTTTTTCTTTTTTTTCAATTTTAGCATATGATTAGAATTTCTAAAAATTTGGGCTGACCCTTTTTATTAATTTTGTTTTCTGTTAATTGAGCCATGTGTTGCTTTGGCACAATGTGTGGTTTTTATATTTCTTAAATTACCGGTTGTTTTTATTTCTTTTCTGTATAGGTTTTAGACAAACTTGGACACGATAATTTTCAATTTTTTTTTTAATATGTTTGTTTTTGTTTCTTTTTTCTTCACCTGCTAAATGGTAATTATGCATATGATGAACTTGGTATTAGAAGATGTAGGGGTGAGTTTATTGTGTTTTCTTTTGTTTTCCTTTCTATTGTATATGGAAATTTTCTTTTCCCTGTGGATCATATTCATGTTAATTGACCAAAGAGTTTTGAGTCTAGGACATCCACAAAGCTTCAAGAGTTAAGGAGAGTTTCACCATTAATCCTGGGCTTATTATCATTAAAGTGGAAGTTTTAGGCCAATGGGATGAGAATTATACCTATTTATTATGAGTTTTGAATGCAGGGCATTAACCCAGTCAGTTGTTGCAATAAAGTTGAACCTACATGAGTTCACAAGAGTTTCACCATTAATCTGCGACTCATTACCTTAAAAGTGGAAGTTATAGACCAAGTGAACGAATAAAAAGGAGAGAAATGCTTGCAAACTACCAAGGGACCCCAATTATTCTTCTCCGCTGGTGCTGATACTATTTGTCCAACAATGCCCAGTAATATCAGTTGAATTCTCCTTCCTGTTTCAAAACTTGATGTTTTTTGGTGGTATAAAATCACATGCGCTATGAGTGTACAAACTGGTCCTGAGCTTCCAACCTTTGTGACCAAGACTGGATGGTTCATCATAATTCTAGAACCATGTATCTTTTTTGACTGAGTGGTTCATCATAATTCTAGAGTCAGATTCTAGAATCCTGTAATATGGTGGTGCTCCTGTGCACAGATGTCTGACACATTGCAGCCTGTTCAATAATACACAATTCTTTCCTACTAGGCCATGTTGACCTAATTCTTCAGGGTTTTTGTACTGGCTTTTCTGTATATTGCTCTACATCTTTGGGCTGCCTTTGTTCTGCTATTTTTCTTTTTTGAATAAGGTGAGAACATTGTTGAACAATTGCATGTTTCTTTGAAAACGAGGGGGATTAATCCATTTGCTGCTTCCTCCTCTACATGTATCGTTTTTTACATAGAGCACATGCCTTCAATTCCTATGTTTTCCAGCAATTTTGTGTTCTTCTTTTGACAGAATACCACACACATATGGTTGTATATTCCCTAATTCTGTCGATTTTAAGGGTTGTAGGAAATAATCCAACTCCACTATTCCTCTTTGCTTTTTCGGATATCCTGTACTACTGCACTTCTGATGATGTCCTCTTCAGGCCTTTAGAGGGTTTGGATTGGGTTTGCGGAAATATGTATTTCTTTTGTGAAATTAGGATGTGTTGAAATATGTTGCTTGTTCAGAACTGGCAATGCTCATGGTCCCTTGGGGCAGCAAGTGTGTCGCTAGGGGTGCTGTTTCAGTCATCCATATGTTCTTGTTCCTTGGGTTCCTTTATTTTTCTTTTGTTGTTCGATTTATGTTACAAATTAATGATTCTATAGGGACAGTCAACATTTCAAAAAGGAAAAAAATGATGATCTTTTATGGAATGCTGAGTTTGCTGAATTTACTGTCATGTCATATTCTCGTGGTGCCATGAGCTCTCAGTTTGCCCCATGAAAGAGTGAAATTGGAATGTGGCTTTCTTGTTGTGATTCAATATCCACAATGTTGATGTCAACACGGGCTGTAAAGAAGACATTCTCAGTGTTTTATAGTTATATCTTGTTCTAAGGACGCGCCTCTTAAACCGACAGCCTGTTCAATAGTTGACATTCGAGTGTCTCAATATTGAATTCTACTCTTTTAGTTTTAGCAGGTAGCAATGCTTAGGCTTTTCGTTGGTAAAGTTTTTGACAGTTTTTGATTGCTGATAATCATGTCCTTAATTACTCTGCTATAGATATCTTTTTTTATTTGTTATCTTATTATAGTCCTTTTCTTTTTGGGAAATTTATCAAGTTACCCACAAGAGATTAACAATTGAACTGCCCATAACTTTTGCTTTAATTTCAAAATACCCACGAAAAAGCACGTCATCTTGAATTGAATAGTGACAAATGGATGGCATTTAAGTGACGAATGGATGGAATGTTAAATAATTAATTTCTTCGGTGTATTTTGATAAATTTCCCCTTCTTACTGAGTATGTGTTAGATGAACTATATACTATTTGCGTCTCTTTTCTGCATCTTTTCTTGCTACTTATGCATGCATTGACCTTGGTATCAATTTGAACACATAAGGTGGACCTCAGAGGATACATATTTGTGTTTTGAAGCTACAATTTTGTGTTTTTTTGCCTTCCTCTTTTTTTTTCTCCCATTATGTTAGGTTGGCTTCTTTTTCCAGTGTGGGGTGGCATGGTGGGAGATCTGATTTGTTTCTGTTATATGTTTGATCTATATTCAGTAATTGCTCCAGTTCAGATTTTCTTCTAATGATTATGTGTTTTTATGTATTACTTCCGATAAGTCGTGGCATATTCGAATACATGGCTGTTGAAATTTTACATAAGTCAAATATGTCTGTTATAAGGGGAAAAAGGCATGCATTTGCTCTTTCTTATTTCCTATCTATGCATTATGGCTGATGAAGTTTTAATTGTGGTGTTCATCAGCTGATCAAGTCAACTGCAGTATATGAACTTGTATTCTTTCTTAATTAGTTTTATAGAAGCTGTGGTAACTAGGGATTTATAGAGTAGTATTCAATGGCGCCTACCACTTATTTAATAGGATCTATGACCTTTACTAATTATGCGATGCTAACAGTTAGGCCATATATGGTGATGCATAGAATCATAATCCATTGTTCTGGTGTTTTCTCTATTGTAACCAATTATTTATTCACGCTCATGAAATTATTGATTTTGTTGGTAGACAATTGGGGGGAAGCGCTGCAACAATGATTGTAATGGTCAAGGCATTTGTAATCAGGATTTGGGACATTGTAGGTGCTTCCACGGGTATGCTGGTTAGTATGTTCTCCACGATTATTTACTGTTAATATTTGTTTTAAAATTTTATAGAATTTTCATCATCATCAGATATTGTCGGTTCAGGATTCATGATAAGTTTTGGCAAACTTTTACGTTGGCTGCCTACCTAACACCACCCAGCCCTTTTACCCGGGCATGGGACGAGTTAAGGGAAAGTTAAGGTCATCACCTTTCTTAGACCTAGAATTTTCATATAAGTACAATTTAAATTTTTTAAGAAGTTTCATCTAAGTACAACTATACAGTGATAATCATATCAGTGCCCCTAGATAATAAAACACAACACAGATGCATATAAGAGACATTTGGAACAATGGCCATGGTACAGAAATTGACCACACTTCTCTGCCTGCAGCATGTAAGCTGACATGCAGGTAGATGCCTAGACACATGTAGGAAAAAATGAACCAATTTGTGTTCCTTGCAATTGAACATGTCAAATGTCACAAGCTGTGAAGTTGTGGCTGTGACAATGTTATCAAATGAAGAAGAAGAAAAGTGAGACATTATATGTGGCCCCATTATATTTATGTATGTGTGCTTGTGTGTGGTCTCTGTGTGTGTGCGCGCGTGCGCATCTGTGTGCAGTTATTCTTGGTTACACCACCTTAAGGGCGAATATTGAGTTTCCTGCTGACCAAGTTTTGACCACAAAATGCCCTCATAAATCAAAAGAGTACATTAGGAATAAATTGTTTGGAAATTTATTTAGAAAAGGCATATTCACCAATAGATTGGTGTAGCCTTGAAATACACACACACATACATACACTATACATACACTGTTATGCCCTTCATGTACATGAGATATTACAACATATTACATGAAGGAAAATTGTTTTATGTGGGCTGGAACGTATGACTACATATGCGGTCTAAAAAGTGTAAAGCATCCATCTTAAAGATGGATGCAAGTAGGTGTTCCATTTTAAAACAATAGAAACTAATGGTCCAAATGTTTTCTTACTACAAGTATTATTTTTAATTTTTAAATTTTACTTATTTTTTCATATTCATGATCTCCATGTTAGAGATTACATGTCCTTAAAAGTTAAGTAAAAAAATCCACCTCAAAAATAGAGTTATTAATAGGCCCGCATTTCTACATATGGGGGCTTGGCCGCATAGAAACCGGGTCCTTACATGAATACACATATATGAACAACAAATACTAGAACAAAGCCCATGTATTATATTGCTATTAGCCCCAGCAAGCTATGTTGTGGTTTCTACCATGGACAACTTGGCTTTAAGAAATCAATGTCGAATCCGTTTGAGCTCCTTGGTGCAGATATCACGATTTGATTATCCGTACAAATGAATCTCGCCTCAATTTCTTGATCTTCACTTTCTCTGTCACAAAGTGTTTATCAATCAATCTGCTTCATTTTCCTGAAATGTACTGAATTGAGAGAATCGAAATGGCATTATGTTATTAAAATGAAAGAGCAATCTAGAGATATTCTGACCAAGTATTATTAGCAGATGTCTGACTCCAAAAAATTTCGGCAGTACTTTCTGCCCAAAATTACTGGGATCTCCTAAATTAGATGTCACTCCATTATCTTGCTTCAGTGCTCCTGGATGGAAATCTCCATGTGATCTCAATCCCCACTTTTTGCGATCTCGAATTTGATCACTCCTAGCCACTCGAAGTGTCAGTAAGAGGTCAAGAAGATTATTCATTTAGATCTTAGTTGCAATAATGCTCTGTCTCTAATGCTTTTGCATGTTGTGAAGTGTAAAATTGCAAATAAAGCAGCTTGATATGCTTTTGGATGTTGACAGTATGAAATTGTAAATAAATCGGATTTTTATTAAAAAAATCAGCGACTTTGTGTAGTTATCCTTATCCCGATGTGCCTCATCCTGATATTTTTTTAATGTATTTTGTGGGATTATTGTTACATATACTACAACTCAAAGAAATAGAAAATTATTGATTATGAATCAGAAAATTTAACTAATAAAGAATTACATTTTATTACCTTTTTAATTGTCCTTTTTTTGTGCGGATTTTTTATTATATTTTGAGAGATTAAATAATTTTTTAATTTTAATAAAATTTCTAATATTTATTTAATTAAATTAAAAATTGTACGGAATTCGCTCCTGACCTGGGGAGCTTCCTGAATGTGTCGCCTCCCACTCCCACTACTGCCTGCACTCCCCAAGCAACTACATTGCTGCTATGGACCTATATTCTGGCCCTATGCTCGATATAGCCACAATTCCTTTTGTTTTCATTACTCCATGAAACAAAGTTTTGTCCCAAAAACACACCACAACTAGATATGGAACAATAAGATTCTGGGTATCTAGCCCAATGTGCATCAGCGTAGGCAATGACAATGAGAGGATTAAAGGAAGCTTCTTTTGTATACATCATGTCATTACTAGTACTTCTATTGAAGTATGCATTTCACTGCCTCCAAAAATAATAGAATATGGTGCATGTATTAACTGGGAAACCTATTTCACTGTGAAAACAATGTCAGATTGCGTGAGTGTCGGGTACTGGAGGGAACTAATACTAGTGTCATATTGTTGTGGATCAGAAACAGGTTCACCCTCTTCTCCTTTAGTCTCTGAAGAATAGGTGCAGGAGTCATTGCGGGTTTGCAATCCTTCATGCTACTATGAGAAAACATGTCTAAGGAATACTTATACTGGAAAAGTATAAGTTTACAGCAGTCTTGTCCACTTCAACACCACGGAAGTATTTCAGCAAACTCATATCTTCAAATCAACCCTGTATTTGCCATCATATTGGTCTTGTAGATGAAGAGTTCTATGACGATAGCAAAACCAACTACTATTAGCCGGTCCTCATGTATCAGTCTCCATTTGAAGTCGCATTCACTCGTATAGATAAGCAGATGGTGGAGACTCAAGGTGTCATCTATATCTGTTTTCCAACATACATCAAGTCCCCTAGAAAACGGCCAAGAAAGCCCCAAGTAACATTTTAATTGGCCTCGTATCTACCTGTCCCTGCCTAGATGATAGTGAGCATTTAAGTACCATGAAATTTCTACCTAGCCAACATAAAATTTTGTTACATCTTATCATGTGTCCTGAAGACCTGAATCTATATTGTCTTACTGAGAGTATGAAAGGAGGAACAAGATTCATGTAGCTGACCCCAAATAATTGGGGCAAGGCTTGGATGATTCTGATGATGATGAAATTTCTACCCAAGATGTACACCAGCACTTTCAAGCATGTGTGTGCCATTAGAATGCTATTCAAGATCTTCTGGTTTTTTGCGCAAGCACCTTTTGAGGTGAGAGATCAACTCTTCGACTTTGGCCAGCCTACGAAATCTATTGGCTAGAGTGTTCATGGTCCTCTGACCTCTCAGCTTTTGGCACTAAGATTGTGAATATTGCTACAATTTCCTACTAGTTCACACCCTAATGGAAAACTCATGGAAAGTCTTCATGAGGGCACCCATGACAGCAGCCCAATACTTCTGAAAGAAATGCCACAGTAAAATCATTCAGCTCCTTATTTTATATCTACCCTATACAAAAATTACCTGTACCCGTCATCTCCTCGAAGTTTTTTGCTAAAACAAACCTGTTGTTCCAGAATATTGTCACATGTGAGGCCACCATCCTTGGTCCCTCGCCTTATTTGTAGAATATAATTTTAAATGAAAGCTGTAGTTGCATCTATCACCCCATTATCCTCCTCAGAGGGGACATCATAATGAACGTTTTTATGCAATTACATCTTCTTATGGACTGAGTAACATTAAACTTCCTATCTTACAAATATATTCCTCATAAAATGCAACTCGCTCCCTAATCCTTGGGTCGACAGAACCATAGTGCCCATGTTAGTCAGATGGTCTCTTCCTTTTCTGCCGACAACATCCTATACACACCACAGTAATGTGACCTAGTAAGCTCCTCACTGGAAGGACTATACACCTGGATCTCTCCTTTTCACTTCCCTTGAACCTTATCTCACTTGTCTTCTTGAGGGAGATGTGCACTTTTAATGGGATATTGTGTGATCAAGAGCAATGTTAAAAAAGGCGGAGATAACCTTCTCATGACTTAGGCAACCCAAAAAAGGAGAGGGAGGGGTGGCTAGTATAAGACACGTCCTTGTCCCTTCCCTTGAACCTTATCTCAGTTGTCTTCTCATGGCCTAGGTATTTGAGGGAGATGTGCACTTTTACTGGGAGATTGTGTGATCAAGAGCAATGTTAAAAAAGCGGAGGTGACTGCCTCATGACTTAGGCACCCCAAAAAAGGAGAGAGAGGGGGAGGAGAGGTGGTTAGTATATATGTGTCTTATATGTATAATATATATTATATATTATATTATATATAATTGTATAGATATAAAAAGCAAGTGGAAAGTTGGAGAGAGTAGAGATCATCTACCAATCGCTCTCTTTCTGTATAATATTTAGTAGAGATAATAGTATTATATAAAATTAGGGAGAGTATAGGAGAGAGAGAGAGTAGAGACTCATCATCTACCCCTCCGCTCTACCTAAGTACTATGTAGTAGTGGTATAGATTATACTACTAATATGATAGCACCATAGCCTTATAATATGTTATTAATTTACTGTGGTACTATAAAATACTATGTGATATATAATATATAGTAATACTTCTGTAAAGTACAAATTTACTAATTTACTATGGTACTATATAGCATACATTACACACGCTTAGCAAAACAAAATCTGAATATTCAATTTTTGGGAAATCTGAATAAAAGTATTGCCGGCTTATCATATATTTGGATTATATATTATTGTATAGTTTATGCTTTTCTTAGATTCGAAATCTCTATTTGGCTAAAAAGGAAATCAGAGTTTGTCGATTTTCCTTATTAGGCAAGTATTTAATTTGTACCTAATTGTACTCTCTCTCACCATTAAAGATAGACATTATACATATAAAATATGCATGCAAATCAATAATCTACAGAAACACAAACCCAAAGGAGAGAAAGAAAGAGATAGCTAGAGAAAGGGAGAGAAAGTTATTGATGCTGATGCAAAAATTCAGCAGCGTGGGATTCTCGTTTTTGACTTTTTGATTCATCAAAACTCCATGGAATCAATCAAAACATGATTAAGTATTCAAGAGTTTATGGAACACTATTGGATCAAAACATCCGAACCAGTTGATCACGTGATCTAAAAATATGTTATTCTATGGTAATAAATAATAATAATTTTTAAAAATATTTTATTCTGCTGTCTTTGACACTGATGATACAAAATCAGCAGCATATTGATCTTTTTTAATGCAAAAACTGATCTAAAAATCTTTCCAAAATGGATCAATAATATCCAACAATATTTATCAAATGTTTGATCAACAGGTACCACATATATGCATGATGAATTTCATGTGAAATCATGATCAAATCACAAGAAGGATGCTGGTGCTGCTACTGAAAAACCAGAAACATGTTCGATCGAATTTGATCATTATATAGATCTAAACTCTTTCAAACTGGTTAACTAGATCCTGGGAACATCAATCTAATGATTTATGAACAAGAACGCCTTTAAGCATGATGATTTTCATGCAAAAATTCGACCAAAAATACAGAATCATGCTGCTGTTTTCTCTGCTTCTAAAATAGCAGAGAATTCATCCTATCTTGATGTAGATTTATCATGTTATTTGATCTAAATTAATCAAATGCTTTCTCTAGACATGGATACATGTTTTAGATACAATTAGCAGAAATAATGATCTCTAAATCATGATCAAATTATCAAATAATCGCTGATTTCTCTGCTGAAAAAATCAGCAGCGAGAATTATATTAATAATCTGCTTTTGGTGTAAATTTATTGATTCACTTAAAAAAGATTCAAAAAATTATCAGAAATTGGATGCAAGATTCAAGAAACAATTGCAGCAAGAGTAACAAGAACTCGAGCTTGAATCAACTGAAAAGCATTGATTTTTCTGCAGCTGACAGAAAAATAAAAACTTGATCACAACTTGAGCTTGATTTTCATGAATGGTCTTGATGATCTTGCTTGTATTTATTTAGGATCCTAATCAGATCTTGTTATTCTAAAAATAAAATAGAAATAAAAGAAAAAGCCCAGTCATCCTAAGATGAACGAGGGTTTAGAGAGAGAAGTTGTGAGCAGGGTGAGAGGAAAACCCAATCAACTTAAGAAGAAAGAGAGATCTTAGAGAGAGAGAGAATGAGGCTGCGAGAGCATGTACATATGAGTAAGAGCAGGTTTCTAGCAATGGAGAGAGAGAATCTGGGGAATATAAAGGGAGAGAGGGGGGTCTTTGGCTTGAGAGGTTGGCGTTTTGAAGCTAGAGAGAGGAAATGTTGATCCGCTGAATTTTTTGATGGAAAAATGCTAACCCGCAAGTTAGTTTTTTTGCACACATCTTATAAAATTCAAGTCTGACCTATTTTTTGGGGATACTGATATTGGGGTCTTATATTCGAATACTATAGGATTTAATTTGGAGCTATCAACACTATTTTGGCTATATTGAATTTGGGAAAATTAAAATATTGCAGTAAACTAGAATATAAATATATTTTGAGCGTATCAAACATACCTTAATACTGTTATTAAATATAATATTATGTGAGATAATGTATAAATATATTTAGGAAGAAGAAGAAGAAGAAGATGGGATCAAGATACTTGTCTTGGACTAGGCGGTAGGTGCCCACCTAGGCAGCACCTCACCCATACTCGCGTGCCTAGAGACACCTCCACCCCTAGCGGTCGCTTACCTCCAGGCAATCGCCTAGTCGGGTATCTAGAGACAGTGTTGGAAAAATCGGCGATCCGATCTGAAATCGGGTGATCCGGATCGGGTATCCCCCAAGCCGTCCCAGTTCCAAGGAAAAAATGGGATTCGGCAATCCGTGCCATTTTATTATTAAAAAACATTTGAATTGCCATACTGATGTCACGAACCGTGGACAAGCCTCACATGGTGGACCTTGGCACCTTGCACGAGGCCCTATTCCCAAACAATTCCTTGCTAGATATGTTGTTGCAACTCATTATATATGCATTTTTCGTCTCACATCTCTTTGATGTGGGATAATTCTCATAGCCCAACATTGCTCCAAATTAAGGCGCACTTTATTTTAAATGGTGGTGATAATTTGTTCCAAGTTATTTATGGTGTTTGTATTAGGTAGGGATGGGTGGATTCTATAAATAGATCTTTCTCTCTTATACAAGGACATCTATAAAATAAAATGGTCTATAATTCTTTTTAAGATTAAATATATTTATTTATTTTTAATATTTAATCTTGTTTAGATTAATTATATATATATATATATTTTATAATATACAAACATAAAAATAAAATTCCATATAATAATTTACAAAAATTAAAATAATTATATGAAATTGTTGTACTAGCTCATAGGATATTAAAAAAATAAAAAAATAATACTAATATTGGTTTATTGAACATTAAAAAAAAATACTAGTTTATGGGATATTTTAAGAGAGAAAAATAACATTAGCTCATACCACTTTAGAATTTATTTCAAATTGCTTTATCAATTATCTAACATTGCAAATATGAATTTTTTTATTTATTTTCCTAATTTTATTAAAATATGATTGCAAATTTATGTTACTAAATTCTATATTTTTATCAACTCTAATTATTATACATTATATTTATTTATTTGTGAGGCTCATACCCTTGTTTTTTTAATCACGTTTATTATAATATTGTAATTAATAATTATACTAATTACAATGATAATCAAATCTTTTATTTTATTTAATAATTTATTTACATTATAAATTATGCAATGTATTATTTTTTGTTATAGTTGTAAATTAGATTTTTAAATTAGATGATATTGAAAGACAAATTTCAAATTTATTCTTATTTGTATAGTAAAACGATGATAAAATAATAAAATACGAACCAATAATTCTAATTTCAATGTGTAATATTGTATTTAGTTAGGTTTTAATAAATGCTTGATGAGAATCTTCATATAGGAAAAGAACATCTCAATATTCGTATATTGATGCAAAAAAATAAAATTTATTAATGTAGTACTTGCATTTCTTATTGGATTCCTAAAAAACAACATTTATAATGATTTTTAATAATTTTTTTGAATTTTTTTTAAGGCCGAATCCGACCGATTCGGCCGATTCCCGATCCGAAGCACTGATTCACTGATTCGGATGGGTTTTTGGGGTGCTCGATCCATAGCACCGATCCGTTTTTTAAACCACTGTCTAGAGATACCTTTGTCCGGGTTGGCCTTTTTTAAACTCCTGATTACGAGCGAAGATGGATATTTGCAAAGTGCAACGTCATAGAAGTTCGTTTCTAAGAAAGACAAATAATTGTATGTAAGGTCATCTTTTTGGCAAAACTATACTTCTCTCAGCAAGTGTGATTGTGTATGAGAGTAATTCTTAGCTTCATGACTTCTGTTTGATGCTTTCATTTATTGAGGCATGAGTTTCTGTCCACTATATATTTGAGGTGTTGAATTGCGAAGTAATTAAAATTTAAAAGTACGTCATTATGATAAATAGGGGAAGACTGCTCTGAGAGATTACACATGAATTGCAACTTGCCAAATTCTTCCGAGTTTCCATATGGACCATGGATTGTTTCAAGTTGCTCTGCGTATTGTGATACAACAAGAGCAATGTGCTTCTGTGGAGAAGGAACAAAATATCCGAATCGCCCTGTGGCAGAGGCATGTGGCTTTCGAGTGACGTAAGTTGGCTTTTCTTATATATTCTTTCACATAATTATTGAAATGATAGATACTTCATCATATTCTTACCATGAGACATCATAACCTATTGCTTATAAAAAGATGTTGTACTATATTCTATAAAAGAATAGGGGTGATTTTATTCCTAAATTTGAGAACAATACAGGTTACCTACAACACCTGGTGGCCCAAAAATAGTTGACTGGACAAAAGCTGACCTGGAAAATATTTTTACAAGTAATAGCAGCAAAGCTGGCTGGTGTAATGTGGATCCAGATGATGCATATAAAAAAAAGGTTCGATACAAAGAGGAATGTGATTGTAAATATGATGGTCTGTGGGGACAATTTTGTGAGATTCCTTCATTATGCAGTTGTATAAACCAGTGCTCTGGACATGGACACTGTCGTGGTGGATTCTGTCAAGTAAGTCATTTTAACTTTTATACTTACCTAGACATATGACATGTTCCAGGTTCCTTCAAGTGTAGAAATAATAGAAAAATAGCAATTGGTTATTTCTCTTTATAATGTGCTTGTTCTTTCAGTAATGAAATTTGGAACCATCTCAAGCTATTAGACTGTTTATGTAATTGTTCAAGTAATTTGCTCACTTACATTCTTTATAACTTCACCTGTTGCACTGGGGAATTCCCTAAGTAAACTGAGTGAAAGTCATTATATTAGTGTTGTTTTGCTTGAATTGAGCATCTCTGATCATTTCTTGGTGTCCTTTTTAGTGCCACAGTGGCTGGTATGGGATTGACTGCAGTGTACCCTCAATTTCATCGTCTGCAAAAGAATGGCCCCACTGGCTTCGCCCAGCAACAGTTACTATACCAGATAATGGTGGCTCTGTTAACCTTGTCGCTGCTGTGAAAAAGAAAAGGCCTCTTATATATGTCTATGATTTGCCTGCAGAATTCAATAGTCATCTCCTTGAGGTTGGTTTGGCACTCTTGTTGAAAAATACTGATCAGCAGGTTTGGGGTTGTTAATGTACTTTTTATATGGTGCAGGGCCGACATTACAAATTTGAATGTGTTAATAGAATATACGGTGAAAAGAACGAAACTCTATGGACAGACCAGCTGTATGGAGCTCAGGTATGTATTTTATTGTAGAGATGGAACTTCCAATTTGATACTGGGAAAATCTAGTTACAATTGGGTTCATTGGGCATTCTCTGTGCTCATTTTACAGATGGCACTCTATGAGAGCATCTTGGCCAGCCCTTATAGGACAACAAATGGTGAAGAAGCGGATTATTATTATGTCCCAGTGCTTGATTCATGTTTGATCACTCGTGCGGACGATGCACCCCACTTGGGTATGCAGGTATTAGTTTGCTTTGCATTATACGCATAAAGCATGTCATTTTGTGATCATTTTCTCTTAAAATACCATTTATTAAGAGACTCATTTCTACCTTAGTTTTTTTGTTCCTTTTTTGACAGCTCACTCAAGTTGTTGGAACCGCCTGAGATTCCAAATCGTTTTAAGAATTGGAATCACAGTTAGCTAGGAGAATCTTATTTTTAGAATCGATGTAAGTACAAAGGGAATTGTCGGAAATGACATTCCTACGTAATAGGAATCAAGATTTGACCTAAATGGAATTGAGGTCCCTACATATATGGAATTGAGATTCTGACCTCGTTGGAATCGAGTATCTAACCTATTTGGAATTAGCCCATATGGAATCGAGATTCCTTCATATATAAAATTGAGATTCCGACCTCTTTGGAATCAAGTTTCTAATGTATCTAAAGTCAAGATTCATGTCAGTTTGGAGTTGAGTTTCGACCCACCTGGCTATCGAGATTTGTAACACTATGGGATCGAGTTTGTAACACAACTTAGAACCTTATGAAGCAAACAAGATTAGAGGTCTCTAAGACTTGAAGAAGGGTTCCTTGGATTTGAAGTGAATGTGTTAACTTTTGAGCCCCAGTCACAGTATTAGAAGTAGGGTCCAATTTATAGACACTCGTAGTCCACTTCGGAAAATTGCCTACGAGATATGCGAATATTATCTCATGTATTTTTAAAATGTAATTTTGATTTCATTATTATAGTTCAAAATAGAATTTTGTTTGTACCAGGATGTTGTAGCATGTGCCTTTGATACTGCGGGTAAAGATATGGAGTATTCAATTTTTAACGTTGGAAGGCCAAGTTCTCTTAATTTTAATGCTCTAATGCGCAAGTTATACTTGCCTTTGTTACTTGCAAAAGATATTGGAATAATACTTGTTAAGAACTTAACTCTAGACATTTGCATTTGAAAACTGATTTATGGAACTAATACTTTGACAATGCATTTATTGGATTATTATTCGGAGCACATATGAACTATGGGAGACAAACATCTCTAGATAACTCAAATCAAAATCCATAAATATTTGAATCGATCCATGAATCACATATTTGTGCACCTAGAACGTTAATATTTGATTTTGTGGTATTATGATTCTAAAACAGTTAGATCGAGATTCAATGCAGGTGGAAGCAAGATTCGATGTTTGATTAATTCGTGATTTCTTGCATCTACAAATTGCGGTACTTAATGTTCAAGGATCTGGATTAGAAAGCAATCGAATCAAGTATATGTGGATTCTAGATTCAACAAATGTAGAATCAAGATTCAACAATTAAGGAATCGAGAATCAATAAATATTAGAAACGAGATTCTATGCATTTGGAATCAAGATTTCTAAAATAGGGAATCGAGATTCTTAACTTCATATAATCGGATTCCGTGAAGATTCCTTGTCGGAATCACGGAACCGGAATTCCGAATTAGAATTACGACCTTGGGTGAGATATTCCGATAACTATGAGCTCACTATTTCGAATGGTAATGAAGTCTATTTATAACTTTAAAGATATTGAACCTATGGATTGTGATCAAGTCTTCATTCACAAATCATGCTTTTGTGTCAAGCTTTTAGACACCATAGAAAGGTATGAACTTTCTTAGAATATTAAATGTCGAAAATGAATTGATAATATGCAACTTAATCGAACTCTTTATTCATACCACTTGCTTCTGTGTCAATTTTTCAGTCGTTTTTCTTCCATTTCATGGTGTGAACTTCTTAGGATCTCAATGTCTATTGTTTGAAATCGAATTCATATTTCAATTGACTTATGCTGTGATGTGCCCTGGATTTGGCAAATGTGGGTATTTTTTACATGTTTCTTGTGGAGTTCTGCACCATGCACTTCTTTTTGAAGGGATATTTGTTGAAGGCTTTAATTTTCTTTGTTGGAAGTGATTTTGAACATGTTAGGCAGTTGGAAGAATATTTAGACTTTCAATTTTTGAAATTTTTGATAGATGTGGCAGTATCAACCATTTAAGATGATATAGAATACCTATATTTACTTTTGAACTATGGTTCATTACATATCATACTTAGTACCTTAATATATTTAGTTAATATGTTTGTATGCTAGTGTTTAGTTATAGATAGATAAAGAGATAAAGAGATGGACACAAACATACACACATATAGGTAGATAGATAGATATATAGATAGATATAACTCCCTCATGGCCAGCCCCAAGCCGGAATGAGAAAGGAGGAGGGTTGTGTTTAGGTTGACGGCTAGTGTAAAACTTTTCCCAGATCTCTATCATGATCCTAATGCAATGTTATATGGGATAAGGCTCGGATGATGATGATGTAGACGTATAGATGTATATAGTAGTGCGTGTGCACATGTGTGTGAGAGAGAAAGAGTCAGGGATATCTGGGTAGCTGACTGAATACTGATCTGATTTGAATGAATAACTCAACTGGATTTGCCAATTTCTTCATGGAAAATATCAGGAACATTGTTAAGAGAGAATAATAATATGTGGGTATGGGTTTTAGTTTTAAATGGTATGGCAGGTAATTTGGCCTCTGCTGGCATTGAATGCCATTTGCAGATACTTCAGATGTTTTATTTTTTGTTTCATATTGGGAGACAGAAATCGACAATGGTAGAGTAAGTTGGATCATTGGTTTCGTGGGACACTGTGATTGGAACCTTGTTCCATGATTGTAGAGATAATGTGATTTTGGTTTATGTCACTGATTGGTTAGAAGATGGGGGAGTTAATATATTTGATGAAATCGATATTTGTTATATTATTAGAGTTTGATTGTTTTAGTCTTTGTCTATAATGCCTTTGTCAATCTAGCTCTGAACTGATTTGGTTTGATAATTTTCTTGACGGGAGGTCTTGGAGTGGTTATGGCATTGAAGGTTTAGGTTTTTTATTTAGAATGGTGTCAGATTTCTTAGATTCATAGGTTGGTCTGTCACCTCCAGAAAGTACCTTTTTCGCCTTACATCTTAAGCGCCCTCATCATGCATCAGCATTGATAGGTCAATCTTAGCATACCTAGTGAGCCTTAAATATGTCCAAGTATTATAGCTTCTTTAGTGTCTGTTTGGATGTAACTGTAAATTTTTAGGATAACAAATACATTTTTTTTCCCCTAGGGTTTGGATATGCTTGGATGATTGGTAGCTTTTTGGATGCCAATTAGAAAACCTATTACATTCATGCCAAAATTGCCATCTGAAAAAAATTCTACAGACTTAAATGTTTTTTTGGCATATTGGGCCTCTCTCTCAAAATCATGGCTCCTCTCTCAAACCCCCGACCACAACTGTCTTTCACCCCTTCTCTCTCAAACCCTCCAACCGCAATCTCCTGTCTCTCTCTCTCTCTCTCACACACACACACACACACACTCACACACATGCACACACACACACATGCACATACACACCTGTCTCAAACCCTCCAACCATAAAACACTTTCTCTCTCGCTCTCTCTCTTTAGTGTCCTCTTCAACATGTAAGGGGAAAAAGAGCTCTCTCTCTCTGTCTTTAGAGAAATCATGGAGACACAGAGATGAAGCTTATCATCCCCATCAATGCTATTGTTTGTATTGCAGCCATTCTCTCACGCTTACCTTTTATTTGCTCCGGGTCTCAAAGAAAATCACCATGGCCGTGATCTTTCAGAAAACATAGTTGGTAAGGCTTCTTTTCTTCTGTATGCATGAACAACATGACTCCTCACCAAAATCAGACCCACAACAAGAAAACTCACTGGCTCTGAATCACAACCGGATAACTCATTGCAAACGTTTCTAGATACCAGTCTGAGCACCCAATTTAGCGAGAGCCACCCATTTTAAAGAGAGAAAGAGAGCTTGTTACATATTGCATTACATACCACATAACAGGGCAATCATCATCGTCAGTATCATCATCATCCAAGCTTTATCCCAATTATTTGGGGTCGGCTACGTGAATCTTGTTCTTCCATTCTTCTCTATCAAGGGCCATACCCTCACTTTACCCGGGTGGTGCAGCACGTTGCTTAAAGGGAACGGCATCTACATTAACATAGGTTTAGGATTCATGATAAGATGTGGCAAAGTTTTATGTTGGCTGCCTACCTAACGCAACACACCTATTTTACTCGGGCTTGGGACGAGTAAGTTTAAGGTCCTCATCCTTATTGGACCAACTACATAACAGGGCAATAGATAAATCAATTTCTCTTATCTATTTATTGTTGGGTAAGTAGAAATCTAAAATTTCCAGCTACACAAAACCCCAAACTGTAACTTCTTTTGTCCACATTTTAAAAGAGGTGGTGGCCTACCTAATGCAACCTACCTCTTTTACTCGGGCTTGGGACGAGTTGAGCGAAAGTTTAAAGTCCTCATCCTTATTAGACCAACTACATAACAGGGCAATAGATAATCCAATTTCTCTATTTATTTTTTGGTGGGTAAGTAGAAATCTAAATTTCCAGCTACACAAAACCCCAAACTATAAATTCTTTTGTCCACATTTTGAAGTGAAGATATCTTCAAAACCCTAGTTTCCTAAGAGCCAAACCACTTTGCTTACAATGATTTCTGGGGTAACATTTTTTCCCTTAGCCTGAATTTTCTTCGTTTGGAGAATACTATTAATTGTAGGAATTGTGTTTTCTATGCCTGAAGTTGTACAATTTTGTCAGAAGTGAAGGTAATGGTTTCAGCCATTAGTGGAGTTTTCATGCTTCAGGTCATTGAAGGGATTTGTATGGGAAGATTTTAGGAAGTTTGATGTGGGGAGATCTACAGGATGGTTGATTTGAGCCCCTCAGGGTTTCTTGGAATTAGCCATTGGAGAAGGAAGAGAGAGAGAATAGATTCAGAGTAATATTATATAGGGGTTAATTTTGCAGGAAGAGGCGAGAGATCTATTTTTCTCTCCCTTCCTCTGCAACAAAACTGTTTATGGGTACAACAAAATAAAATAGCAACATATTTAGACTTAGCTTAATTATCAACATCATCCAAGCCTTATCCCAACTTTTGGGGTCGGTTATTTAGACTTAGCTCAATAAAACTTGCAATTCTTCTAGGTGAGTAGAATGACAAGTCTTACATCCAAACTGGCCCTCACGTACGGCAACTTGCAATTCTTCTAGGTGATAAACTTATTCCATCAACTTCTTAGGAAGTATAAGACATTCAAAATTAAGTTTAAGATGCACTCCTATTCATTTTTAAATACTGAGAAATGTCTTGGATTACTTTATTGATTCTGAGATTGAGGACCAATTTGGGCATCATCAAACCTGTTGAATGGTTCACGTTTAGTCTTATTCGAGGTTACTTAGCTCCAACGTAGGGTTCGCCCTTGCCCAACAGGAGTTTTGCATCTATTTCATAGCAATATTTCTGGCTGTGTTTTTTTTTTTTAATTAAAAAAAATATAAATTTAATCTTTAAAGGATATTGTCTAAGTATAGATGTCCAGATTTAATGTTTTTCTTTTTGGTAATTGATTGCTCATCCTAGCTATCTTAGCTGGCTGTTTTTTCATGTACTTATTGATTGGGAAGAAAACTATTTGTCGAGGATATCGTCTTTCAGATCCTGAACCAGTATTTATATAATTACTCATTGGTAATATGCTATATGAAATTTATCATAGGTTTTCAGCATTAATTTGGGAGCACATTTGGCCACTCACTTTTCTAATTATACACCACTGCTTTTGACTGTGCCCACCCTGAACATGACTTGTAACACTATGGAATTGATTTGACCACAAACATTGTTGGGTGGATTATTAAACAAGTTGAGTGGTAAAAAATATGCTCCCATTGATTTTCTCAAAATTTAAGTTCAAGAAGTTACACGGTAATTTTCAGTGCCCCAAATTTTCTATAAGCCCATTCCTTGTTATTTAGGGTTACACACAGGGGCCTGGACTCCACTTGTACTCTGTTTTGCATATTGTCCTTTTGCATATTATAAGTAGTTTATATTTTATGTTTAGGCTATGGAATTTGACATCAACATGTAATAAAATTTCAGGATTTCGGAGGATTTAGGAGCTTCCTAAATTTGGACTACTATAAGAGGGCATATGAACATATCCGTGAGCAATATCCATACTGGAATCGGTCAGCTGGAAGAGACCATATATGGGTATGATCCAGAGTTTTTTAATAGTTTTTGAGGAAAAGACAGGAAGAGCAATAGCAGCTCAGGAAAATTCTTGCACTGGCTGTTTACACAATCAGATACCATCACCATCCAACCACAATGATGGATGGGGGAGATCAGTTATATTTCCTCCATATCACTTCAATTGTGTTGCTATCCAAACTGCATCTCATTGGCATAATTCTCTGATGAGGACAGTGGGTGGTGGATCTCCGGGTTTGGATAATATGCACAGGCTGTGCATGATACACTTTCCTATCATTTACAACCTTGCATGCTTCTCTTCCATGTAATCTAACATTGTTCTTGCCTCCTTTGAAGGCAGTTTTTTTCTTGGGATGAAGGTGCTTGCTCTGCCCCTAATGAGATTTGGAGCAGCATGATGTTAGTGCATTGGGGAAACACAAATTCAAAGCACAACTACTCAACAACAGCTTATTTTGCTGACAATTGGGACCATATTCCTATTGAGAGAAGAGGAAGCCATCCATGCTTTGTCCCAGAAAAGGATCTTGTGCTCCCTGCATGGAAAATGCCAGATCCTTTTGCCCTCAAATCCAAATTATGGGCCAGGTATTGCTCTAGATAATGCTATGAGAGAGGCTGAGGTTTGTTCCATTTGATTACCCTTTTAGGGAAGTGTACTGTAATCCAGTGGCCTACAGAAACCATAGGCCTTTGGGATTATCAGCATCGTATGAAGCGATGGAGAATGACAGATAGTGCATTCTACCATTGGGGTCATCTTCTGTTCTGGTGGATCACTCTCTCTCTCCACCACAATCCGCATTTCATTAGGTGCTAATGACCAAAATGGAATGTTTTTTCATAATCCATTGGACTGTAGTATACTTTGCTTACTCCTTTAAGCGTTGAAATTGATATGAAATTGATTTTCATGCAGACCATTGGGAGAGCGAAAAACCCTGTTTTATTTTAATGGGAATTTGGGACCTGCGTATCCAGATAGCCGGCCTGAAAACACGTACCTAACCTGATACATCTCTCTCTCTCTCGCACAACAAATTTTTTTACATGTTAACTTAGTTGCTTCAATTACTATTATCAAAAAGAAAAAAAAGAAATCATTTAGGACTCCTGTTTTCCTGATTCTTGTGATTTGTCCACAATATTTCAGCTATAGTATGGGTACAAGGCAGAAATTAGCTGCAGAATTTGGCTCAACTCCAAACAAAGCAGGCAAGTTGGGAGAACAGCATGCATCAGATGTGATTGTTTCACCGTTGCGCTCAGATAATTACCATGGAGATCTGGCAAGTTCCATCTTTTGTGGTGTTCTGCCTGGTGATGGTTGGAGTGGTCGCATGGAGGATAGTGTTCTACAAGGGTGTATTCCAGTTATTATTCAGGTGATATTTAATAATTAATAATATTTTTATTATTTAACATTTAATATTGGTCATGGTGGTGGTGGTGGTTCTTGTTTTCGGAGCCATTTGTATTTCTTGTTTGTTATGATGCAAGTCATGTTTATGATTGGATTTTATTTGGCTTTCCTATTCTTTCCATGGTCAGGTGAAGGAATTTGGGACTTTGTATATTTATTTTTTCCAATGGTTATTTTTTAATTAAAAAAGGTATGTCGCTTTCAAAATTGTCCATGGTTAGGCATAAAAATTAAAAAACATGAGCAGTGGATTTTGAATAAAAGATTTGAATATCTTTGTGTTAAGAGGGTTTACATTCTCAAATTGTACCAAGTACATGAATACGAGCATGCTTCATTTCTATCATTTTCTGAATGGAATACATATGGTGGGACATCCGCCATCCGTTCCCAGTAATGGTCAATGGAGATTAACTGTAATTCCGATGACAGATGGTCACCTTGGTACTGTTAATCTCTTAACAACTGTAAACTGCAAAAGATGGTGATGCTATCTTTCTACCATGCGCCTTCAGTGTATGTTATATTCCATGCACAGCAGCATTGGTGTATGGCATGCTTTCCTGATTTTGGTGGCGTTTCTGGATTTATTAAGTATTATTTCCACATATATACTTTTGTTAGTTTACCCAGATGATTTGTTGTTGATTAGCTGTTTTCCATTATTGCAGGATGGGATCTTCTTGCCCTATGAGAACATGCTCAATCTTGACAGTTTTGCTGTTCGTATTCATGAGAATGATATCCCAAATATGGTTAATATCCTGCGGGTAAAGCTTTTCTTACCTGGAAATTGAAAATAAATGCAGCATTGAAAATAAATGCAACTTATTTGTTGCAATGGTGAGAGAGAGACTTTCTTAATGCTTTCATTCTGTTGCAGGCAATAAATGAAACAGAAAGAGAATTGAAGTTGGCAAATGTACAAAACATTTGGCAAAGGTTTCTTTATCGGGATTCTGTTATGCTCGAGGCTAATAGGCAATCCGAAATGTATGATTCTGAGTATGATTGGGGTCAGGAGTTCTCAAAACTAGTAGAAGATGATGTCTTCTCTACATTTATACAGGTTTCCATTTGTATAATTCACTACTTATTGATCATAAAAGAGTATACATCCAATTGCATACACCTCAGTACCTTGATAGACAATTATTTATGTATAGTGGCTTTTCAATCAGGCTTTCGTTGTTTGAAACAATGACCAAAACTTCACTGAATTTAGGAAAATAAAAATGTTGACTAACCACTCATGGGAAAATAAAAATGTTGACTGACCATTCATAGGAAAATAGGGTTTTGTTAGGCTACACCACTTGTGGTGTAGACCCTACTCAACATTTTTAGACCTTTAGATACCCTTATCTTGTAGTATGGTAACTTCTTGTTTAGGGAAATTTTAAGTAATTAGTCAAGGATAAACTAGAAATTCCAAATAGAAACAAAAACATTTATTAACAATAGTGTACAATGATATCACCGATATGGTGTGTGACATCACCCACAAGATGCATTAATTGTTTTTAACTACTAATAGAATGTTATTATTTTTTTATAAAAATATCCATTCTGCCTTTCTAAATGACCAAAAATACCCTTATTTGAAAAATTTTGTATTGCAATTCAAGGGTATTTTAGTATCCAAAAATGTTTAGCACTTTAAGGGTCAGTGGTGTAGCCTAACAAAACCTTTTTAGAAATGAAGGCTTTGTATGTATATGATACTATTTATTTATCAAAAGAGAAATTAAGGTGCTGCGTAAAATCTTTTTCTGGTACTAGTTCCACAAAATTTTGAAGCTAACATCTATGTCATTAACAGAGTTTACACTACAAATTGCACAATGACCCTTGGAGGCAAAACCTTCGGCCTCGAGAGAGGGACTACGGACTGCCAAAGACCTGCTCAAGAGTTTACAATTTTGAGGAAGTATAGAGAGAGCAGCGGCCGAAACGGCATTGTTTAGAGTGTTTATCTCATGTTACAATCTCTATTCTCATACATGGCCTTGCCAGGTATTGTTTTTATCACCCATTTGGATTGCAGTTCATTGTTGCGGCCCATATTGAATGCTTAACTGCACGATTTTTTATCTGAGTAACCGACGTGTACCTTAACTCTAATCTGTAATCATTAACCAAACGATCGACATCCTTATTCATATTTGTATGTCTTTGGATAATGTTTTGTAGGGACTATTCGTAGAGTGTACTCTCTGCAAGAATAAGCTGAACACTTACTGTTATCAGGCAAAAACCCCCAATTATGAGGATTGTATTATTTGAATTGCAAAACGTCTTTGATTTGCGAGTTGAATAATTCCGAGGGAAAAAAATATATGTTGAGCTCTTAAAAACCGAGGTCTAATTATCCATCAAGTGGACAGCCTGCATTTACTGTAGGAGCAGGTACCGATTTGGATCATTTTAGGGAATAATATATATATATATATATATATATATATATATATATATATATA
>NW_006499728.1:6139481-6160052 GCF_000471905.2 Amborella trichopoda | reverse complement strand
TTGAGCAATATTTTGTCGGGGGAGTGAGTGTATAATTTAGTCGTAAGAGTGTCTTGGAATGAAGGCTTAAGAAGGTTGAGGACCTTAAACTTTCTGCCTTGGTAGAAAGGTTGGGTTGTGTTAGGTGGGCAGCCAGCATACAATTTTGTCAAAACTTATTATGAATATTGAACTTACAATATCTGCTTTAATAGAATAGAATAGCGGTTTAGGATTCGTATAATCGACCACAATTAGTTAGGAAAGGGTTTTGATGATGAAGATGATTGTGTTGGAGCAAATCTCAATCTTCCCTTCTTTCCTATTTGGGTATTGATGGTTGGAAAAGGAATCCAACCATTAAATAAGGGGAAATGATGTTCTGCATTTACAATCAAACACTGCTTTTTCCTCTCTTCTCAAACAAAATAGGGAAAGGTTTATATACTTCCTCTCTAATATAGAAGATCTATGCTTCCCCTACCATCCAGTCGTTTAATTTTGATCAAGTGAGCCACTTACTGTTTAATCTTAGATCTGATACTTTAGAGTAATTTATTTTTAATTTTTTGATATAAATTGTATGAATATGAAATTTGGTAGGTGCCATCTCCTCATTGTGGTGCACCTATAAAAATATTAAAAACATTTTTTTGATAAAATATAATTTTATAAACTTCTAAGGATCACACTTATAAACAAGATACAAGAGTAGATGGATGTGGAAAGATCTTCCAGGCATAAAAAGAAGAAGCAGCAAAAGATGAAGTGAAACTTGAACGAAGTACACCCCAAAGAACAAAACTAGGCTGAGAGGCTTTAGAAGCGCTCTGCCATTTCGAATGTCTAAAGAGGCTTTATATAGACGCTGGACTTGAAATCTGGATTCCAAAAAAGAAAAAAAAAAAACCTAGTTGGGCAAGACAGATGGCCTTATGAACAGTAAAAAGGTAATGTACAGTGACAGGTGGCAGGTATGAACAGTGCTGTCGACAAAATAGTGTTGAACAGTGCTGTCGACAAAATAGTGCTGAACAGTGCTGCTGACAAAATAGTGCTGAACAGTGCTGCCGACAAAATAGTGCTGAACAGTGCTGCCGACAAAATAGTGCTGAACAATGCTACTGCTACAGTGACTCTGCTACAGTGTTTCTGCTACAGTGACTCTGCTCAATATGTGTCATAATTGAGAGGATAGCCGTCAGAATCATAACTTGGTGAAGAAGGAATAGACGGGTTATGAGAGGGTCCAATGTATGTATCATCACTGGAACTGTCTGTTGGTGTTTCTGTGGGAGGGGGATGATCAACAAGCCATATGTGTAACTGATGTAATAATGCCGCTCCTCTGGGTGTTTCATCAGTCCATACTGTATTTCTTGTATACATATCTAAGGGAATCTATTCTGGCTGGATTCTATTAATATAGCATATGAGAATTTTCAATTCTTTCCATAATTCTGTTTGAAGTAGCTAGTGATTCAGGAGATTAGAATCATACCATGCAATGGTTTCAATTAAAGGATGTTGGGTGGAATAGGTACAATCTGGGTATATTTGAGGTCTAAGGTCTTGATGGAAAGCAATAATGATGTAGGGTTTGTGAGGATAACCAAAGGATTCAATCCATTGATTATAATGGTAATGTTTTGTAAGAAACTTATAGAAATTGAATGCTCTAGGATTGGGATAGATGTAGTTGTTCTATTGTGGGAAATGACAATGTCTGAGGTAGGACAATAATTTTCTTACATGGAAATTAAAACATATATGATGGTTTTGGGTAAGGTACTAGAGGAAACAAATAGCTTCTTTTGGCATATTATAGTAATGTCTGGTTTGAAAGAGGGATAAAAATGGATAAGTAGGATGGCATCGAATTCCTTGAAAACAATCTCCATGATTTCTGATCAATATTTCATGCATCTTTTGTTGCATATTCTCATTTCTGGATTCCATAGTTTTTTTGAGAATGATGTCGTAAATTTCATCAAGAACTTCATTTGTTTCTTCTTCAAGTCTGATTGTTGCTCCTATGAAGGGAACAATAGCAAGACTGGTTTCTTCAGAAAACTTTCTTCTTGAAAACATATCAGCCAAAATATTGTTTTTTCCAGAAATATGCTTGTACTCAAAATTCTATTGAGAAAACCCATTTGACCATCTGAGTAATTGAGGATTCGGAAGAATCTTATTTTTGAATTTTAGCATATTTGGAAAAACAGATAAATCCATTTCAACAAGGAAAGTATGTCCTATCAAGTGAAATTGGAATTTTTCAATTCCTCTTTTTACTGCAAGGATTTTTTTGAATGTTGAATGGTAATGGAGTTCAGAGTCTTTGAACTTTCCTTTGTTGTATCCACATATCATTCTGGTTTTATCTTTTTGTTCAAGTAGGATACATGCCCAAAATTCATTAGAAGCATCAATTTGTAAAATTCTTTTTCTTGAAGAAGCAATTTTTAGATAAGGTAAATCTTGAGATAATCTTTTAAGCTCTTGAACACACTCAATCTGTTTTCTTGTCCATGGTGGTGCTCTTTTTTTTAGCAATAGATAAAGATGACTAGTGAACAAGGAAAGTTTAGGAATAAAAGGGGACATATATATATATATATATATATATATCATCTATATACATCAGTGCTTGTGTTAAGATTGGTTCGAAAATGGTGGTTAAAACTTTTTGAAAATATGTGGGTGCATTTTTCAAATCAAAGGCCATAACCGTCCATTGAAAATGGTAATTTGGTAAACAGAAAGCTGTTTTAGGACGGTCATCAGGGTGAATTCGTATTTGCCAGAATCCTGATTTCAAATCGAATTTGGAAAATATATGAGCATGAGAGATTTGAGAAAACAAGGCAATCTGATTAGGTAATGGGAATTTATCATCAGAGAGAAAAGTATTTAAAGGCTGATAGTTGATGACTAACCTTAGTTTTCTTCGAAGATCTTTTATTTACATAAAAAGCTTCACATGCCCAAGGAGAATTGGTTGGCTCAATTAACTGTTCCTTTATCAGATCCTGTATTTCTAGCTTAGCTTAATCCATCAAATCTGGATTTAAACCTCTATGGGAAGCTTTTGTGGGATTTATGTCTTCATTTCTCTTGAAAGGTAATTTGACATAGAAATTCTGGTTTTTCCATAAAGGGTTGGTACATTTTTTAAGGACTTCAGAATGGGAATTTGCACAGCAGTCTGATATAATTTTTTGTTTCCCTGATTCTAAGGTGCATGGTTGGTCTATACTGGCTATCCATGGTAAGGTGATGTTTCTAAAGTGTAATCATCTGGAGGTCCATTGAAGCTTTACTTGATTTAAAACATCAAATCCAAGTAAATGGTCTTTGTTGGGTAAATAGGATTCTAAGAGTTTATGCTGGATGACCACTTTAGGGAATAGTTTTATCAAAACGGGTTTGCTAATTTGGGTTATTGAGAATTTTTCACCGTTTGCGGCTCTAAATGTTTGGTTACATGTTTCTCAAAACTGTTTTGGTAGCAAATCAGGTTTTAAAATACTGGCAACTGCTCTTATATCAAAAAATGCTGGGATGGTTAAAGGTTTGGAATAGTGTTCTTGGAGTATCTGAACAAGGGCTGTTGGGGTAGGTTGGAAGGGTAGGTTATTTATTTCTGAAATTTCATCCCATGGAGACAATATCTCTGGAACAAGCTCGTTGCTTATCTCATTCAGCTCAAAATCTTCAGAATAAGAGATGGATATCAAAGTTTCTGGACTTTGTTCATCATCCAATGAAAACACAGATTCTAAATCATCATCAATTTCTTCATCTAAAACCTGTGATAAAAGATGTATAATATTTTTCTTCTTTTTTTGGTTCGGACAATCTTTTGCAAAATGGCCTTTCTTTCCACAAACATAGCATCTATCTCCTTTGTATTGTCTCTTTCGTCGAAATCTCGATCTTCTAAGAAATTTGAATATTTTGAATTTCTTCTTTTTTCTCTTTTGATCAGACTTCTTTTTTTCTTTTCCTGCAAGTGGACATGAACGCTGTTTTTATGCATCACATTTAATCTTGAGATATGGTTTATCACAAGATTTTCTTAATAAATGCTTATTTTTTTCCATTTGTTTCACAAATTCAACTTGATTGCAGAGTCTTTCTAAAGCATGGAGAACAAATTGGTATAATTCACCAAAAGTGGTATTTTGAATAGTAAGTCTTTGATTTTCCATTGTTTTTGTTGTTTCTTTACCAAGAGTAGGAGGTATGGATTCAAGATAAAATTGTTTCAAATTTATATCATCTATCCCTCCTATTTTATGGTATCTTTTGTTCATATCAGAAAAATGCTTTTCAAGATCTTGTCTCTTGAATGAACAACACTTACACTGGAAAAATTCTTTTCGGGCAACAATTTGTTCATGCTTAATTGGGCCTGAGAATTTAACAACTAAATAATTAAGAATTTCAACAATAGACTGACTATTTCTCAACTGTGTTTGTCTGTATTCTCCGAGGCTTGTATACCAATCAAAAAGGCGTCCTCTTAGCCTTACAATGACTTTAGAAATTGTACTGGCTAGAGTATTTGCAGGATTAAGCATCTCTAAATGCATCCATCCTTGGATCTCTCGGAATCTGTCATTCCATTTTGCTGGTGGAATGTCTTCAACAGTAAATCCTTTAGATGAATCTCCATAGGTTGGGATAGGCTGTGATTCTTGGTGGTTTGGAGGTCTAAATTCTTCATCTATATATGGGTCTGGTTGTTCAGGGGGGTTCATCATTAATAAGGATTTTGGGTCAGAGGAAATGGAGGAAGATTTTTCATCAAATGTTTTAGAATTATCAGTCATGTTTTCAGAGGATTGGGTTTCAGTTTGGAGGTTCAGTTCAGGTTGTTTGGTTAGGTTTTTGAGGAATGAACTTATATTGAAAATGGGTTCAGAATAAGAAAGTGTTTGAGTTGGGACTGAGGAGGCAGTAACATCTGGTTCATGGTCAGGTGTCAGGAACATCTGAGTTTCATTCTTAGGTACTTGTGGAGTAGATTGGGTTTGAATTGGAATAGGTGGTGAGGTAAAAGAAGGCTTTGGTATTGGGGTTTGCGAAGAACTCGGGATTGAAATATTTGGTTTGTTTCTCAATTGGGGAAAGAACATTTCTTCAGGAAATCTTTCTTCAGGAAATCTTCTTTCTTCTTCAAAGGAAGTTAAAGCTCTAAAACCAAAATATCTTGGAGGAATTGAACTTGTAGGTGGGTAAAGGGTTTTGGTAGGTGGTAAAGGGTCTGGACTTCTTAAAGTAGGATAAGTCTGAATATATGGGTTTGCAAGCAAGGGTTGGATTTGTGAATGATATTGTGGTTGAGAGTATTGAGATTTCATCCAAATATCTTTTTCAAGACTCTGTAATTGCTTTTCCAAAAAAACTTTTTCTTTGCCTTTTTGATTCAGTAAATAAGATTGCTCATGAATATCTTTGACTGTATACAAGATCTGCATCAATTCTTCATGCAAAGATTGAATCCTTTCTTTCAACTGAATAATTATACCAACTAATCCCTGTAACTACGAATTCATCACATTTTGTTTTTCTTCAATCCTGAGTAATGCTAAATTTTGTGATTTAGCATTATCAGCTTGCCAATTGAGGCTTGCTTCTGCTGGAGATATAGTTTTTAACAATCCAGAAGAATCTCTAGCTGTGAGATTTTTTATCTTCCATACATGTTTTTTATTTTCTTGAATTTTTTCATAATCATGTAATAGAGGAAAATTAGAGGCATAACTTGGACTTTGAGGGTCAAAGGCTAAGTATTCTGGAATTTGAATTTTTCTTTCAGATCTTTCATCTGAGTCATTCCATCCTGTTGGGACGATTTCTAGGACAACAGTGTTCTTGGAATTTTGACTACCATAAGTCACATAATAATCCCATTTTCTTGAGCTTTCACCAAGTAATCCAACTGTTGGATCACCTTCAATGAATCTCTAATGAAGTTTTTGTTGAGATGATATCTTCTTTTTATTTCTCCTTTTTGGTATATCATCAAAATCATCTTGAAGACAAGTGGAACAACTGCAACTATCAAACCAATTATGACCATCAGAAGTCTTCTGTTCATAAATAGGTTTCCCTGTTTTATCAAATGCAACCACTGGAACTTTTTCAAGAAGTTCCTGAAATTGGGTAGGGAAAATTTCTCTGGTTTGATTTTCAATAGGTCTTGGAGTTTGAAAACTTATTTGTACTGTTCCATCAGGCATTCTTGTCCTTCTAGAATCTAATTGCATCACTGGCTGACTTTGATTTTGAAAATTTTCATAATTTGTCACCCATGTAGATGGTATCAACTCGAGCAATCTTTCTCAAGATATTTGTCTAGGGATGTAATGACAGACAGGTTGGAAATTGTTATCAACTTTAATGAACAAGGCAGTATTTTTATGTTCTGGGGACAAAAGGGGTTACTATATCAAAAGCATGGTTCTGCAGTCTATACACCATTTGATAATAGAGTGTAGCTACAGTGGCTGTTTCAATTTGTCTGATTCTTGTAATTTGTAATTGAACTTTAAAAGCAGAACTCAAATGGGGGTCTTTAATTGGGATGTTAAAGTTTGGGAAGAAGGTAACAAAATGGTGCCAGCATTTAAGGTTGTTTGTACAATTCTTATGCAAGCATGCTGGTATTCTAAAAATCTGGAATCTAACAAAGCAATTCGGGAAATTGCCTCCATACCTTTTCTTTCATGAAAGGTTAAAGCTAATTTAATGGCTCCAAAATGAATATGTGTATACCCATCTTTAAGCCATTGGAAAAAAAGGTTTCTATGCAAGGTGATGGTTATGTATTACTTAGCTTGGGTAGCAGGGATTTGATGTTGATCAAAAGAAGAAGCTTGAACATATTCTTTGATGGCTTCAAGATTCTTTTTTCCACAAAGTTTTTTTATTTTTTTGGTCCAATTTAACCTAGACCTATCATAAACATGATAAGGATTAATTAATTGAGAACTAGTTTCAAAATTTTTTTCAGGAGTATAGGTTATTTCAAAAAGATGTTTTTGTTTAGAAAACATGGTCTTGAGTCTGAGTTAAAAGAAGAGGCACTATCTAAAGAGATATCCGAGACATTTTCTTCTGACATTTTGAAATCAGCTACAGTGTTGACTGTAAAATTTTTGAGAAAAGGTTAAGGCCAACTTTCTTTTTCTGATTAACAAAATATGAACTCCAAATACGCCCTTCTCGCCTTCAACAAAGCTCCTGTTATGTTAACATTAAGAAAGTATTGACAATGGAATATCATCAACACTAGTAGTTAACCTTTAATTCATACTATGTTTTCTGATGCGAGAGATCCTAGATCAACTAGGCAGTCGCAGAGCATACTAATATCAGTATGAGTTATAGATTAACCCAGTCAACAAAGTAAACTTTTAAGAACTACGCTCAATCACATAGCTCTGATATCAATATAGATGTGCATAAATATAAACATGTATATATGAATAACAACAACAACATGGAACAACAAACAACAAGCAGATAACATATTCAAGCACATTGCACACCAAAGTTTATATTAAAACACCATTTGAAGCTTTCAAGGGTATTTTGGTTATTTTATTTTAGTAGGAATATATTTATATATATATATTTATGAGTGCAAGTTTAATAGAGGATTGGACGTTCAAAATTTGGTGTCAAAATAGTTTATATAAAAAATATTAAAAATAAAATAGTCTAGAGATGTGATATTGTGTTTGGGACAACCTTAACTCTCCATTTAGAAAGGACGGTTGGATTAGAGGAAGTATATAAGTTTTATTTTGCCGAGGAAACGTAGAGGAAGGATATAAGTTTTATTTTGCAGAGGAAACGAAAAAAGCCTGCCCAACAAAAAAAAAAAAAACCACAATCATCGCGTTTTTCTTTGCATCTCTTCTTCTCTAAACTATCTCCTCCCACTTGCCATCTCTCTCTAAATATTCTCGTTATCTCTTTTTCTCCAAACTCTCTTCTCCCACTTGCTCTCTTTCTCTCTCTAAATAGCATGAAAACTTGATTGCAAAGCGAAGCCTTGAAATACACAAGCAAAGAGACTTACGAGCCCCTTTTGTATATCCGTCTTGCTTTTCTTTCTCAGCGGCCTCTTCCTTCTCTTTTCAAACATGCTTTGGTTTTGCATTAGCAATATCCCAAAAACCAGCCCAATTTATTGATTCATAAACATCATTGGTGGTTAATTTATTGATGCATAAACATCATTGGTGGTTTTTAGTTTCAAGTATTCGTATACTCCCTTACTTGGTACCCAAAAAAAGAAAAAAAAAAAAGGCCAGACCCCTGCTGCTATGTTTGCCCTCTCTTTTCTTCTCCATGTACAAGAAAAAAAACCTATTGCATAGAATGTTAAAACCTCTTCCCCAAGATTTCATCGCTCCTGGTTTTGGAACACCAATGCGGCAATGATAAAAGACCATCACCATGGATGATTGCTATGGTGTAGAGAGTGAAAAAGGCAGGAGATTGAAAGGGGAAGGTTTTAATCGGGAGAGCGAGGTCAAAATAATAAATTTAATTTAAACCTAATAACTATTGAGGACCCCTAGTTCGATGGGTTATGCAATTCAAACCTATTAACTATTATTCTAACTATTAAGAATAATTCAAACCTAATAACAATCATCATTGTTTTTTTTTTTTTTTTTTTTTTTTTTTTTTTTTTTTTTTTTTTGTTGAAATTTTGTGCATATTCTCTAACACTTTTACAACCACCCACTTAATGTAGATAATCTTTTTTTATTTTGCTAAAATAAATGGCGTTGGTTTCAAATACATGGATAAACAAAACAAAGAAGGAAATATATGCTAAAAGCGTCATAATCCCTTTAAAAAATCGCCTAGGGCTTAAAGGACTTAGGGTTTACCATTTGGCTTTCATTTGTACCTCCTAAAATAATTTAAATTTCTCCCGTGGAACCCAATCCAATGCCCCTGTTCCTAATCCTTGACAAAGGCAACTTTTTAAAGAACACGGTTTTGGTAAGTTGCCGACTCACCTATTATCTGTCCCGTATCTATTAAGGTCTATCTCTGAGATGGATGATAAAAAATGTTCATCTACCAAAAGTTTAAAATGGAGGGTGAAGAAAGGAAATAACATTCTTTTTTTTAAAAAAAATAATTTCAAATTTAGATCATTGTCATGGTTGAGCTTGTTGAACTCTAAAATTTTAAATTGAAAATACATCTTTGAGATATATTTGATAGGGAGAACACACAAGAATAGTGTAAGTCGGCCGACTAACCAAACACGTTCTTTTTTTTTAATTTAGAAATAGGTACCAGAGAAAGTAACCTCTAAAAAAAGTATACAAAAAGATCTTTTTTTTAATTTAGAAATAGGTACCAGAGAAAGTAACCTCTAAAAAAAGTATACAAAAAGATCTTGGTATAAAGTGGTCACAATTAATCTTGACCACTAGGTATAAAATTGAAAGGTTACTTTTATTCCATTGCTCAAACACAAACTTCAAAAAAAAAAATTTCAAATTTTTACATCGAATGATTATAAATAATTGTGACAACCGTGTATCAAAGTTAAATGATAATACATAATTATGACCAATTGACCTTCTTGTGAAGGGTTTCAACCCTTAAATATTCCAAAAAAGAAAACACATAAATAGTACTAGACATCGTCGAGCAGGTGTGGACCAAGTCCTTACAAATCTTTCTCTCTCTTGGACGACGTGCCATAAGCAAGAGCCTATGAACAATAACAAGAATATGTATATATATATATATATATATAAAAGACATTGAAGCATAATGATTCTTAGATGGTTCTTAAAATTTAAAATTCAGAAAATCCTACAAAATATGTATTGTAATTGAGGGAATAAATATATATTATGTTTCTACACGATTATAGTATAGTATACGTCATTTATTTTATTTAAACGATACGGATTTGATACGTTCTTAAACGAAAATTACACCCATAATAGAACACACAAGATTTATATAAACACGAATGAAAGGTACTTCTTTATTCAAGAAGGAGAACTTGAAAGTTCGAAAAAAAGGAAGCCAAAAGTCCAAATAACATAAACCCTACGACCAACCCTTGGCTAAATCTTGGCCGTGCCCACGCAAACAAAGCAAAGCCTACGACCAACCCTCAGCTAAATCCTGACCGTCCATTAAAGGCCCACACAAACAAAAGACCCACGCAAACAAAGCAAAGCCTACGACCAACCCTCAGCTAAATCCTGACCGTCCATTAAAGGCCCACACAAACAAAAGCAAAGCTAAAATCTTGGCCCTCCATTAAAACCCACCAAAAAGAAAAGCAGAAAAACCTGAGGCACCCACAATTATTTCCCACTTAATAATTAATAATAATAATAAGATAAAAAGAGAGCAGCCAATCCTTCTTAGCAATCACACCTCATAGAAGTCATCACACACGTGTGCCATTCCTGGCTGTTCCTCGAGGCCCACCCACTGCTGCTGACGGGGCAGAAAAGGCTGAGTCATGGGCACATGTGGCAGCATCCTTGGATGATGACTTGGCACTTGCATGAAAGGGCCCAAGCTTGAAGAAATGGTGTAATTAGAGGTAGAAGAGGACCCCTGGTAAATAGTGTAATTGGGGTTAGGGTTTTGCATGGCAAACTGTGGTTCATATGTGCATGGTGCATCCATAGGCAACTTCATACTCCTCTCTCTATCCCCCCTTTCTCTCTCTTCAAAATCCACAAACTTAACATCTTCTCTGTCATAAAAAACCCCCAACTTATTATCCATGGGAGCTGAAAATCTCCTTACTCTCTCATCAAAACCCAGTAATTTACCACCATCGGGCATCCACCTCAATGGTTGTGCACCTATGTACTCCATACCTAAACTATAATCCCCAACACCCATGTCCACACCCCCCATGCCTGTATAATTCTCACTCATCAAGCCCAAGCCCATTTGGTTAATGGGGTCCATTGCTATGTAACTATCTTCCAAGCCCATGGGCTTTTTCACACACAAGGGCCTGAAATCAGAAGTTCTCATAGGATATGGAACCGTGTTTTGTGCCCTAGCCTCTCCCCCTTCCTTGATGCTCACAGAGGCCATTTCGAGTTCGATTCTCTCTCTAACTGTAGAGATCTTCCAGTCGAGATGCCTTGTTAGAGCTTCGATGCGATCCGAAGAGAAGTCGGCGAGACGATCATCCCATGATGGGTAGAGGATTTCCGCATTCTCTTTGCGCTTACACAGAAGATCTTCTCGCACCTTCATGATCCTTTGGGTTAAGAAGCTCGAGAGGTTCTGTTTCTTCTTGTCTTGATCATCTTTGCTGAGGCTCTGGAACCTCTTGATTACAGCCATGCAGGCGGATCTGTCTTCGGGCCACGTCTCGAGATCTCCGTTCGGCCCGAAGCATATGAAGCACGTATCTACGCCACAGAGAATCGAGAACTCTGAGGCCTTCTTCTTGAGACCTTTTCTTCTCTTTCTGAAGGTGTCACTTCTTGGATTTGCACGTCCCATGATGTTGTTCATGGGGAGCTTTGCACGACCCATCTCCGATACCAGTTTCAGAAAGAGAGAGAGAGAGAGATTGCAGTTTTAGAGAGAGAGAGAGAGAGAGCTCTGCGTCTGCTGGTATTTAGAGTGAGAAAATAAGAACTTGCAAAAATTTCGCTAGTTCAAACAATCGAAAATTTAGCTTCAAAGTAACATAAGAATTATGGCAGCTTTCCATTGCAAAATATCCTCTTTTCTGAGAATCTTACTAAATTTCTATTTTTTTAAATAAAAAAATCATGTCAACCCTTGTTCTTACCAAATTCACGAGGATTTTGAAAAATCAAATAACAGTAGATTTTTGGGGGTGATTTTATAGGGGATAAAGTTTCTATAAAGCCTAAGCTTTATGAAAACGAAATAAAGAGTTATGGAATCTCGGCTTTAAATAAACTGAATTTCCAATACCGATAATAAAAATTTATATTTAAAAAATGGTACAGATCTTACATATATATGAATATTTATTTTTAAAACGAAATAGACGGTCTAGATAATTTATTACAATATGCAGGATTTTTAAATCTTGAAATCCTAATTTTTTTCACAACCATAATGTTTAAGCCGCATGTAAAGGTTTTTCAATACTTGTAATGTAATTTGAGTTTTAAAGTGAGGCCTTACTTATTTTGATAGGGTTGAAGCCTTATCAAATCATTTTCCTTTTATAAGTAAAATTTTTACACGTCATAGTCCTCCTCTCTCTCAACCGTTGGATCTAAGCAGATGGTTGAGATTGTTTCTTTGTAGACGTCACAAAACCCATGGATCTCCCCCTCTCTTTGGTTTTCCTGGTTCTTTTTTTTGTCTCTCTGGACGAATAATCACTCTCTCGCTCAAAGCATTTAAGGAAACCCAAAAAAACCTAATACTTCTTTCTCTCTCTATCCGCCTTCTTTCTAGAGAGAGAAGCCCATGCCTCTCAACTTCTTCAAAACTAACTTCCTCTCTGTGATTTTTGATGGTAGATTGAAGCGAGGACATGCAATTTGATTGTGAATTAAGAGTCTTTTATCATCTTCATCCATTTGTTTGATCAAACTATGATAATTAGGTGAATTCAGTTGTTTGTTGATACTGTTGAAGGATTTGAGACCTGTGAATCACCAGTTGAAAAAGTTATGTTTCCAAGCTTTTAATTATACACTCAAAGGATGAGAACATAGTTTGGAAACTGACAGCTGAAAATTTACCAGCAGCCAATACCCGACAAATACAGACGCGTTTTAGAGAGAAAAACAAAATCCGAAAAGAAATCAACAAGAAGAATGTACAGTGGGGATAGGAGATCTTTGCCACGCCTCACAAGAGTTCAGAGAAGAATTTAATTTAAATTTTTTTTTATCAGCTGAGTCAGAAACATAGTGCGAAAGATGTGTTTCCAAAAGATAAAGAACATATTGTTTCAGTTTATTAGAATGTCTAATAAAGATGTAATGTTGTGAATTTTTTTCTTTTCATGGGGCCTGTAGAGTTTAGAATTGGCTGATGCTTTATGAGATACCTTTTCAAAATCAATAACAAGATACATCCGTGTCATCGTTTCCAAATGATGAAAGTGGATTGTCAAGAAAAAAAACTCAATTATAACAAGGAGATATATGTAACGCGAGCCATTTACTTTTTATAAAAGAAGATCATGTCAATCATTGGATGTGAAATCAGATGAATAGTATCATAGCACAAAGTTCAAAATAAATTTTTTCGAAAACTATGATACACTACATTTTAATATATAATCTTAATAACTAAAAAAAGTGGTGAAATTTTTTGGTCTCATAATATATAATCCTATAGATAACTGTCATTAATTTATCCTTGAGCGTTTGTTTGGACTGTACATCGTCACATGAAAATATGGGACCATGGCTTCGTAACGTTGTTTAATTTGAGATTTATTCGCTTTTACCTTTTGGGTGTGAAGTGTATCTTAGCATGTGAATGTTATGTAACTTTTTTTTTTTTTTTTTTTGCATTTTAGTGAGGATGATACAACCCTGCTTGTTTTAAATTACTTAGTAAGAATGGTGTTAGGATTTAAGAATCTTTTTAGATGTGGAAATAGAAAGCTCAAAAGTTGGATCCTACCAAAATCGTGTACTTATTAGTTAGAAACAAAATAGGCAATAGCACAAGCCATGGTAGGAGAAATAAAGCACGAAACACTCATGCCATATGAACACAAAGATTTATGTGGTTCACCCCAAAAAGGCTAATCCACCGATACGGCAAATTGAAATCCACTATACCAATGAAAGTTGCATTACAGATTTTGGGACATTGAATTACTTCTATATCTCTCGACAAAACCCAGTCAAGTAAACTCTTTTAGACCCAATCTCCCCATCAGCACCATCGTCGACCTCTCATCTCTATTCCACAGCTAAACCACTGTCTAGGAAGAGACCATCTCTATTCTACAATTAAACCACTTTTCAAGAGAACCTTGAGAGGAACTGATTCTCTACAAGAAACCAGTCTCGCAATTTACAGAAGGTACATCCGTAGTGTTTCGCTCCATAGGAAGCTCTTTTCTCTCCAATGAAAGTTACATTACGGATTTTGAGATACAGAGTTGCCTCTATAGCTCTCGACAAAACCCAATCGAATAAACTGTTCGGGACGAGACCATCTTCATTCCATAGTTAAACCACCTCTTAATTTATAGAAGGCTCAGGAGGCCCTGCCTCTCTCTTTAGAAGAAGCCACTTTTTCTATATGGTAACTCACATACGACACTCTAATTCTTTGCACTTTCATCCCATATATATATAAGGTTAGGATTCCACATTAAATAGGAAACTTTCTATAGGTGTTATATATATATATCAAAACCAATAGTCCTAATCTTTTTCGATTTCTATTTTCTTTAGAAACTTATCAATATTAATCCCAAACCTACATAATTTGAGATTTTCTTATGTGAGTGATTTTGGATATCACCATATCCAACAAATGGAAGCCACAACGTGCAATTGAGTTATGGGTGTGCTGGCACCTCGACCTCAGCCTTTTTTCCCGCTTTTGATACTTGTTGTACCTATGATTGTTGGTGCCCGAAAACACTTTTTTATAATTGGTACAAGAAAACACACTTTTAGTACTAGTTGTTGATATTGTAGTAATTTCATTATTTTTCATGTAAGAATTATGGCTTGCAATTTCAATGTTGGGGGAGTCCTGAAATTTTATTGTAATTTTATTGTTTTGCTTGAACGTAGGTTCATCAATTTGCTTGAAGAAATATGACATTTTACTTGTTAAGATATCGGCCCTGGTTGATCTCATTCTCCCAAATCTCCACCTTCAAATATGAAATTCTGTGGTGGAATTGGCAAAGGAACGATGAACAACTGTTGGAGAACGATGCAGCACAAAATGCTTCTCTCTTTCTCCCCCACAGTACCTCGCTCTCATTGTCTTGGTTTAAAAAGAGAGAACCTGCATTTTTTATTTCAAAATTACCTTTTAGTATGAGGATGTCATCTTTGAACCACTTTTTAAATTTATTTATTTTTAGCTTTTTCGTTAGTAGGGCTGAGTTCTAAAGCGGTCTGAAGATGAGGACATCAGACCCACCACTAGAACTCAGGGCTCAATTCAGTTCTAGAGTGGTCAAGGTTTTCATCCTCGGATGGCTCTTTGTTTCTTTTTTGTAAAAGAAAAGGGCTCTCTGAGGATGGGAACCTCGAACCGCTTTAGAACCAACTTCCCATCCTCGGGCTTCTCTAGAACTGAGCCCAACAAATGAAAAAAGATTAAACCAAAAAAAAGAGAGTACAAAGTAGTCCAATGATTATGACATCTCGGACCGAGAGACAATTTTTATTTCTTTATTTATTATAAAAATACAAGTTGACCAACCTTCTGTAATTTTCACCCAAAAGTGGCATATTTCTTATTTTTCTATTTATTTTGTGTCGGTACGTAAATTACTCAAACTATATAAATATCTTGGGAAGTTTATGTGGTGCTTGTGTACTTTTCCAGGTCACACTGATATTCAATGAGTCCAAAAATAAAGGTACTAGTTCTCTTCACAGGACTATGTTGCAGTGTGGGTTTTTGCTTGTTTCTCTTTATTCTATGCTCACGTATATTGGAAAGTTGGATTAATTATTGGTTTAGGATTTTGTTGCTTTTTAGTTTGGGATTGTGAGTAATAGACAGAAATCAAGAGTCTCAAGGATCAAACAAGATAATCTATTTGCTCTAGAGAAGAGCCCACCTTCACAAATCACACTAAGTAAAACTTCTAATATCCAGTATTGCACAAGTTTCAATATAAAAGTATTACGAAAAATACAAACTATAAAGATAATCATTTATCATCAGAGACTTATCTCAAGGATTGGAGTCTTATCCCAACTATTTGGCATTGGTTACACAATCCTGCTCTGCCGTTCTGCACTTCAAAAGTCATACTCTCACTCAGACCATAAGTCGTCACTACATCTCTTTTCATTACTTTCATCTATTTTCTTTTAGACCACACATCCAATCTGCTTAAGTTTATTTTCCATCCACTTATCTCCTATTGGACCCAAGCCTTAATTTTCTTGAATGTATTCATTAACTACAAAAACCATGTACTACAAAAAAAAAAAACTTTGATGGCAAGGAGCATCCACAAATTTCAGAGTGAAAGACTGTGATGCATTGAGTTTTCTCAAAAACTAGTTCAAACACCCAAATTTTTCGCTTCAGTATAATATAAAGGGCAGCTGTCCTCTTTCAAAATATCCTCTTACGAGAATCTCACTAAATTTGTAGTTTTTAAATAAAAAAATCGTGCCAAACATTGTTGTTACCAAATTCGTCAGAATTTTAGAAAAATCAAACAGAAGTAGATTTGGGGGGACTTTAGTTTAATTAAAGGAGTGGAAACATTATTTGGTTTCCTTTTTTCTCAATATCCAGGCGATCGAATTTGAAGCTTGAAAATTTTCTCTTACCTATGCTTTTCGGTAATTCCCTATTTAGTCTTTGAAGTTTGGGAAAAATTAAAAAAAGGGTCACCATAAAAGGGCTTTTGCTTCATATGTATACAACGAGACTATTTACATTTAATATAAGGAGATCACAATCATCATTGATCGTTAGATTTGAAATTGAGTGGTTGAGGATATTTGAGCACAAAGTCTAAAATAAATTTTTTTTCGAATGTCGTGATACACTTTCATTTATTAGATAGATTTTTCATTACTAAAAGTGATTGTGACTTCATTGCACTAAAAATAAATGGTATTATAGTATATAATCCCTTATTTCGTCCATTCTTTACACAACGGTGATTGGGGTGGCAGGCGCCACATGATATATAGAGTTTCATTTTTGTGAAAGAGGTTAACAAGATAGGCTTGGGATTGGTTCAATTTTGGCCAGAACATATACTAGTAAGATCCAGGCTGAAAGTTTTGGTACGGGCCAATCCTAACCCAAAACCAAAGAGTTGAGGGCTGAGCCTAGCCTGACCTAGAAAAAATTGGGCTGGGCTCTATATAAATAGACAACAGTTATATATTATATATTAGTGAAAAGCATTTTACATGTTTACAATATTTTTGGGTTGGGCCCAAGCCGGGCTAGGACAAGCCAAGGCTGGAACTAAAAAAAATCCGGGCCTTGTTGGTCCGGACTAGCTGGGCCCACCATCCTTCTTCTATTGCCCAAACAAAGCCTGAAAAGTAAGCCCATGGGCCCTATCACCATTTACCAACTTAACATTAAAAGAAAAAAATTTATTTGGTCTCAATAGAGTTGGGTCCTAATTAATTGTTTATTTTTTCTTGAAATTATACTATAAGTATTTAATTTTGGTATAATAATATCACAATCGCTAGCCACTAGATGTGAAATAGAGTGAGGGGTGTGACATTGACCAGGTTCAACGCCAAAAAAAAGAAAAAAAATGTGATACACATCTAGCCGCCTGATTTTATGTTTGACAACTAAAAATAATTATAATCTTTTTGTACTAATGCGATCTATAATATACCATCTCACAAACTAAAAAGTATAGAAGATATTAATTATGGATTTGAAGTTCAAAGATAAATAAAACAACAAAGAAAACTTGAATTGATCATTTGGATTTGCGTACCCAAAATATATCGTATGTTTGGTAATTTTTTAGGACCCCTAATCACGTTTTGTGTAAACAAAAAAAAGGGCGAAATTATGGGTACTCATGGATAACATAAATATAATATAACTGATAATAATATAATATAATGTAATAATCCATATAATATTATATAATATAATGTAATAGATTATTACTGATTTACTCAAAAAACACATTAAATGTATGTTTTTCTATGTAACAAATAATAACAAGGATAAGAATACCTTCACACTATATATATATATATATATAAATTCTTCTCAACATCTATAGGTGAAAATGAATAGTGATTTCGCCTTTCCTCATCACCGTCCAAATTTCATCGCGTGGTCACGATTGTCCGGTAGTGTTTTATTTTTCATTTTTTTTCTACAAATAAAAATGACATGAAGTTTGGAAAGTATATACATCTTACTGAGGAGCATCTAATAAAAAATATAAACAAAACTATCTGCAAAATAATTGACTAAATAACCCCCAAAACTTTTCGGGGGTATTTTGGTTAATTTTTTTCATGTGAAATATTTTTTTTATATTTTTTGAAGATTTCCCTATTTTTGATGAATACAAGCTCCAAATTTTAGGTCATTCTGATTTTTAGAAAAAAAATAAAAAATAATAAAACACTACCGGACAATCGTGACCGCACGATGAACTTTGGACGGTGATGAGGGTAGGCGAAATCATTATTCATTTTCGCCTATAGATGTTGCGTAGTGTTTTTTTTTATATATAAATATATATAAAATAGTGGGTATTATAATAATATAATATGCATAATACTAATATATTATTATATATTAGAAATGATATTAATAATAGTAGTAGTAATATATTATTATTATTATTGTTGTTATTGTTATTTTTTGTCAGTATTATTCCTATTATCGCTACTACTGCTAGTAATATATTATGGAAAAAATTTATATAAGCTTGCAACCTTGTATTGCCAAAGTAAGATGCACCTCAAAAACCTTACGGTGGAGAGTGTTCCAACATCGGAGAACCCTCCAATTGATCATCTCAACCTTACTATGAATGAACATGAAGAAAGAAAAGAATTCCAAGCCCATAAAAATGCACATCTTGCAACGAGTTATCTAGACTATCTATTTTCAAGTGTTTCTTGATTTGCTTGATCTATATCATTTTTTAAATTTTAAATATTATAATTAAAGATATTAAGATATTTTTAATTCATCGTAAGGCTTCCGATCCTGAAATTTTATAAGTGCGCCTTACTTCTATAGTATAAAGAGACAACCTTATACAAACCTTACCCATATATTATTATTATTACTATTATTGTTGTTGTTGTTGTTATTATTATTATTATTATTATTATTATTATTATTGCTGCTCCTGCTGCTGCTACTTCGCTACTGCTACTATTACTATTACTATTGCTACTAAATATCTACCTAAACCTCACGTAGCTTTGACTATGGAAAATTGAAATCGAATTAAAAATAATGGTCAGTTAAAAATTCATCATCCTCACCTTCTTCCGGCTTATCACCGACAGTTTTTTCAGGGTTCCAATAAACACGAGGGTTGCGCTCATTGTGGGACTTAACCCAACACCTAATGGCACGAGCTGACGACAACTATGCACCACCTGTGTCCGAGTTCCCGAAGGCACATCTCTTTCAAGAGGATTCGCGGCATGTCAAGCACTGGTTAGGTTCTTCGCTCTGTATAGAATTAAACCACATGCTCCACTGTTTGTGTGGGCCCCAGTCAATTCCTTTGAGTTTCATTCTTGCGAACGTATTCCCCAGGCGAGATACTTAATGCGTTAGCTAACATAACAAAATTGAAATCCAGTTAAAAATAATGGCCAGTTTAAAATCTAACCAAACCTATTATTTGGTGTAGGTTTTAAAAGAAAAGTAGAAATTTGAATCAGGAGAACCAAATTAAATAATCGTTCTGTACCGGTCCTCTAGCAGTATGAAAATGAATTTCAAGTCCTAAAATTAGTCCATCTCATAACACATTATCTTGACCGTCCATTCTTAAGATTTTTTAGTGATTATAAATATGGTAGATTTGCACTATTGTTAGACCTTTTAATTTATATTATCTTGACCGTCTATTTTCAAGATTTTGGAGTAATTATAGATATGCTAGGTTTGTAAAGCTTTTAATTTCGTTATAAGAGTAAAAAATAAATTTTTAGGCGACGATAACGAGAATGTTTAAGTCGTCACCTTACAAACCTCATCCTTAAGGATGTGTTTGATAACGGGAAGTAACTTTCTGGAAGTTTTGAAAAGTTTTGTGTTTGATAAAAATTTTGAACTTAAAACAAAAACTTCCAAGGAACTGTGCAAGTTCCAGCCTTGCGTTAAAACGAAAGTTCCAACCCGAGGGATGGAACTCAAAATTGGAACTTTATTTTTGTGAGCCCTGCCTGATAACCTTAGCTCCATTACGCATACCAGAAGCAAGTCCTACGCCGCCATCTTCAGGTTCGAGCTCTGTCTCTGCCATCGCCATCTCTTAGACTTCTCGGTTCGCAGATAGCCCCCCGTCCGCCATCTCTCACACAGGTTCGACCTCTCTCTCCACCATCTCACAGAGCTCACAGTTCGTAGATAGCCCTCCATCCGCCATCTCTCACACATGTTCTTTGGTTTCCATTGATTATTGAAAATGGGGTTTTTCTTTGATTCTCAGAGATAGATTTTTTTGGCTTAGAGAGAGAGAGAATCGTTTGGCCTAGTGAGAGAGAGAGAGAGAGAGAGAGAGAGAGAGAGAGAGAGAGTAGTCGTTAGTACGTAGAGACAGAGAAGAAGAAAGTAATTAAGTTACGTTACGTAACGTAGACGACACGTAGTACGTTCGGTCCTTACCCTTTAGTTTTTTCGTTTTTTTTTACT
>NW_006499728.1:6112743-6135313 GCF_000471905.2 Amborella trichopoda | reverse complement strand
GACGATGCATTAACTAGGTTAGCCTATGTTGATATTTTACGACTTTACCCCCCCCCCTACCCCCCGACCCAAAAAAAAAGAAAAAAAGAGGAAGAAGAACGGATGTGTTGGTATTATGGATGTTTTCTTCTTTTCAATTTGGTCATGAGTTTGGTTGCATTTTTGTTCATATGAAGATGGATTGGTTCCTTTTCTCAATGTTGTAGAGCATGATTCCTGGTTAGTTTTAATTTTCAGTGTTATGGACAAAAAATAGGAAGTACCTCAATTGAATTCATTTATGGTGATCTCTGGTGTCAAATTCTTGGCTCAAGACATCATTCAAGGCTAGCTTGTAAATTCATTGCTTTTAGGGTTTAGGGTTTATGAATTTGGTATAGAAATGGGTGTTAAAATCAAGCAGGCTGCTATATTTTACCATATCATTTACATACATTTACATTTGGTTGAAACAAGCAAGGGAGCTTTCTTGGTATTTGTCTACAAGTTATTTTTTTTTTTGTGAAATTAAGAGCAAGTTATCAAGCTGTAGCATTTTTGAAGTGCACACACCGAAATGAGGCCAAAAAGTGGTATTTAAAGGAGCTACCGACACACGTTCTAGCATTACTTCAAAAGTAATATAATTGAGGTTTTTTTATTCTTTTATTTTATTATGCCTTTCTAGGATACTAAAATTAGGGCTATTTTATCTTTTATTTTTTAAAGTTTCTTATTTTTTTAAGTCTCTTAGGTTATTCATGTCATTTTTTTTATAGTAGAGAATTGAGTGGTAGAATTGAAAATTTAATCTTGAAAAGGTGAAGGACTAAGATTTAACAGTGATTAGGATCTCTTATAGAGCAATTTAGAGTTTTTTCTCTATAAATATGTAAATGTTGCCCAAGATTGTAGATAGAGAAGAGGAATTCATTTTTGGGTCTTGTGAAAATATATTTTTTGGTGTGGACTCCTTTACCGGCCTAGATAGAGGGCCAAATCTCCCAAAGAGTAGGCATATTGTCTCACCTTTTTATTTATTTATTTATTTTCAATTTTTGTTGCTTTTTTTTTTTTTCCTCCATGACTTCTTACATCAAGTGGTATCGGAGCAGCATAGGATCCATCACGATGCCTCTCAAACCCACTCTTGTAGTCAAGGATATATTGCCACAAATCATGGAGGTTGTGTATCATCAAACCAAAGAGTATTAAATCCAGCAATGAAAGATTTTCAAGTTTCGATAGGAAAAATTCGAAGAGAAATTGGTGAAAATAATCAATGATTAGAAAGTACTGATTGGTGAGAAGAGGGTGCTCGCAATCTAGTAGATCCCCCATCAAATCTCAACCTAGGGCTGAATCGGGCTCAACTACCGACTCTGGGCATTGCTTCCATTCAAAATGAGAAAATATTGAGCTAAAAACCATGAATTATGGAGCATATTCAAGATCTTGAAGGTTGATCTCCCTGAGTTTCATAGTAAGCTCCACATTGAGGATTTTATTGACTGATTGCATTTGGGACAATATTTTATTGAATATAATGAATATTTGAAGGAGCTTGAAAAAGAAATCAAGATAATGCTCGATATCCTGGATTTCTGCTATAAGTTACACATTAACTGGGAATTCAACTTCGAAAATATGGAGTGCTAGAATTTAATAACAATTAGGGTTTCTTGTGGAGCTCATTAGGTTTTTAGGTTCATTTATTTATGTTTTTTATTTTTCTTTGAATATGTTAAGTGCTGGACAAGAATATAGATAGCGTAGAAGAATTGATTTGTTTTGGGTCATCGGTTGCATAGAGATGGCCAAATCTCTTAATCTTTAGGGTGGACTCCCTTGCAGATACCCATAGAGGGTATTCTCTCTTCTCTTTTTTCTTGATTTGTTTATTATTATTTCTTAATATGTTCTTTTATATATATATATAAATTCTTCATCTGTTTTACATCACAAATATGACCTACAAGCGTTGCAACACATGGCTTCCAGAGGAGCCCTAAATCTCCATTGGCCATCTACATTTATCTGATTTAAATATCCATCGGCCATCTACATTTATCTGATTTAAAATCGAAGGTCTTTTTTTGGGTGGACCCCATTGCAGCCTAGAGAGGGCCAAATCTCTCAATCTTTTGGGTGGACTCCCATGCAGATACCCATAGAGGGTATTCTCTCTTCTCTTTTTTCTTGATTTGTTTATTATTATTATTTTTTAATATGTTCTTTTTATATATATATATATATATTCTTCATCTGTTTTACATCACAAAGATGACCTACAAGCGTCACAACACATTTAAAAAGTGGCTTCCAGAGGAGCCCTAAATCTCCATCGGCCATCTACATTTATCTAATTTAAAATCGATTTATTCGCACCTAGTGTTTTTGCAGTTATCGTTTTCAACTGTAATATGGTTGCCCCCAACCATTGTTTTAGGCTACTCTAAGGCTTGTTTCTGATATTTCTCTAGCACCTTTTAATAAACCAAATATGATTGTTTTGAGCTGAGTAGAACTATTCTCAATGCATACATCCTTTGATGCTCCCTTCATCCATTAAAATAGGTCCTTTCCATCATCTTTATATGTTTTTATTTAAGAATCCGGTTCTGTTCTTTGACTTCTTTATGGTTATGTCCACTGCTTTCTCCAAAGAACTTGATGTAGCCTTTACTTTATATCCTTGGATTCAGAGATGTGTGGCTTCCAAACCATTATAAGGGTTTGATATTTCAAGATGATGAAGTAGTGATGGAGCTCTTGGTGTTAATGGTGGATATATGAATGGTAGAATAAATGAAGAGAGCAGTGTAGAGCTTGGAATCTTAGAAAACTTCTTGGCATGATCTTGCAGCTTTTGGCAAATTAAACCTGAAAGAAGGTTTGTCATAGAGTATTGGCATTTAATTCATTGATTTTCTGGAATAAAATTCATCTTATTTAATGGTTTTCCATGTGTTTGTCCTATATTACTTCTGTAGGAAGTTGGTTGATTACTGTGATTATATATACTTGGGAGGATGTGGGGCTTTTAGGGAGCTGGAGCCTTTATTAAAGAGAGTTTCACAGAAGTTTAACTTTGGCGTCTACTGTATAAGCTTTTCATTTGGTGTTTTATGCCCGAATGTGATTTAACTGTCGCTTATTTATTTTTTGTGAAGTTTGGATAGTTCAAATATGCTATGCCATTACGCTTGCTGGATAGTTCTACTGTATAAGCTTTCCATTACGCTTTCAAAGAAGTTAAACTTTAGTTAAACTCCTATTTACTCCTTTTTCTTGTTACCTTTTTCATATTCGTTAACTTCACTTTTCTCTTTCAACCTTGAATTTGGAGTAGTGAGTATTAATTTATAGGGTACCTATCCCCTATCATAAACGTGCTGTAGTCCGTAAACATCAATGACCTAGATTCAATGGCTTCCCTTTGTTTTCATTCTCGTTATGAAGTTTCTATGACGAAAAAAGGGTATCCTAGCATTCTACTCTTTCAAATGTTGCTCACCTACTGTATGTAGATGTTACCACGATGTTTTATGACACAATTGCTGCTCAAGAGATAAATAATATTGCAATGGCCCTTAAATGCTATTGAGTGGTTTTGGAGTTGGTGATGGATGCGTGAAAGAGATTGTTTCCCTTTTTTGCGTTAGTGTGGCAGGTTATGAGAAAGGATATTTTAGAGTTTTCATAATTCAATTTTTGGGCATTGTCAATGATTATATTGGGTTTTTCATCTATCTGTGGATCATTTCTTTAGGTTGTTGACTATAAAGAGGTTGACTATAAAGAGCATAGGGATTTTCAAATTCGCAACTTTTGCATGATGAGCTCCTTAGACTTTTGAACAATTGAAGTTGTAGGGGAACCAAAATTTTATGAAATGTTGAAAGAAGGTACAACTATGAATGCGTAAGTAATTTTGTTTAACACTTTTGAACAGTATTTTTCACTGGAACTTGCCTAGTTTTCTAAATGTTGGATGTGGTTCACACTTCAAATGTACCTCACATTGAAATTTGTTGACTCTCCTAATGTTTAAATGCCCGAGTTGTTTGATTCTTGCCAAGACAGTTAAAAGTGTGCATTGTGGTTGGCAGTCTGAAGCCAAGAAACGCAAAGCTCAGGTGGCAGAAGCAAGGCGTAAGAAGCTTGCAGAGAGAAAAGAGCGAAAGATGGCAGCCGTTGCGAGGGAGAAAGCTTGGGCTCAGAGACTGATAGAGTTGCAGCAACTCGAGGCTGAGGGGAACAAGGCAACAGCCAATTGATATCTTCGTAAAACATAAGTGACTGGAGAGGGGGGGAGAGAGAGATTGACACTATCATGTTATTCATAGGATTTGGATATCCCCAACTGTTTCTTAGAAAAGATTCCCTTCTTGTATGAGAAAGACAGTGACTGAGTTTCTGAAGGTGGATATTTCATACCATTTTGCGGTTGTTCTTTCCTACTGAATGGCTTTGGGACTTGAGCTGTATAAGGGCGGCCTCAAATCCCAATCACTTATAAAATGGTAAAAGGATAGTCGGCTCATCTAGAAGCGTCCGTTTTGGAAATGGAAAGCTTCATTTCTGTTGTTGAGTTTCCATTTCTGTTGATGAGTTAGTGTCGTTAGGATTGGAAAATCTAGTTAGTGTTCATGGGTGGAATTCATGTTATGCCTATTCATAAAGATAGTGTGATATTTCTTTTTGACAGTTTTGTTTTTATTTAAACCCAAATATTTCTTCTCATCTTAACTATATTAGTAGAGTGCACTTGCTTTACATGTGATTTGAGTCCACTTATAGGAAATCAAAAAGTTTAATTAAGAATGAGAATAGTATGGTCTTAGAGAAAGCTCAAAATAGTAAAATAACTAAGGTAAAATTAAACTATCATATTAATATGATATTTCATATGAAATTCATGATTTAAGACTGTGTACGCCCAATGTACTCTAGTTAATGTATGTTGAGAAGGCTTAATGTCCATGAAGTAGTCATCCAAAATTTGGGGATATGATAACAGTGTAAAGCTAATTTACTTGCTACGATTTTTATTCAACTGAATATCTATGTATGAAGTGACAAAAGGGCTTCCTTTTCTTTTCTTTTCAACATAGAAGTTCTATCATCCCTCTTATCCAACCGTCCATTCTGAATGGGGGGTTAAGATTGTCCCAATCATAATGTCACGTTTCTATATTATTTACAAACTATTTTGATATTAAATTTGGTAAAAAATAAAAAAAATATTTTCAATAAAATAAAATGACCAAAATACTTCTAAAAGTTTCAAAGGATATTTTGATCATTAATTTTTATTGAAAAATTAGTATAATATTTTTTATAGGTATGCCCCGCCCCAATGAGAAGATGGGAAGTACTAAATTTCATATTCATACAATATGCATTAAAAAATTAAAAATAAAATACTTTGAGACATCGGATCTAAGATGAAAGATCTCTCGATTACAATCGACGAGCTGGATGGTAGGGGAAGGATAAGAAGTTGTAAGGTGGACGGGATCTCGACTCTATACAACTTTTTCTTGAAAGGTGAAAATTCGTTTTGCTCCATTTTCCTTCCGGCCATATGGAGCGACACGTCGGTTACAGTCGCTCTTTTTTGTCTCCAACTCTAACGGGTCCCCTTCAACGCTACTTCTGAAACTCCAACTCCTATCCATCTCTGTCCACTTCGTATTATGAATCCCTTTAATAAAGGTGTTTCTCTCTCTTGGCTATCTTGTAACGATCTTCGTGTTGAATCATGAAAGGCGAGGCGGCTTCATGGTTGAGGATCATGAAAGAGATGAGGCCTTTGCACTGCACCTCACTGCACTGGTTGTGGGTCTTGGTCGGGAATTGTGCATTTCAATCTTACTGTTAAAGAAAAAGTATTGTCGAAGAGATCTTATAACCCGGATCAACACCGAAAGAACCATTCAAAATGAAAGCGTGGCACGTTGCAAACCATCTTGAGCCACACCCAACTGCCGCATGTCAAGCAAGGTGTATATATAAAATGACACGACCCCGGACCCAAAACAAAGGGTGAAGGATGTCGAGCAACAAAGAGCAACCCAAGTCGGTGAGGAGGAATGAGCAGGAGGGATCGGGCCAGATGGCCAATCGGGTCAGCGGACATGCCAATGCCGGCGTCGGCGGGCAGCAGGCGATGGATGGTGGCGGGCAGCAGATGGACGAGCTGCCGCTTGAAAGCAGCCCTTATGTAAAGTACTCAAACTTAGAGGATTATAAGAGGCAGGCTTATGGCACTGACGGACAGCACCTTGAGCCTGTCAACAACCAGCGCGGAGGCGGGGCCACCGAGGGTCCTACTCTTTCAGGCAGTGGCCTCAGTCAAGCTCAGGCTAAGGCCATGGCCATGGCCATGGATCAAGCTAATCGCAGTGGCATTCCTTGAATGTCTTTTATTCTAATTTTATTTTCTTTCCTCAATCAAGCTCAGGCTAAGGTCTAAGCCTTTAATGTCTTTTATTCTAATTTTATTTTATTTATTTATTTATTTATTTTTCTAAAGGCTATAATTGTTTAATTTGTTTCTGTTTTTTTTTGGAGGGTCAGCTAATGTTGTAAATTATTGGAATCGGGTGTAAAGAGAAAGAGAAGGTTAGCAATAGAAAAATATAGGATGGTGGTAAAAAGAGCGAGACAATGAAATATTTTCTTTATCTTTCTATTCAGTGGAGTCTTTTATCTTCACAGTTCCAAGGCTGCACTTCATAATCATACCCTTTCTTAATGGACTTAGATATTGTTATTTATAAATAACAACTCTCTTAAATATAAGCCAAATGAATTTTAAAATTTTAGATAAATTTATAAATGAGCATCTTGCGTCGTTTTTTTTTTTTGGATGCAGTATGTATAGAGTCGAGGCTCTAACCAATCAAAGTAGAGTGCATGTTCAAATAGTATCGAGAAATTTTGTTTCAATACTGGAAATCTCTCTGTGATTGCCTTCAAATATATTTTTATTTTTAATTATAAAATTTAGAGCTTAAAAAATAGTGTAGGTCGAGCAGATATATGAAAACTTGAAAATCTTAAAAATTGACGGTTCATTACAAAATTGACTAATTTCAAAACCTGAAATCCATTTTTTTTCTTATGTCCACCTAGCTCTAATTCATATAGTCTTCAATTTTTCTATTCTCGTGAATTATTGACTCACGATACCTGAAATAATCTCTTTTTAAGTATTTTACAGTCATCAATCTTAACTATTTTTTCATTTCTACGTTCATTTTTTACTAAACTTGCATTCCATGTATTCTGTCTTAATCAGGCTAATTTTAAAATCTTTAGATTCTAGGGCACTCCAAAGCCTAACTTTGTGTTGATACCGCCTCTGGTCTCATCAATCAAAATTGTCTCCCGTGAATAACATGCACCTCGGTACCTCATCATGTAGATATATAATTAACTTGTCCATAACCAAAATAAATAGATATGAGCTCAATGATAACTCCTGATGCATGCGTGCTGTCACTGAAAATTCACATGTGTCTCTAATTGTCTTTATACTAGCTAGCGTTCTCTCATACATATCTCTCACCACATCAATATATCCTCTATAGATTCTTTTTTTTCCCAACATCCACCAAATTAACTCTCTAAATAATCTGTCGTATTTCACTAAATCAATAAATACTATTTAGAGGTCTCTTCTCTTCTCCCTAAACTTCTCAATCAATTGTTTAAATAGGAAACTAGCCTCAATTATTGACCTCTCTAACATAAATCCGAATTGATTTTTTGATAAACAATAAGTTGAGGATTCACGAAAAGATATGGCAAAGTTTTATGCTAGATGCCCTACCTAAAATAACCCTCCTCCTTTATCCAGACTTGGGGTTGGCATGGCTGGGTTGGGACCGGCCATGGTGGAGTTACTAGCAAAAATATAAAAACTCCTTAATTTATAAGTGATATAATTTTGGTACATGTGGTGTCGTAAATCTTCAACCCAGATGTAATCAAAGATTTTTCCTTAGCATTTCATCCCACTTCTTGATTGACAATTATACTTAACATAATGATGCAATCATTATTCGAGGAGTATGAATTTTTCATCTAAAATCTCCCATCAGGGTGCTTCAAATTGCACTTCCAATCATTTTCGATTATTTCATGAAAGGCTAATGGTGAACATTTTCCATAAATTTGCTATTTGAGACTTCAAATCTTAATATCAAGGGTAGGCATGAAAATAGTAAGGAACTTTCTTGACTAATTAGGAACTTATTGGTATTGTTTAATTAGGAAAATAGTGATTTCCCTAGTTCCACATTTACTTTTAAATTGGAGAGCACTTGGAGTACTAAATTGATGAATATCCAGGAGTGATCAGGGTTTTTATTAAAATTGTTTAATTGCTAAGCAATAAGGTTACAATTTTTCTAGTTCAATATTTGCTTTCAAATTGGTAATGGGCTTTTGAGGTAAAAGTGGTGCAGATGTGAATGTGACGTCTTGGATTTCATTCTTATTTTTTAGTATTTAAAAAAAAAAATATTTCTTTTCAAATTGGAAAGAACCTAGATTTTAAATTTGTGGGATTTGATGAGATACATGCAAAAGAATAGAGAGGGACAAGAGACATGGAAGGCTAGAGAGATGTGAACTAGATTACGTCTAAATTTAATCAGGTGGTTAGATACTTAAGATTCTAAAATGAAAAGAGGAAAGCATCCCTTATCACCATTTTATTTTTTATTATATTTTTATTTATTTATTATTGTATTTTTATAATAGAGGAGATATTACCCTGAATGGTAAAATTGAATTTAGACATTAATTCAGAAAATGTTTTGTGTTTCTTTGGAGAGAGACTGATCAATTCTCTCCATACACTTGAGTTGCCCGGAATGTAGGTGGCCGGAGGTTGCTTTTAGTATGCAAAAAAGGCCTCCAGCTTTCCCACCTTGACATGCCCACTGTGGACATAGATATGATTGATGAGGTTACAGAGATTCGGCGAATGAATCGGCCCGGAAACACTATAAGACTAAGAGAAAATAGCATTCTAAAAGTGGCCATACCAGACATGCATATGTATCCCACCTTTTCCTTTGCTCCCTTGCCATGGTTGCAGGAGTGCCCCTACACTTGATTTTACAAACTAGAATCCATGGTCATTCAAAAAGGAGATGGCGGAAAGAACCCCTAGGAAAGTTTTTGACATACCGATTGTCGACATAGAAATGATTGAAGTGGTTTCAAAGATTCTCAAATGAATTGGCCTGAAAACACTATAAGACCAGGAGAGAATAGACGATAGCAAAGCATCTTAACATTCTGAAAGCGGCCATACCATAGATTCTTATATGCGTGATGAATGGAAATCTTTATGACTATCTCTATTGACATCGAACCACCCATAGTTATTTGAAAGAGTCACTGAATGAGGTTGATGAATTTTCAGAGAAGGGCCTCATGAGGGAGGGGAAGAGTGCTTAATGTTTCGGATGGCGAATGTTGAGTTGCAGAGGTTCGGGTTGCGTTTGGGACGTAATTCCAATTCTGACAGATACCATGGGTGCCTTTCCAAAAGAATTGGAAGAAGTCATTTGGAAGGATAGTCGGATTGTGGAGGATGAATCTAAAGTTTCTCTTCACTGAGAGTTCTCTGATAGCCATGGGTTAACCCAGAAGTCAACTTGCTTGCTATCACCAACTACCCAACGCACATTCCATTGCATTCATTTCAGTCCCAGGGCTATCCCCCTCCAAGCATGTGAGCAGCTCTTAGGCTACGTGGACCGGATTGATGAGTTGTAGAAATATTGGTACTTGAAGAATCTAAACGGGAGCAAGGATGGTTTGGTAATGATTCTCTAATCTAGCTTTATCATGCCTACCATGGGAAAGTCATGAGCTCGATGAATCCTGAAACCCCTTTCATTAGTAATCTAACATATAGTCTCCCAACTCACGAAGTGCAAGCCCCTATTTTTTGACGCCCTACCCACAAGAAATTGCAGTGGCTTCTTTCAATTATATTGCGAGTGCGGCTGGACAGGTAGCAGGAGAGCAACCAGTAGATGGACGATGCGTAAATAACAGATTTCAACAATTGGAGACACATCGCGAAGGATAAGGATGAAGCTTGCCAAGAGCCTTTATGACCAATGATTTTCCCAATAAGATTATGGTTCTCAGTTTACTATGAAAGAGCGAGAGACAAATATAGATGGCAGGAAGGTCGTCCGACCCGATTTGGAGTCTATGTAGCATGTGGGCTGTCAGACTCCGCCGGACCCCAAAGAACAAAACCTTGCTCTTATTGCAGATTAGTTTTTGACCGAAAAGTCGTCAATGATGTGTCTGGTTATGGCCACTGCGACGAACGCCTCGCAAAAGATAAAAGGCATTGTCTGCATAAAAGACTTCAACTTCTCATATCTTTCTAGGGAAGGGGGCCTGTGGACTTTAAATTTGCTCTCTCAAGTGGACTCACTTGAGATTCTTTGGTGTGGTAACGGTTATTACTATTTTAGTTGAGGGCCTCACTAATCTAATTGTTCGTGTGAACTACCCCAAGCATGAGGAAATTCAATGAATTTATTCAAAACTAGAATTTAATTGATCTATTTGTAAATTGGATTAACTTTCACATGGAGTAATAACTCTAGGCACGATCACCACATGTACAGAGCACTTATGGCAGCAGAGTGAAAAAGGTCTGAACCCTAAAGTTTATCTCAAAGTTATGCTAAGGTTCTCCTCGGAGCATAAACCGTTATGGTTAGATGAGGGCACGGTTTCTCTGCGGTCGATCCGCATGTTGTAGAAATGCAGGCTTCGCAATAAAAATATTTTTTAAATATAATTTGATGATTTGATCTTAATTTTTAGATAATATATAATCTTTAACATGAAGATCATGACTATGAAAAAAAAAAAAAATTTAAAAAAAAAACTATAAATAATAATTACATTAAGAAAACATTTGGATCTTTTATTATAATTGTTTTTAGATGGACGATCTATTTGCATCCATCTTTAAGATGAATGCTTTATACTTTTGGACCGCATATTGTAGAAATGCGGTCCAGCTCGCATGAAACAATTTTATGTTAGATAATGAAGGTATAATTTATGGTCCATGCCCATTTTAGTTCGAACTAGCCTATTTGGGTGAAAATGATGTGCCACAAATGCTTGGCAATGTACAAGTAAAGGAAAATTGTTTCATGCCGTAGGGACCACATTCTTACATTTGTGGTCCCTAGGGTATAAAGCATCCATCTTAAGTATGGATGCAAATAGGTGGTCCATCTAAAAACAATTGAAACTAACGGTTCAAATATTTTTTTTTGAATTTATTTATTTTTCATATTCATGATTTTCATGTTACAGATTACATAACCTTAAAAATTAAGTCCAAAAATCCATCTTAAACATATATGTTTGTGAGGTGACTCATTTCTACGTGGACTCATAGACACCATGTCCACAAGTAAATGGTAAAGGCGTCTCCCTAAGATACCCATTTCCATAGAACCAAATGGGCTTTGGATATGTGATCAAAGCTAAAGCTAGTATGTGTGCTATGTCTCATGCTTGAATTTTTAAAGGATTTCCCATTCTACTAAATCCCATTTTGTCCATTTATCTCGAAATATTAAAAAGAAAGGGGAAATGTATGGGTTTTTTTTATCGGGTGTGATTTATGGAAACCCCTAAAAAATCTAATTCCTGTGGCCTTCAATTTTAATGACTTTGAAGCTCTGGAATTAATGTAAATTTGAACTTTTGAAATAGATGGTCTAAGAATGCGCTATCGTGTATGGCATATACTTCCATTTTAAAGGCTTGAAATCCAGCTTCTTAGATATCTTCATAGGTTTTTCTATACTAGAACTGTATTTCCCGATCAAGTTTGAGATGAGGTTTTTACAAATCCATTTTATCTCACTATTCGTTTTTTATTTTTTTTCCTTGATCATTTATTTGTTTTTTTTTTTTTCATTATGTGACTCCTTGATTTTCTTTTTCTTTTTATTTATTTTTTTCTTTTTCCATTTGTGTGAATCACATGAGAGGAAAAAATCTACATGTAAGATCTACAGGATATCTCCGTCATGTTGGTCCACATTCATTTATTTACATTCATGAACTTTTGAAATAGATAGTCTTAAGAATGTGCAACATGTTAACCAGTGTCTGACACATAATGTCATTTTAATGGCTTGAAATCCAGTTTCTTAGAGATTTTTGATTGTTGAGGTCGAGATGATCAATACATAGGTTTTTCTACACTAGAATTGTATTTCCCGATGAAGTTTGAGATGAGGTTTTAAAAACCGCATCCTACAAATCCATTTTATCTCGCTATTTGTTTTTTATGTTTTTTTCCTTAATCAGTTATTGTTATCAAAACAATCATTACTTTTTAATTAAAAAATTATTTAAATAGGTAATTTTACCATTAAACAAGAGCAAATTTAAAATTTTCATAAAAGTATAATGGCATTTGGGAAGTTAGTATCCTGGAACTTTATTTGTAGATAGGATTTGTCTTTTAGTTAAAATTTCAATTTTACCTCTTATTGAGATGACAAAAATACCTTTTATCTTATAGTAATATTTACAAATTTGCCCCAAAAGTAACTTTTTTTAAAAAAATAAACAACAAAATTAATAAATCCACACTTCACAACTCTCTCTCTATCTTAAACCTTTGTAATTTGAAGGGTGGTGAAGTTTAGAATATCCCTATCTATATATATATATATATATATATATATATTATGTAAGATCTACAAGATATCTCCTTGATGTTGGTCCACATTCATTCATTTTCAATTAATGTAAATTTGTGAACCTTTTAAATGGAATGTCTAAGAATGTGCTACATGGTAACCAGTTGTTTGTCACATATTGTCATTTTAAAGGCTTGAAATCTAGCTTCTAAGAAATCTTTGATTGTCGAGGTTGAGAGGATCAATATGTAGATTTTCGACATTGGAACTGTATTTCTCGATGAAGATTTTTCTACACTGGAACTGTATTTCCCGATGACCTCCTTGATTTTCTTTTTTTTTTTTCTCTTTTATATATATATATAAAATCTCCGGGATATCTCGGCCCACATCCATTGATTAAATTTGCGAACTTTTGAAATGGATGGTCTAAGAATGTGCTATCTGTGACATGCATGGTAACTAGTGTCAGTCACATACTGCCATTTTACAGGCTTGAAATCGAGTTTCTTATATTTCAAGGTTGAAATAAACAATACGTAGGTTTATCTACACTGGAATTGTATTTTCCAATGAAGTTTGAGATGAGGTTTTAAAAACCACGTCCTACAAATTCATTTATCTCGCTAGTCGTTTTTCCTTTTTTTTGTCCTTGATCATTTATTTTTATTTTTTTTCCCTTGATTTTCTTTTTCTTTTTATTTGTTTTTCTCTTTTTCCATTTGTGTGAATCACATGAGAGGGAAAAATACATATGCAAGATCTACAGGATATCTCCATCATGTTGGTCCACATTTATTCATTTTCAGTTAATGTATTTGTGAACTTTTCAAATGGATGGTCTAAGAATGTACTACATGGTAACTAGTGTCTGTCACATGCTACCATGGCTTTAGAGATCCTTGATTATCAAGGTCGAGATAATCAACGCGTAGGTTTTACTATACTAGAACTGTATTTCCCGTTGAAGTATGAGATGAGGTTTTAAAAATCACGTTCTACAAATCCATTTTATCTCGCTATTCGTTTTTTCTTTTTTTTTTTCCTTGATCATTTATTTTATTTATTTTTGATTATTTGACTCCTTGATTTTCTTTTTTCATTTTCTTTTTCTTCTTTTTCTCCTTTCCATTTATGTGAATCACATGAGAGGGATAAATATGTGAATACAGGATATCTCGCTCATGTTGGGTCTATATTCAGACCGAGGAAATATATTGAGACGAGGTTTTAAAAACCACGTCTTACAAATCCATTTTATCTCGCTATTCGTTTTTTCTTTTTGTTTTTCTTGATAATTTATTTTTCATTATTTGACTGATTCCTTGATTTTCTTTTTTCTTCTTTTTTTCTTTTTCCATTTCAGGATATCTCCATCATGTTGGTCCACATTCATTCATTTACATATACTCCAGACGGAGGAAATGTACTCAATTCTCTTTATTCCAAAACATAATTTACATGTTTATATAAAAAAGAGAAAACCACCACAACAATAAAAATATAAAAGAATGAGATCAGCCTTTATTTTATTTCCAAGAGGGAATGAAAACCACCCCCACACACAAAAAACTTACATAGTTTCATATTATTGAAAAAATAATTGTTCTCCAAGAGGGGCAAAAAATCGAATGACACCACAAATCAATATTAAAATGTCAATTTGTAGTAAATTTCTCTCACAACACTAAATATAATTCGACTTACCTCATCTTGGCAAAACAAATAATTGAATAAAAAATAATTATTCAAAAAATAAAGGCCTCTACCAACCACCATCTTGGCAAAAAAAAAAAATGAATAAAATAATTATTCAAAAAATAAATGCCTCTACCAACTACCCCATCTTGGCAAAAAAAATAATTGAATAAAATAATTATTCAAAAAATAAATGCCTCTAGCAACTACCTTACCCATAAGTGCATGGCTTCAAGAACCAAAACATGGCTAAACTCTTGGCTTCCTCGGCAAAACTAAAATTATCTTGGTCGTGTATGTCTTTTTTGTGCAGCTTAATCTCTCCAAGAATTCCTCTTTCCTATATAAAACACAAATGTTTGCAAAAAAATCAAGCATGGACCATTTATATTCTTATGTAAAATGAAATTGAGAAATGATCTTATAGGACTTTTCCCCACTCATGTGTAGGATCTCAAAGGATCACCATTAAATTTGATACGGATCTATAGAAAAATCAAGTCCCACATCCATATGATAATATTTTTAGAGATCCATACCAACTTTTTCTAAAAGTAGTCCCTACACACACGAATGGGGGAGGGTCGCATAAAACCAAGCAATGTGGACCATTCTATTCCGATTTAAAATGAAATCTAAAACACCCACACAGGTTTGAGAGTAATAATACCGTGCGTGGTGGTCTCATTGGCTTGAGAGGAGAAGTGGTACTATTATTATTATGAGGAGTAGGAGATCGAAGCTTGGCGGGAGAGGGGAACTTCTGTGGAGTTGGTGGGCATGACCGTACTCCGCATGGCTTCACTAATAATAAGCTGCTGCTGCTGCTCTCTTCATCACCGTTGATAATATTATCAACCCCACTTCTGCAATTCTCATCATTGTTCCTGTAAGTTTACGTGCAAGCAAATTAAATCAGTAATACACACCAACGCTTTTTAACTCGATTTGGGCCAGCTATGGCCTGAGCCGAGTAATTCGGTCGAGTCTTAGTGGATTCGGCTTATAGTGAACAAGTTAAAAAAAGGTAAAAAATTTATAAAAGAAAAAGAAAAGACCATTTAAAAATAAAAATAGGAAAGCATAAAACCAGTAATCGCATTCATTAGAAGTCCATAGAAGTTCAAAAAAGTAAGTAAGAGATGGATTATGCAAAATTTTGATTTATACCTTAAAAATAATATAAATAAATAAAAATAAAAATTAGAAAATGATGATAGAAAACTTCCCAAAGCATTGTAAAAACCATATGTACGATTCAAAAATATATTTCAAATCATTTTTAACAAAAATTAGCATTTCTAAATTAGATTATGGTCATTTTACACAGGGACCGGTCTCGGCCGAATCTTGAAACATTAATTACCGAACAGAGGATAATGATAATCACAATCAATTATTAAAAAAGGCAAATTGCAGTAGCCTAGAGCTCAGAAAATGGGGCAAAATCTATAGTTTTCATCCTCTCAATAGTATTCGAAAAACCAGTTTTCCTCTTTTACTTTCTCCTAAATTATATTTTATAAAAATAATGTCTCCTTCATAATTTTTTCTTTTCTCCAAACTAAGTTTCAAAAATAGGGTCTCTTTTCCATATTTTAAAAAACTTAAGTATGCTCTGATAAATTTTCAAACTTAGTTCATCCGGTTATCAACCAAATAAGTTTAAAAAATAGTGTCTCTTTTCCATATTCTCAAAAACCAAGTGCGCTCTGATAAATTTTCAAACTTAGTTCATCTGATTATCAACAAAATTATAAATAAACAGATATAAAAACAGAAGAAACAATGAAAATTAGAGAAGTTACCTTTTCCTCCATGATTCAGGGCTGAATAATCTACTGCCATTCAAATTCTTCCTCTGCTTCTGTCCACGCCATTTATTCTCAACCTCTCCTCCTCCTCTATTGTTTTCCGGCAACCCCAACTTGCCGGGAAATTCAACCAACTCTTCTGAAGCCTTCTTCTCACTAGATTGCAGAGCATTTTGGCAGGAGATCTCACGGGAAAATTTGCCAGAAAAATCTCTCGACCCACCATCGCAACTTTTTTTTAGAGAACTATGGCCGAAACTTTCAGTGAAGTTCTTGCCGGAATTTTTACCAGAATAGGAATTTTCATCGGAAAGTAACCCAACTCTTTCTTTCTTGTTTTCGCTCAATTTTTTGCCGGAATTTTCACTGAAATTGCTTGAATTCTCACCGGAAAATAATCCAACTTTCTTTTTCTTGCTTTCTTTCAATTTTTCGGCGGAATTTTCACTGGAATCCATTGAATTTTTGTTGGAATGTAACAATGTTTCGCCGGAATTTCGATTGAGAGCGAGTTTTTTAAGTTCTGAGCAAAACTCAGATATTTGATGAAGGATTTCTCGGCCAGCGAAGAGATTTCGGGCGGACAACGTGCTCTTTAGCTGAGGAATCTTAGTTTCGGTGATCTTTTCGTTCTTTGCGGCGATTTCGTTTGCGCGAGGTTTTTCGCTGAAAGTTTTGTTTTTCCGGTACTTGCTGGGAGTGTTTTTGATATTTCCGCTTGTTTCGGGGGTTCTTTTGTAATTGGGTTCCTCATTTTCTGATTGGTCATTGTGGCGTGGTACAGGGCCTCTTTTCTTCAGCTTCGCGTCCCTGAAATTGATTTTTTAAATAAATTAATTTAAAATGAAAATAATAATTTAATTCAAAATGAAAATAATTCATAAAAAAGGGACCACCAAAAGGAACCATTGAATTGGCGGAAATGACCCTCTAGGACCAAATTATTGAAATAAAGCTTAAGACTCCATACCCACTCTTACACAACAATTCAAAATCGATTGATGTTAATCAGATTTTAAAAAAATAAATAAATAGTTATCATAGTTCAAAATTACTTTTCTGAGTAAGAGGGCATTTTGGTCACAGATATAAGAAGAGGGCATTTGTTACAACATGCCTTGGGTTTATCTCTCCAAATGGCATGGGATCCGAGCTGCTTCCGGATCGAAGATGCTTACCCTGCAAAATAAAAAAAATTTATTTAAGGGTATTCTAGTCATTTATACATCTCATCTCAAATAAGGCAAAGGTTTATATATAAAGGTGAGGCCCTAAGCAATTAAATTATGGTGCTTTTCAAAAAAATAATTACATGTTTTGATGCCCAAAAATTCCTCCGATCAATCGTCTCAACCTCAAGAAATATGAAAAAAAACGAATTTTGACCTTTTAAAAGTAATGCATCTTGTAATGTATTTTTAAACCGTCAATTTTTAAGAACCCTTGAATCTGTTCGATATATATTATTTATTAAGTTTTAAATTCTATACTTAGAAATAAAAAATAAATTTTCAGACATCAAAAACCCTCAAATAAATGCCTATCATGTCCTGGTTTTTTCTTTATTTTCCAAAGGCAAGCAATGGGTACTGATGTCATTAAATAATTGTCAGGGGTGTATTTTGTCATCATGGAAGTGTAAAAAATCAGGTTGCGGGAAATAACGGTCAGAAACTTGGAGTGTTTTGTATTTTCGAGAAAATAAGGGGTATCATCACAGTGTTGTTTTTCGAAGTTCTTTACGAATCATAAGGGAAATAACTGCCAAAATCTGGGGCGTTTTTCGGTATATATTTTCTCTACATTGAAATATACGTAAATTTCAGGTGCGTTTTATTGTCACGTCTATGCATGAATGACGAAAATGTCCTCGAATAATTTGGACTTCTCTCACTCTATTCAGTCATTATAAACAAAGGACATGGACATTTTAGTCAAATATATATCTCTCTCTCTAGATATATTACCTTGTCGAAGGGCGAAGAACTCTGAAAATCGCTGAGACTCTTCGGATGCCTGCAATCTGGGACACAGAAAATGGATTTCATAAAAAAAAAAAAAATAAGACCCAAACTTCGTCTCAAGCTAGAAAGAGCGAAACATCAGATGAGAGAGAGAGAGAAAGAGAATCAAGCAGTTAATTTGGTGGATAAACTTGAGAGAGAGAAGCTAATTTCAGGAGAGAGAAATTAGTAGCAAAGAAAAAGAAATTTGATTTTGGATAAGATCCACAAAAAAGAACCAATATTCTTGAAGCCAATTGGGAAAAAAGAAATAGAATCAAGCTCAGAGAGAGAGATGAAGCTAATTCAGGAGAAAGAAAGTAGAAGCAAGAAAAGTGGGTTTTACAAAAAGAATTTTTTAATGAATTGTTTTCACAGAGAGAGAGAGAGATTTGACAAGAGAAACTATCTTGTCGATAAAACAAAGAAAATAAACACAGTGAATTGTTTTCAGGTGAAATTTACAGAAGACGGAAATTTCCTGAAGACAATTAACAATAAACAAAAGAAGAGAGAGAGAGAGAGAGAGAGAGAGGGAGGGGGAAGAAGAAGTAGAAGAAACTAATTTCAGGACCCCAAAAAAGGGTAATCGTTCTGGATGACAACAACAGAAAGCCCAATTTCAAGAAACCAAAGAAAAAGGAAAAAAAAAAAAAAAAAACTGTTTTGTGTGAGATTTACAGAGAAATCCCAAATTCTTGAACCCAATCAGCAAAAAGAAAGAAAGAAAAGAAAGAGAAAAACGAATCAATGGTTTGCCCAAAGTTTTCAAATGAAGCAATTTCCTCACCAGCTCGACAGAACCAGGCTTCATCATCATCAACAGATTCATCTGGCTCCAAAAAATCCACCCATTTCGGGGCCTTTATGCTCTCGTACATCTCATCTCTCACAAACCTGCTATCTATGTTCTTCCAATCTATCTCCAGGACCTCCATTTTCTCTCTCTCTCTTCCTGCGCTCAAAACAAGAAACACCCACAAAAACAAACAAGAAAAATACAGAAAGAAATGAGAGAATACAAGAACTCACTTGAGAGCGAATCCAATTATCCCAATCTAAATGAAAACCTCAGATTAAAAGAACAAGAAATTACAGAGTATGTTGCCGAGAGCGATCCAGCTACCTAGCTGGTTAGAGAGAGAGGGCGAGAGAGAGAGGGCGATCGTGTAACGGAAGGGGATTTGCTTTATGAATGGAGCTTCCGTTTTTTAATTAAATTTTATATCCGTTGGGTTTAAATTTGACCGTTAGAGAGGGCTTGTCACTTTTATATTGTAGAAAGAGGATCCCTTGGTTCTTTTTTTTTTTTTTTTTTTTTTTTGGGATGGGAGGACGAGAAGCTTTTCTTTACTTTGCTTCATTAACTTAGGACTGATAAATGATCACTATAGAGGATTTAAATAAGGAAAAAGTTTATATCGGGTTGCAACTTTAGAATGCAGAATTAAAGATGCATGAAGAACCCTTTAATTGATTATTCCGATATCGAGATGTAAAACAAATAAATAAAAATTGAGTCTAAAAAATAATGCATTTTGTAACACTTTATCTAGATCGTCCATTTTCAAAAAAATTATATGTTTATAGATCTACTTGATTTTAATCAGTTTTTTACTTTAAAATTTTATAATTAGATATGAAAATAGATTTTTTGATGATCCTATGAATTTTTTACACCAAACTTACATGTTATGATAAAATTAGAGATACTCCTTAATCGGATTGTTCAAGGTTGCAACTTTACACACTTAAAATAAAATTTATCCCCCAAACACATTGTCACTAAATTGATTTCACGCTCATATATTTTTACTTGTTTATTTGTTAAATTCTTTTTATTTTGGATCTTGAATGTTTGATTCTTTTTGTTCAATCAGCCGAGCTATCCTCCAATCCTAATTCCTATGGGCGATTGAAATCGACATTACGTTTCAACTAAGCTTTAGAATACCTAATGTTCTGTCTGTAACCATCAATATGCGCCCATATAGTATGACATTTGATAGAACGGAATGGCAGAACAGGATTCGCATAGCCGAACCCAAATTGTTGGGATAAAGTTGGAATGATGATGATGATGATATATATTTAATTGGGTTGCGTAGGGTCCACTTTGACCGAGGGACTACCCTACCAATTTTAAAATGAACTTGGACCCAAACTCCACCCAAATCAGGTCTAAGTCAAATGGACTTAGACTCGACCCCAATCGGCTCTAGGTAAAATGGACCCAGACTTGACTCATTTGGTCAACTAAGTGGGTCCACAACAACTAGTAGGGCCCGGCCCAACCTGATCAGATTTAATAGAGTCCAGACCAGGAACGGACCTTGATATATCATGAATTCGGTCCGTAGCCCTACCCTACATTTGTTTTGGTAGGCTGGGCTTGGGACACGTGCTGGCCGAGCCCAAGGCCGACCCGTTAACTGCTGTATTTGTCGACAGCTATCTTAAGAGTGAGAGAGAGACGGCTTCCAATTATGAACGAACCTAAGGTTCGTGGCTTGTGGACTTATGCCTCCTAACTTGCAAAAGATCGAAGTCGAAGCTGATTGGGAACATGTGTAAATTGGGTTTAATACGATGCGTAACGCATATGCAAATAAATCTCATGGTAAAAAATTTTACCACGCTATAATCTAATGCATGGTGAAACGAAACAAACATTCTTTGAGCTTTTATTTTCACATGCGGATCTACTAGTCAAATATTCACTATTTTTAATATAACATTTATTATATAATATTTTATTTATATCAAATAATATATTTAATATATATACTACATTATATATTAGTTTTATATTATTATTTATTTCATTTATGTATAATTTGTATTATATCAAATATATGTTTTTATATAATATATTTTATTGATGTAATGGATATTTACAACACAATATATACTATATGATAACTTATAATTAATATAAACATAATATTTAAATAGTATTTAAATCAATATAACTATATATTTTTAATTATAATATTAAATGTTACATATATAGATTTAATATACGTACAAAATATATTTCAATACCAAATTACCAAACACGTATAATTCATTACACAATGTTTATTAAACGTGTGTTTGCATAATATTTTCCTACAAAGTGTTTACATATGTAAATATTTGTCCGGTTTAAATATTTGTGCACTAACCAAACGTGCCCTAAATACAATGGAATGGCGCCAAGGTTCATCGTTTGTGGAAATTGAGGCAACTGCCAAATGAAATGAAGGATATAGCTTGCAAAACGAAGAATACGTTCTTTAAAAAAAGCACTTTAGATCATCCCACTGTCCACTCCCTCGGGCAGAAAACAGACACCAGAGTATTTTTTTTTTTTTTTTTTGTTTTATTTTGGGAACTATTTAAAAATCACTGAATGATTTTCTTATAAAAAAATAATAATATTTTGAGTTTTCTAACGTTTAGACCTCACCTTTGAAAAACTAGATAATCTCCTGTCAACCTTTAGATATTACTTTTCTCTGGTGCATTGCGGTGCGATTGGTTTTTATCTAATTTCACATAGACCTCTCAAAGTTATTTAAATTCATAATCACCCCTGCTAATTTTTCCTATCACAAAGCACTACTTTTTACGAATATATATCATCATGCCTGTTCCTCACATCTCCACCTTTCTTTATTTTTACTCATTGCCCCGGGGAGAATTATTTTTTCCTAGCAACTCCTATTGCTCTGGCTTCTTTTACCTTTTTCTTTTTTTTAGTGAAAAAAAGAGAGAGGATTGGGAAGAAATTGTGTATTATGTTTAAGATAGCTATTGGGGCTAAAGATAAAAAAAAATATAGCGATTTTTAGGGCAAGATAACAAGAAAGGTAGGGAAGTGAAGAGGTATTTTTGTCATTTTATTTTATAAAAAATATTTTTTTATATTTTTCATTAATACGAGTTTAACAGAAAAATGAACATCCAAAATTTGGTGTCAAAATAGTTTATAAAAAAAAATTAAAAATAAAATAATGTGGAAACATGACATTACGATTGAGACAATCTTAATCATCCAAAAATGGACGGTTGATTAAAAAAGGAGGATAGAACTTCTATGTTATAACGGGAACATAAAAAGCTTTCCCCTTTTTTTTACGCCTATGTATCTTAAGGTCGAGATAATTGGATCCTGAGTGTTTTTCAAAATCGAAACAACTTTCAGTGAATTTTTGAAGTTTCGCCTGAGTTTGATGGTTCAGGGCCTCAACCTTACATAAAACTTCTCCTTTTTCTTTCTACATAAAACTTCTCCGTTTTCTTTACCATCCATAATTTCCTCTCTCTCTCTCTCTCTCTCCTGATTATACCATAGGCATCT